>CM026210.1:3208000-3570500 GCA_014839995.1 Xenentodon cancila | reverse complement strand
CGTCCGAGAAGACCCGAGACAGAAATAGATCACAGACTGAGCCTCACTGCAAAGCAAAGATACAGTTATGTCATCGGTAATGCAACTTAAAACACTTCTCTGTCTAATGGCTTTATGTCTCCTCCTCCCTGAGCGTGATGTTCCTGCTGATGGACTTCAAACGCCTGATCTGCTGACTGCCTGTGGGACAGGTCCTGCCTTGATCATGACTCAGTTTGTGGCTGGTGCAGCGCTGCTGCTGCAGACTTCGGAACAGAAGGTCATGGGCTCCATTCCAGGACAACTCCAGATGGAGGAGGTTCACTGAAGATGCTACTGCAGGGGGCGGGGCTAGGTCATCATCCCCACCCTCAAATGTCTCAGTTGAAGTTGGGTTAACACCCCCACCGAAGCTGCGCGGCTGACATGACAAACCACCACCGGTGTGGAGGATGGAGAAGAGGAACCCTGTCAGACATCTAACTGGGTTCAGTTGTGTTTGCACATTTGTATATTAATTTATAGCTGTATAGATTCATACCAGTGTTAACGTTATTCAATGCTTGTGACACGTCTGGAATGAATCAGCTAAAAGCTCGTTTGAACAAATGTCTCCAGCTGTTCTGCTTCTGAAGTCAACACCATCGTCCAGATGCAGAACAGGAGCTAAAGTCATCTGAGGACCAACGTGAACAGAGCCTGAGGAACCAGGGGAGCACAGATGAGCCGCCGCAGAGTCCACATCAGACCAGACCCGCGATCGCAGCATCCACGGGATGGCCAACAAGCCTCTCCCTCCAAACTGACGCCAGGATGACGCTCCAGTTTCACGAATCTGGATGCATCTAGTGTGAACACAACTGGATGTGACTGGTGAAGGAAGCTGGCAGCTCCAGATCTCAACTCAGGAGTTTTCAATGAAAAAATAAAAAACAAAGTGGTGGCGACCAGTTAGGAAAAAAACTAAATGTTAAAGTTACAGATTCAACGAAGCCTTAAAAATCTTAGAGGGTGAAAACTGCTGCAAATATGTTGCACGTTAAAAGTGTGAAATGGCAAAATGACATTTACTCCAAAAGTTGTGCTCAAAATGTGCACAGAAGTTGTTTTTGTATTGAATTTTAACTTAGAGATCAAATTATTTTGATTTTACAAAACCGTACAAACAGGACAAACATGGAGTTAATGCAACATAAATGTCGTTGTTTACAGTCAAATGTGGATTTAAAACGTTCCCAAGAATTGTCACCAGGGGGCGCCTGGGGGTCACCAGGGGGATCACAAGGGTTACCAGGGGTCACCTGAGGGTCAGCAGGGGGATCACCAGGGGAAACAAGCCTGCAGATCATTTAATAAAATTCTAGTAAGTGAGGAGCGTTTTGTGGATCACGTTGAGGAAAGAATCTCGGATCAGTCCATCCGTTATTCTTATTGTATGACTATTTTAAACTATTTTGCTAGTTTTAAGAATTATGGTCAAGAAAATTGTTCTAACTCAATTGGCAGAGCTTCTTTTGTTTAAGACAATTTTTAATAGATTTATAAATGTTAGGCTTTTTCTACAGGTTTTTGTGTTTTTGCAAATCTTATGAAAGCAGTAAGGGGGTACTTCGTATTGCACGTATGATTTTTAAGTTATTTAAAAGGGAAAGCATGGTGAAAAAATGTATGTTTTTGTTTCATGAACAACATTTTGGATCACCTGTGGACAACCCATGTCCCTCGTTTATGCCTCAGAGTTGATGCGTTAGACCTTCACCATCTGCTTCACCTTGGCAGAGCAGAACCTTAACACGTCACGCGGCAAAGACTCGTTCTCTTCAACGTTTCCAGGTGAAACTGATGGACAGAGGAGAAAAAAAACCTTTCCACTTCTCTTCCTCCGTGCTGATTTGTTGTCGCGTATCCATGGAGACGCGTGCTGGACCTCCTCCGTCTTCCCTCCCGTCACAAGTCCTCAGTTCCTTCATCTGGGCTGCAGAGGGCTCCAGCGGTTCGCCGGAGGCTCTCTGAGGAGGACAAAGCCTGGTGCTGCCTGGCTGTTCAGACATGGACCAGGGAAAACAAATATGGTATCAACACGTCAGATCTGACACTGCACTCGTTCTGCAGGGCAGCTACCTCACCGCAGCAGAGCCTCGCCTCCGTCCGAGCGCGTCCTTTTCCTCCTGGATACAGTGTTTGATTGGTTCCCAGCTCATGATGTGATCATCCAATAGCAAATCACCTTCATGGCGTCCTGCTGAGTCAAATCTGCAGCTGTGCAATTCCTCCAGGGATACAAGTCGGAAAAATAGGTACATCAAAAAACTCCAGATTTCCACGGTGATTGAAGCTTTATGTGCATGCGCCACCTCCAGAATCATAACCGGCGATGACGCCGCCGTCTTTATTTTATTTTCATGTTTTTCTTTCCTTTGTTGGAGCAAAAGCAAGTAAAATGTGGATGTTGGCAGTGAGATTTGTTCAAATTAATGTCTCCAGAAGCAGCAACAGAAATGGTACTTTATTTTTATTTCATCGACAGTTAAGAAATTGGGACTCAGGCTTTAAAATGTGCAAAAAATTTAAGATGTCACCAACTTTAAAATGTAATATAGACATCATTTGTCACCAATTGAGACGCCGATTTGAAAAGACAAGTCAGATGAAAGTGCTTTTACAAATGCAGGAAGGGGCTCAGGGACAAATTTAAATATATGGTTAATGTAACAAAAGGGACGTTTTTGCTTCCAGTTATATATTTAAAAAAATGTAAACTTAAAATCTTTTTTGTCTTTTTCCACTCATTTAAATGCAGACACATTTTTGGCAACATTTAAAGAACCGTGCTCGCAAATGGCTCTAAAAGACGACCCACCCCCTCGCAGAGTTGAAAACACCGTTTTCTCCGAGCACCTGCTTCAGTGTTGAGGCCACGGCGAGGCCATGGCGAGGCCACGGCGAAGCCACGGCGAAGCCACGGCGAAGCCACGGCGAAGCCACGGCGTCTCCCGTCATCGTCACATTTATAGCACCAAGAACTCCCTCAAATTAGCGCCGACAAGTGTGGTTATTCGAGTCCAAATGTCCTGTGTGTCCAGAGAAACATGTCCTTAACTCCTGGGTTTATCGCGCTGCGAGTGACGACCGATGGCGGCGGAGGGGGATCTGGAGGCCGATGGCGGCGGAGGGGGATCTGGAGGCCGATGGCGGCGGAGGGGGATCTGGAGGCCGATGGCGGCGGAGGGGGATCTGGAGGCCGATGGCGGCGGAGGGGGATCTGGAGGCCGATGGCGGCGGAGGGGGATCTGGAGGCCGATGGCGGCTGAGGGGGATCTGGAGGCCGATGGCGGCGGAGGGGGATCTGCCGCAGACACATCGTGGGATCAACACGTCAGTGATGCACCTTCTCAGAAACTCAATTCACAGTAATGTCACTAAATCACAGGGTGAAATCAAAAAAGGAAAGAAATCCCACACGAACACCAGTCCACACGTTGACAGAATATTTGGGCCGTTAATGTGGAAACAAACGGTGCGTTTGAGCTCGAAACAAAGCTACTCAAGTATCGTCCGCTGACGCGACATTCTCCGCAGGTTTTTCTGTAAACAGGCCGCGGGCCGCCGACGGGCCGCCGACGGGCCGACAGCTGGGTTGGCGAAAACAAAAGAAAAAATGTCGATTTTGGGTATGAAAGAGGGAGGGCGGAGCCGAGAACGCAGTTTCCGTATCACCGTGGATATGAGCAGTTCCCTGAGACTACGATGCTTCCCACGTAGATTGAAGTCCTGGCAACACTCGTTCCCGACGTCCAGGAGTTGATCTTTTTTGTGTGTCTCAGACACTTAAAATGTGGTACCGAACTTAATGCCTCACATTAAAAATAACGGAAGAAAATACTACATTAATACACGTTTACATACTTTCTTCCCTCTAGTTTCACGACGCAGGACACTGAACCCAAATTTACATTTCCCCACTTTCGTGGGTTTTTAACTCCGCTCCTCAGCTTGGCACCCAGCTCTGGGGGGAGGTCTGTTTGGAGCCGGAGAAGCTTCCTGAATTCCTGTTCTGGGTGGCGGCGAGGCGCGTGTCGAAGCTCAGGTCCAGGCAGTCTGCTTCCATCAGTTCGTTGCGGATGATGGAGTCCATGTCGCAGTCCAGGCTGTCGTTGAACACGTCCAGGTCCAGATCGGCGGGCAGGCCGGAGCTCAGCTGCATAGAGGCGTTCTTACTGGGGGACTTCAGGTGCGGCTGCTTGGCGTCCGGGTGGCCGGCGTCGTTGTCGGGGGTTGACAAGCCCGCTTGCCAACCAGGCACTGGAGAGCTTTGGGCCTGGCCTGCACCGGTGTGGTTCACCAGCATGTGGTCCTTGCGGAGCAGCATGGCGTTCCGGCGCGAGTTCTGCAGGGCGACGGCGGTGCTGGCCTGCGACATCAGGGGGTCGGACTGGGTGAGCATGACGTCGTTGTGGCTGTGGGAGTCCAGGTTCAGCAGGTCCTGCAGGGTCTGGTGGTCGCTGAAGTGCGACAGAGACGTGAAGGTGGTCTGCTTGTTCTCCTGGATGGTCTGCATGGGCGACTGGCGCAGGCTCGTGATGGACGGAGGGCTGAAGAGCGGATTCGGCCCGTAGCTGCCAGGCGGACTGCCCAGACTGCTACCTGCGCAGCTGAAGGTGAACACCGAGCCCCCCTGACCGTTGGCCCCGGCGTCTTCCTCTCCAGGAGGAGGCTGCTGGGACGCCGTCAGGCTGATGTTGTCCAAGAGGTCGTCCATCAGGTTGTCCGACAGCCCGTCGTTGAGGTTCATGGTACCCGCCAGGTCAGACAGTCCTGTGGGTCCAGTTGACGGGGACATGCTGCTGGGGCTGGAGTACAGCATCGGTGAGAGCGGGGAGTCGTCGTCAGGCACTTCGTCCAGCTCCAGGTTGGCGAGGATTGGCGACAGACGCCCGCTGAGCGTGCTGGCGTTGGAATTTGTCCGGGAGCGGAAGTCTGTCCAGGCGTCCAGCTCGTCGCTGCTGCGCGAGGTGGGACTTCCCGTCCACTTTGAGAGGCTGGAGGAGCTCTCGGAGCTGCCGTCCTGGGCGGCCTGCAGGGAGGCCTTCTTCTTGGTGGCGCGTCCTCGGGCTCCTTTGATGTACTTGCTGTTGTCCATCGAGACGGCCCGACGTCGAGGAGCTTTGCCCCCCTTCCCGCCTTCTGGGTTGACCATCCACCAGGAGCTCTTCCCCGTTCCTTCATTCTGGACTTTCACGAAACGACTGTGGAGGGACAGATTGTGTCGGATGGAATTCTGAAAAACAAAGAAAAAAAAAAAAAAAGATTTAAAATCACCTTAAAAAAATTAATGTGGTGGCAGCAACACGTCTGAAAAACGTGACAAACCATGAGAAACAAAAAGAAAAGTAATCAGAGGTAAAAAGAGCAACATCTGGCAACAGGACAGGGACAGAGTCAAGAAACTACTTCAGCAGGAAGTTTGACTTGGAATATCTCTTTACAGGACTGAACATCAAAGATTCAGAGAACCTGAAGAAATCTCTGTGTGCAAGGGCCAAGGCCAAAAATCAATATCAGTAATCTGATCATTACTGATCATGATCAGACATCTTCAGACCGTCATGTGACACGGCATTCAAAACAGCGCCGATTCTGTCACTGAAATTAATTCATGGGCTCAAGAACTTTCCTCGGTGAAGATAAACCCCCTCGTAACATCAACAGATGTGACAAATACTCCAGAGAAAGTCGGCGTTATTGTCAAAATCTACAATCAAGAGACATCTTAATAACAGGAAAGACAGATGAGACTTTGAAGAAAACATCTAAAGGAGCCTCAACGTGTTCTGGAACGAGACTCTTTGTAAAGACGACGTGACTGGTGCCAGAAGTGGGAACAGGGAATCTGAGGTAAACGGGCCGAAGCTTCCTCAGCGTGCAGATGGAACATAAATATAAAAGAAATGACGTTAACCCAACAGTCTCCTGGAACCAGGACCAGGACCAGGACCAAAGAAATGATACAAAAAAACCCAACATCGTCCCAGAACTGAACCGGGTCCTATCCAGATGGAAACCTCTCCGAGCTCAGGGTTCACGAGGTTTTGCTGCTCGTAAATATGTCACATTACATAATCTGCATACAACAGCAGGTGGAATCATTCTGTTTAGTTTGTTTTGTTGGTTTCTTGATCTACTTCTGGGATCTGTGTTAAAACCTCATCAGGTTTTAATCAGATTTAATGCAGAAACAGAAAATTCGGGGAACTCATTTGCCCCGCAGGAAACTTTTCAGCCTGTTAAAGCAGTGAAATATTTTTGGGGGGAACAAAAAGCCTCTTCATGCAGGATAAATACACAATCTGGCATTTTCTGGACCTCGATCCGTACTACAAACTAAAACCGGTTCCCGCTGCATCTTTTCAAGCCACCCGTTTTTAGTTTGTTTTGCAAAATCTCTAACTTTGTTAAGGTTTAAGAGGAAAGAAAACACCCCTTCCAGCATAACCAGAGCTGTTTGAATTGTTCAGATCTGGGAGCGTGAAAGACTTCTGCATCAGGTCCCAGGACAGCAGCAGCGCTGGACCTCAGCAAACCAGTTTAACTCGAAGGTAATTCCACCTGAGATGTGGATAAATACTGACTGTGATTCATAAAACAAACCAACACAAGAACATCTGCTAGGAAACAAGCTGGTTGAGGGACTCTGGGGGGAATCTTCTGCTTCTAGGCATCATTTTTTCCACTTGTGTTTGACTTTGGTGGAACTTCCCCAAATCTTATGTTATTGTGTAAAAATGTCTAAGGTGAAAAAAGCAACAACAACAAAAAGAAGCATTTCTCTTCGACTTTCTTCAAAGCTACTCGTCTTCTCTTTAGAAAGTGTCCGTGCATCTGGACAGGACCAGAAAAACATCTAAACCCGAGCGAGGAGGACTTGTTGAAGCCAAACAGTAAAACAAAACTTCTCGGAGGACTTCCTCTTTGCACCTCACACTCTGACCCATTTCTGACTGCTCTGAAAGGTTTGGAGGACTTCCCTGGAGATGTTCCCAAGCATGTTCAGAATTAAACATCTGGAGCCTGCAGACTCGGCCTGTCACAGCTCAGACACGGGAGGAGAAGCTCTGCAGAGATCCCTGCAAACCACAGGACAGCTTCACCGGGAGGAGGTCCGGGATCACTCTCTCTGAAGGTTTAAACTAATCAAACACTAAAAACGCCCAACACTAGACGAGGGGCAGTGGCAGCTGGAGTCTGGACTCCTGTGGGGGAATTTCAGCATCTGTTTTAGCATCTGTTTAAGTCTGATATGACTATGAAGTGAAAAGCGTCAAAGTAAAACAGCCTCATCGTTGAGCTGTTCGCATTTGCAGGGAACTGTGACATCACAGACCTAAATAATAGTCGCATCATCCAGCCTCCCCATCTCCAACTCTCTCCAACTCCACATCGGGCTCCACTTGCTGTACCTCACAAGTGGATAGTGCAAAATTTATCAATAAGCCCCGGCCCTCAAACGCAGATGAGCCAATAGTTTTTAAGTATCAGTTCCACAAGGACCAGAACTTGGACATCTTTGGCTTTCAGCTCCACAGAAGAATACTAGAAGATCCTGAACTTGGATTTGTTTTATGGAGCCGAGGTGTGGACTTGAGGGTCCAGCCTTGTTACGGATGTAAAGGTACGACTGAGAAAAGACCAGTTTTATTCCTAAAGAACTGGACAAACCAGCTGTGATGTCACTCAGCTTACCTCGTGCCTGTCAATGATGCCAACTACTTACTTACGTTTATTCTCTCCTGAATCTGTCCATCAATCCTCATTTCAGACGTTGCCACTGAAGTGACAACTGGAGCTTGGAGTTACTCTGCCTTTCCCTTCCCTGCCTCATCTGGCTGGTTGACTGTGGAAACCAACCTAGAAGGCAGGTGAAGAAGGCTGGACTGGACCTGCTCCAGCCCCACCATGCATACCTTCAGATCTAGCCCACCACAAGAGTTCTCCTCTAACTGCACATTTACTTTTTTTTTTTTTAATCTGTCTGCATATAAATGGTTAGTACCATGATTTGGTAAAAACCTTTCTAATCTTTTCTTAACGTGCATGAAAGTGTGTGTGTGTGTGTGTCCTTCACCGGTCCTCTCCGACAGTCTAGTCTAACATATTTTATTAATATTTGGATTCATATTCTGACAGACGACTAAAACCAGCAAAGCGAAACACAAAAGGACAAGCCTGCTAGAAAGGACGAGACAGTGATGGGTGCAGTGTGTGTCGTGTGGTGACTGCTGTATGTTGTGTGATGCGTCTTAGTGGTGAAAAGTCAAATGTGAAAAGACAGACATGCCAACATACAACAAAGACATAAAAGAACAAATAGAAAAGCATGTGTGTGAGAGTGAGTGATGGATGTAGGTCTAAAAAGGTCTGTGAGTATTTTTTAATATGTGTTACATGCATACATGCAAGTATAAACTTGCAAGCATGGATACACACACACACACACGCACACACACGCACACACGTTAGGGTCGACACCACCCACAGGGGCTGCACCCCCAACTACAGGGGCCCAGGCCACAATCAGAGGGCCTCCTGCACATTTCCATCAGCTGTCCAGATCATTAGAAGGTCACCGCCGGCTTGATGAAGAGCGCCAAAACGAAGAAGAGAGCAGTCCAAATGTCACGGCAGAGCAGGTGTTCATCAACAGAGTTTATACTATGATTTATTTTGAATCCCCCAAGTTTCAGATGGATGTTTGTTTCCCTTTAAAATGCATAAAAAGACGACTTCTGAACAATCCATGAACGTGTAGCCGGAGGCCGCAGCTTCAGTTGTGACTGAATAGACAGCACAAATCTCAAAAACCCAAAATGACGGTTTCCACTGACGCGGTGGCAAGGCCACGGTGACTCACGTCATTGACAGAAGGATCCGGTCACGACGGTCATTTTCAAAAGTGTGAACAGCTCATACGATGCGCACTGCAGTCCCACCAGTGAGTTTTGGAGAACAGAACAGTAATATGGCTGCAGCCGTGGTGCGTTATGGGAAAGCGGTCTGTGAGGCAGACAAGTCAGTTGCGTACTGGGATTTTTTTTTCCAGATGTAGAACAACATCTGGTTATTTTTTTACCTATTGCATACTTGGCTACGGTTCCCACATTTCAAACTCCAATTTCCATCGGGGGGCCCCGGGGTGGCATCTGCCTTCATTACCACTAACGGCCCTGCAGCAGGTTTTGTTCAGGAACCACCTTGGCTCAGGTACTCAGTGGGTGGGGTTGGTGTTGACTCAGTGGGCAGGACATGACGTTCAGATGTCTGGATCTCCCCAGAACGAGTCATGTCTCAAGATTCATCGCCACCATGGCAGCTAACGGAAACGCAGCAATATTCTCAGCCCTTTACGGTGATGAAGTCACTACTGAATTTATTTTGCTTTTTTCCAATTACCAACCATCTAACTTTTGGACTGAAGCCTACGCAGAGCGAAGGAACGTTTCAGTTGCGGACTGACCACTAGGGCCTGGCTTCAAAAGAGAGTCTCCACTGACATCAACGTTAAAATGTTCAACTTTGCAGCAGAAATAAAACATTTTTACAGTCCGGTTTTAAAAACTGTTTTAGTTTCTATTGTTTAATTTCACATCTATGACAACTCTGAGGGGGTTGAACTTTTTGTACCATGTCAGGAGAGTTTACATAAAGCAATAAATGTATTTTTAACATGAGTGACAGTCAGCTCAGCCAATGGCTAACCGTTTATCACTTCCTCATCAGTCATTATCTCGCTGACACTTTAACACTTTCCACAGCCAGTTCTGCCGCTCCAACGTGATTGGCTGAAGGTGCTGGTACCCACCGCTAACTTTGATTGGCATAAGGTAGGCGTGTGTTCCAGTTGACTTGCTTAATAACATGGTGTCATGCAGCACGAGGAAAAAGAGGCTTCAATAAATAATAAATAAATAAATAATCACACTTCATCACTAATGATGATGATGACATCACTAATATGTTGTCCAGATGTTTCTACCGTCTAAGCATCCCACTGATATGAGTCAGAAAGCCAAGTCAGTGGATCCTACCGGGTCCATCACTGTATAATCACCTAATTAACTTGGGTATTATTATGTTTTGTAAATCACCTACATCTGCAATATAAATACTGCTGAGAGCATTGATCCTTAAAAAGATGAGCTTCATTACTCAATGTCCTAACTTGCTTTTAAAAAAAGATATTTGACAATACCCCACAGATAAACTTCACTTCCATTCCATTTAAATTATATCGAAGTAAACTGTATGATAAACTGGCTTCAGCTTTAGTCACACTGCACATAAAAGCATTTACTGATTAACCTTTACAATGTCTCACTCAAGCTTTCGTCTGTGTATTGTTTTATTAACCCGAACACCTGATACTCTGATGCCAAGTGCTGAGGTTTTTTATGGAGCTGCACAAATCAATAGAAAACTAGTTATAACTAGTTATAACTGATCAGTTCTAAATAGTCAGATTACTAAACGCATCAGCAAAGAGAACTCGTCAATAACAGCATCGTGATGGTGAAGTAACTGAGAAAGAAGCCTTCAATGCGGACTGTTTTCACTGTGAGTACACAATACCTAAAGACAGCAATTTGTACCATCTGGAGGGTAAAAATAACACATGGAGGAATAACAGCCAAAATATTTGTGACAGACTGAATCCAACACTTGTACGAGCAGCAAATGCTGAGCTGAACTGGGATTCTACTGGCTAAACTGGTTAAACATGGAGCCACTTATAGGTTTTCAAAAGAAAACTCCTCAAAATTTGAATTGGAAATTTAGCTCTTTATTAACTTCTTTAAATTTGGAAGCATATACGATTCAAATACTTAAATTGTGCAGTTACGAATCCACCAATAGTTATTTTTATTGCATTTGCATATACAATAATTCATTAAGATATATGGGCATCTGATCGCTGTCAAAAAAAAAAAAAAGTATTGATGTGTATAAAAATTTAAGCCATCTGAAGTCTTTTCTCCGCCGATACAAATAATTAGTCTGGTTCCTCCAGATCTGACTTTGATATTAAAGATCAATACAAACAGACGCAGAAGAAACTTCTTCTGGCCACCACCGGAGAAACATATTAAGAATCAAATGCCAGTAGAGCAACGGTCAACCTAGTAGAACGAACGACATCCAGAAGGGCTGCAGTAGAGTAGGAACGCTGGTGAATGACTCGACTATCGGACGCCGCTCCTATCGGACGCCGCTCCTATCGGACGCCGCTCCTATCGGACGCCGCTCCTATCGGACGCCGCTCCTATCGGACGCCGCTCGGATCGGAACGCTCGGATCGGAACGCTCGGATCGGAACGGTACGCTCGGATCGGTACGTTCGGATCGGTACGTTCTGTACCAGTAGAAACTAACATGAGTGGGAGTGGTACTGAACCTATTTCACAGAGACGTATAATACAGTGAACAGCAGGGATGGACCGCTGAAAAAAAAAAAAGCAGGTATTCCAAATATATGGCCAATACATGCCTTAGTAAATAAAAACTTTAACAGAAAATATGTCTTCCGAAAGAAAAAAAAAAAAGAAAAAAGAAAAAGGTATGTGATACGGATCAGTTCAGTCTGCTGTGCAGTTGGGACACGAACGTAACCATCTGACAGGTTCTACTTGATCTCAATGAAAAGAGGCACGTTTACAGACTTATTTATCAGACGCTGCTTCAGTCCATCAACTTGTGTGACATCTAATATCACACTTGTCAAAAAAGTCAAATACCGCAGCATCATGTGAGCTACAACAGAGAAGACAAGAACAACACCTGCCACGTTCAATCTGGTGAAACCCAACACTGCAGCCGCCACCAACGCTCAATCACTTGTGACAGCTTTTGGCTCAAATGTGGTCATTTATGAGGCTCGGAGGTGCATTATTTTACAGCAAGCACAAACGCAGCTGAATGGAGGTCTCGACCAGACCGGGGCCCTGATGACACACACGGTGGACAAACACACAGTACTTCAGCGCTTCGAGCTGCACAGGCACAAACAGCATCTGGAATGACAGATCACAGAAGAGCTGAGCCACAGCAGCGCCGCAGCGCCCGTCCTGAACGGGGACTGGAGCGTCGCCAGACCCGAAGAGAGAGACGCCGAGCCTCGCTCTCACACGGCTACATGACGACCTACAGAATTTATAGTCTGCGATTGATTTGAGCCGCATGAAGAGACGGGCCGGCCTGCTGCCCGTCCAGACCGTTGACTGTGGGTGAAGTTTAGCCCCACCCTAAACATGCTCAGCTTCTCCTGAGGATGAGCGGTCCGATAGGTTCTCGTCTCCTGAGAAATCCTGACGTCAGCATCTGAACGAAAACAGGCCAATTGGAAGTTTCACCTAACCTGCTCAATCAGTGCAGATTAATCAGTGATGAGCGCCAATCAGCAGCTCATACGTCCCCTCCCCCGATCGTGGTCGACGTGTTGCACCATCCTGAGAGCGTTTGAAAAGCACAATCTTAACCTTAATGGAATTTCAGTCAAGAAGCAGCAGATTTGCCCCGGATTCAGGCTGCCACAGTTGTGTGGGATTACGAACCTATTTTCCTCCCCTCCATCTAAATCCCGCAAAGCTCAAAGCTTTCATCAGACTTGATTCCATGATGGATGAATCGGTCTGGTCCCGGCCAAACTAATCCTGAAAATCAAACAGAAGCAGAGCCGCGGCGACGCCGCTGCACTGGAGACTGAGCAGTCCGAGACTCTGCATCCACGTTTACATCCTCGACCGTCATACCAGCGACTGCTCTGTGGATGAGTGTGTAGACCTGTGTGAACTTTAAGATGTGTCAGTACAACCGCGCAACTATTTTCTGCCACAACCGATTTATCAATTGTCCAATTATGATTCATTTAGCCAATTATTGGCTAAATTTTCAATAGAAGGCACCCGTCATAGAAAAGGAAAAGATAAAATTATATATTAACCACATACAACACTTACCGAGCAAAAGTCCGTATTAGGCCGCACCTCCCTCCCACCAGAGCACAATGGGGAAGCCTTTGTGCTTGAAAGCACATATTTGGGTGTCTGAAGTGACTACCAACTCAAAAACTTTGAAACAAGACAAATCTTTCTTTGTTTGAGTGTGAAAATGTCGTTCAGTGATCCGTTCAGGTCTGCAGGGGACTGTGACATGACAGAAACGAGTCAAAACAGACTTCAAGTCCCTAAAATGCATCTCCACCAAATCTCTGACCTGGCTGCATCTGCCGTACATCTGAAGCGATTAGATCTACTATTTACCACCTCACACTAGATGTCAAGTTTTTACTCTGCATCTAGTGATAGATGCATCGGTAGATCTATAATCTAGACTTTAGATAACTCATCCAAGGCAAAGCCTCTGCTGCTGTTTACAAGGTCAATCTTAATAATTAAACTCAGTTTTAAGGTGTTTATGCCAAATATATTAAAACAGATGAGCATTTCAGATCTTCCAAAATGTATCTGTGGAGCAGAAAACTGCAGATGTCCCAGCCCTGGTCCCTGTAGAACTGATACTTAGCAGCCATTGGCTTATCTGGATTAGAAGGGCGGGTCTTACTTGCAGATCTCTGTAAAAAGATGCACACCCTCCAGAAAAGGGAAGTTATGTCAAACTCCACCCCCTAAAACTGGCTGCTATGAACAGAGATGTACAGTCATGGCTGAAAACTAATTCCTTAACTGAATCCCTGTGGATTTTTGATCAAATGACCCCACAGGCATTCCATTAAAACCTTAAGCGTTAACTAGTGAAAAGTCCCAATATGCATCCTTTAAAAGACACACAGGGCCTCCATCCCTACATTGTGACATGACTACAGTGTGCTCTTTGTTATGATGACAGCACCATCATGTGCTCACCTTCCAGCCAGCAGAGCTGTTGCTGTCGCCTTTGTCCTTGAAATATGGCACGGACCTCACCATCCAGTCATAGATTTGGGACAAGGTCAGCCTTTTCTCGGGGGAGCTCTCTATGGCTTGGGTAATTAGGTCTGCATAGGAGTAGTTGCCCCAGGCGTTCCTGCGGGCGGAGGACTTCCTTAGCTGCTGGGAAGCAGAGCCGCACGGAGCAGCGCCGGGGATCTGCGCGGACGAGGGCGAGCCGTCGGCGGCCTCCTCTTTGCAGAGTCCCCGCTGGACCTCCACCGGCTGGGAAACGCGGCCGCCGCCGCCGCTGCTCGGCTCTTCGACTGTGCTGCCGCTGCTGGTTTTCCGCACGGCTCCGCTGTCCGCGCTCCCGCCCTCATCATCCTCTTCCTCAGGGATTACGTCAGCGTCGGTGGCCCCGGGCTTACTCGCTCCGGACTCCGGATGGGGCAGGGGCCAAGTGCAGGAGCGCGGCCGCTTCTGGGGCTCGAAATCCGGGTCGATCTCGACGTTTGAAGGGGGCTGGCTGCAGTCCCGCGGCTCCTCCGCCGTGTTCATCATCGCAATGTCTCGGTCGCTGCGCGCAGGGTTACAAAATCACTCAGGACGCATTCCATCAATGTGGCTGCAGGAGACTTTCTTTACTGTACGTGCAGATCTCTGCAGCCTGCACCCGTCTGTCCTCCTGCACTAACACAACATTGTCTTAAGAAAAAAGAAAAACCCTCGCACAGCCCACACCCTGGCCAACACGCACCGCAATCCTGCAAAATGTGGAGCGAGAACACGAAGAGGCGGCAGTCTTGGAGGAATCCAAGCGGCGTCCCCTGCACCCTGGTCCCGGCTGATAAAACACGCTTTACTGCCGCCACATCCCGGGCTTCGTCGCTCCGTGCACAGCTGCCATCTTGACCGTTTCCTCTCCGCGGTTCCTCATCACCCGCGCCGAGAGCCGCTGCTCCCCAGACAACATCAAGGCGGAGGAGGTCGGGAGGACTCCTCCAGGCCCACAAGCTGCTCAGAACCGGGCTGAAGGGCGAGACGCGGCGAGCCTCGAATCCGCGCTGTTCACGGCCGAGAAACACTCACACATTCTGGCATGTTTGGTGCCAGCAGCCTGCAGTCGCTCATTCAAGCTGCTGCTCCTGCTGCGGTTGGCGCAAACCAACCTCCGAGTCAAAGAAGAAAAAATAAAACACGATCCTGCCCCCCGGACTCTGCTCAAATTAAAGGGACAGTGTGGAGATGTCCACGGAGCGATGACATCACCCTTAATATCAGCAGAGGCTGGAAACGAGTCTGAAGTCTCGGATCCTTAACATTAGTTAAAATTTCTGGCATGTGCGCTTTGAGCCACACGTAGCCCACATTTCACCTCTGACAAGTGTGGTACGGGCCAGGCATGGCCCGAGAGGACCAAAGAAAGTCACGTATTTGGTGCATATGTGGCCAGGTTTAGGCAGCCACACTCACCATGACTCAATGTCTTCAGTCAAACCCAAATGTGGGGCAAAGAAAACTGCAAACACGTGCGTCAATATCAAGAGCCAGTAGATCCTACCGGGTCGTCGCCGTAAAACGGTGGGTGAAGAAAAGGCAGACCGGGGAGGCGGTCGGCCCTGCTGCAGCACCTGCCCTCTGGGCGATCCGGGATCTCTAATGGAAACCCACTTTTTGTCATAACTGAGTCATGAGTGCTGAAAATAGCAGAGATTAGGCCCAAACATATCTGGTTTCTGTGGATGGTCAGAAGAGTTTTCTGTCTTAGCGACTCGAAAACAAACTCACAACTCAGGAGTCCTGCGGTCTCCAGACATATTCAGATGACTCGGTGGTGTGTCAGTGGTGGGCAGGTGGATTATACTGAGAACTGGTTCACCACTTTGTGGCATGGTCTGGGAACACTCACCTGTCCTTGAACAGGAACAAGACAAAGGAGGTGACTGTGGATTTTAGGACCAGGGATACCTGGGCTCTCATCTTGACAACAGACTATCTGGAAATGCAACAACTGTGGACTGTATTTCTTGATGAAGATGAGGTCCTCCAGTGTTTCCAGCCAGATGTTGTCCATCTTCGAGAAGTCTGAAAACGGTGGACGATGTTACCTGCAGTCGTCTGCAGCACTGGAACTCCTGAAGATGATCCTGGAGAGGAGAAACCTGCACAAACTGCTCAACATGACGAACAACACGTGGACCAACAACTGCCTCTTCTGCGGAGACTTCGTTGGCTCTGCTGCCGTAGGAAGGAGGGACTGCAAAGACGTCATATTTCTTATTGGCTTCAGCTTATTTTCAATGTTTATTTTTGGTAAACAGATTATTTTTACACTATAGATTCTTTTAACAATATTAATAAAATTTGATTTCATTAAAACTGCACTGTTTTAAAATCTTAAACCAGGGTTTTAAGGAAGTTTCCAAGTGCATCAACTCCTTCAAGAAGAGGCCGTCTCAGACCTGCAGGGTTTGTAGAAGAACTTAAATGTGCAGTAAAACCTGATCTTGTTTCTGAAATGACTAAAAACAAACAACAAAAACATCCTTATTATTTTTACTGTAAATGACAAACTTTATCCTCATTTCAGTCTGTGGGTCTTGAAAGTTTTGATTGGATGAAAGATAAAACCACGGCTGGTCTGGAAGAGTCTGGGTTTGTCCTGTCGTGTGGAGTTGGGACCGGTTGGAAACAAACCGGTATTTAGGAAATGAAAACACACTCCACAACCAAGGAGCAAGCGCAGAAACCATTTACCAACTGGAAATCAATTCTAAAAACAATCTTCGATCCTCCAAGACCACTTCATATCTCTTCCTAAAACAGCTCTCGACTAACCTTCCTCCTCTCTCTTGAAATGGTTCTGGTGCCCCTCCCATTCACAGACACTCAGACTAGGACAGAATGTACTGGGGTGGGGGTGGGGGGGCAGGGGCAGTTTCTTCTGCGTCCGTTGGTACCGCACCTGGAAATCAAAGTCAAATCCAGAAGAACCAGGTAAAAGATCCAGGATTCAGCCGAGCGTCGCAGGTTCAGTTCTTTTTTCCTCTTCTTCAGGTACAAACGTCTTCTAGTCCTTCAGGTGTTGCTGGACTTTCAGTGCAGAGATGAATCAAACAGTTCATTTTATTTCTCTTGTTTGTATTATACTTCCTGTAATAATAACAACACTTGAGAAAAAAAGAATCCACCAACCATCTGTTTGCACCGCGAACACATTGTTTGTACAGGAGATGAAACTTCAAAGTGGTTTTTTTTTTCCACTTTCTCTTCCTACACACTTTAGTCTTTGCTTTTGCAGCTTGTTTGTACCAGTTTCAGTAATTAAACGTCAAACTGCAACCGTTTCACGCGGTCTGCAAGTGAGAGGCGACAGAAATATAGATGAAGACACATTTTTGTTTCCATTGCATCAAGAAAACAAACGATAAATGGAGTCACGACTCGTACGCGGACTTAAGTCAAATCAAAGAGTCAATTGATGTATTTAAATACATGTTAAAATCATATACAGTTCATTTGGATAAATTATTCTTTTCAAAAGCACCGCTCGTTTCAAAGCGCATCAGATTAAAACGTCCTTAAAAGTCCTCGTCAGTTTGTCAAAGTTGTCCAGCGGATTTCCCTCCGAGTAGAAAGTCTAAAACTTGGACCTCGGTAGGACACCAGGTTGGAAGGAAAACAACGTCCCCGAGCTCCATAAAGTGCAAAGTTTCAGTGAAATAAAAGGATACCAGTAAATACCGTCGCTGGGCTGCTGTGGGTGGGATCACGCCGAGTCGGGAGTGTTTTCGGCAGGTAGGTTTTTATGGAGTAGTGTGATCGCCTTGTCCGGCAGTTACACCTGCAGGCTTCAAGCTTCGGTCGCCGTCCAGCCAGTATTCTTCCGTCTGCATCTCAGTGAGTCGAGAAACCGTCCTCTGGAAGGCAAACCTCTCCTCCTCTCCGCTGAAGATGGACAGACTGCTGGCTTCTTCCTGTGAAAACACATTACAGTTCAGTCTGGACGTAGAAGCCACAAACACAGTTGTCAGAAGATACAGTTCAATTCATGGACTTGGTTTTCTTTCCAGATGGAGGGGGAACTACCCGACAGTGCTCGCAGAGATGTTTGCACCTGGCTGATTGCAAAGGTGGTGCCAACAAGAGTCAGTTAAAGCAGTATAAAAGTTTATAAAACAGGAAATGTGTATAGTTTGTTCTCAGGTAGATGTGTCTGATATTTAGAGCAAGAGCGAACAACATGGGAAGGTTGTAGAGCCCACAGGTAGACCAGAGCACATCCCAGTGCAGGGAAACTCAGACCAATGTGTCTGGAAAATGGAAGATGAACAGTGAAGGAAATAAGAAACGGACTGAAAGGGTTTGTTCCTAAGTTTAGTCTGAAAAGCAGAGCGCGTTTGTGTTTATGGAGCAGCGGAGCGTGAAACCCAGAACTGAGAACAACAAACAGGCCTGCAGACGCAGAGCCGAGCGCCGTCGTGGAGCTACGGAGAACAATGAGACCTTTAAGGTGGGGCCCAGCAGGCCATTAAGAGCTTTATATGTGACAATTATACTCTAAATTTAACAGGAATACAACGTAAAGAGGTCAGAAGAGGAGAAATGTGATCTCTTCTCAGAACTCCGACTGAAACCGCCAGGATCAGCTGGTTTTCTGGGAACCATTTAGACACTCGTCTAAAGTGTATTTACATTATGAAGTTTATCAGCTACTAAATATATATATATATATATTTAAAAAAAACATACATACATACATGCATACACACATAAGCTTCTAAATATAAATAATAAATTCTGCCATGTCAGAGTTTTATTTTGGAGAAGAATAGTAACATTTATTATTTTTCTTCATGTTTAACTTGAGATCGCACAATTCTTTTTATTAAATCGGCCTACTTATTAAAAAAAAAAAACAACTTTTAAATGACAAACAAAAAACTGTAATAAAACCATCAAAATCAGCGTTGTTACTGATATATATATATATATATATATATATATATATATATATATATATATATATATATATATATATATATATATATATATATATATATATATATATATATATATATATATATATTGGTATATTTAAGACATATCATCAAAAATAAAAATCGTCCCAGCCCGCCAACGTGCGCTATATGGACAATAACTCATTTTATGTTTTCTCTTTTCATAAAACGGTGATATCATCTGATATCATCAATGAGTTAAAACAATCAAAATGACTCAAAAGTCTGATTAGGACTGAAGCTGATGGGAAGTTGTTGGGGTCCCTTATGGGGTAACAGAACCAAAAAGCTGCGTTCTTATGGACCTCCAAGCGAGAAGGTCACTAGAAACATGTTTAATGTCACTTTTCATTTATTTAATTACTTTCCCTTTGGAGATTAAGAAAGTATTTTTGAATAATCCAATGAAGACACGACTGATTGACGACTCGTTTTTATGAATGTTGGCGCTGGTTTGTTGAAAAGTTGTCTTTTCACTTTCTAACAGGCTCAAAAACAGACGTTTACCAGAACGTGTTCTGTAACCTTCTTCCCCAACAGACACGTTCATCATCCACGTCTGCGCCCGACCTCAGACCCGACAAGACAACCGTGTTTCAGCTGTGAAAGCGCAGCTGAAGATCTCACCCTCTTCAGGCCCAGATCGTCCATCAGAACGTGGCCCTCGTCGTGACCGTGATCCCCGTCGAGAACAAAAATATCCTCCAGCGGGTGGTCTGCAAGAATCACCACGCGGACCTGACACAAGACGAGATCCATCGATCAACTCAAAGCAAACGGTGGGGAACCTGACGAGGACGGCGGCGTACCTTGTGGTCGTAGAGGGCGTCCACGAGCGTGATGAGACGCCTGGCTTGCGTCTTCTTGTTCAGCGTCAGCTGAGGAATGTGTCGGATGAAGACGGTGTCAAACAGCCGGGATATCTCCAGGTAGTCGCTGGCTCCTAGAGGCTGAGAGCATCACAAAAGCGTCCTCAGGTGTCAGCCACGCTGATTTAAGCCACCTGTATTAATCTAAATGTTTAAAATCAAACCAGACGTGGTCGTGGACGACCCTTTTGGGTTTTTAGTATCTGGTGAACATCCACACCAGCGCGGTTTCCTTTTGAAACATGAAACTGACAGTAACATCTGGAGTTCGCACTTAAGTTCAACTCCTGAAAACAGAACGTTTTTGATCCGCTGCACGCTGGGTTTCACTTTATAAATGCCAGGGTTGTGGTCTTAAAGGCAAAACTGAAAACCTGTAGGAGCAACAACGAATTTACACACATTCGACATCTGACGCGTATTTAAAAAACCCTCCACATCCTTCCTGATGTCTTCATCATGTGACTACTACTGAAGGAAAAAACCATAAATGATTATGGTGTCGCCTGGACAGACATTCGAGTCTGAATATGAACTGAGTCAGAGACATCAATAATACTGAGTATTATTGATAATGAAGATGACAGACAGACATTTGTAGCAGAAATCAAAACTTTGGTGTCCAAAAGTTATTAAAACACAAATTCTCACACACAAGACTTTGTTGAAATCCCTTAAAACCACAATACGAAGCGATACCGTTTCTGACCACATGGGGGGAGCAGATCCCAAAAACGTTCATATGTCAGCTACCAGCACAGGACAAAGTGCACCTCTAGTGAAAGAAAGTGGTATTACAACATGTGCCGGACCGTCCTCACTCATTACACGCTATTATCAGTGCCCCTACTTAAACCGATTTTTATAAGTGACTGTATCATAAATGTATAAATCAGACCGATGTTGCGAAATGCAAAACTAAAAAACTAAAAATAGTCTAAAGAAGAACTCGCCAAAAAAAAAAAAAAAAAAAAAAAAAAAAAAAAAAAAAAAAAAAAATCTGTAAAATTGCTTTAATCAGCTGCAAGTCATCATCATACATTTCAAACTAACTGGTCAAATTTGTCAATTTTAATTATAAAATAGTGAATTTTGGCACCAAATTTATCCGAAAGCAACTCTAAAGTGGCTTTTTGGCTTTTACTTTTCTGCAGCCTGATTGGTCAATGCGACGCGGTCCTGAAATCTGATTAGCCATTTCACTTTAGTTCTCAGAGATTCAGAGTTCAAAACTCATTGACTTTGTGAAGATCTGGCTACCAACAATCAATAACCTCTTTCGTTGAAAAAGACAGACTAAGCTGATATTACAGCAGCAGTAACTTCTGTTACCCGTGGTAACGATGTCACTGAGATGCAGGGCGTCTCAGCTTTATTTCATAGTTGGTTCTGCGAAACAATACTTGAGTTATTCTGACTTGAAAACGTGTTAAAACACCAACTCAGGGAGCAGCTAAAATAATAAAAAGGTCCACATGAACAACTGTACTTTTGTGTCATCACAGTTAAAGCCTTTAAATGGTCCATTTGTGCATTTTCAGAGGAGAAAATAAAATAAGATACGAGTCTGATGTTGTGCAAGACCGAAGCAGATGTTTGGTTGGCCGGTTTAAAAACAAAACCGCTTGGAGGTCGGACTGATTCCACCAGCGTAAATGTTTAAAAACACGACAAACGTCTTACTCTGTCACAAAGCTCCTCAAACGTACAGTCCACTATGGTCCCGCAGGCTTTGCTCAGACCGACTTTCCTGTTGTGAACGTTTAAAACTCTCGGTCGTGTTACTGCAAGAAAAAACACCAAACGTTAGTTTAAACTCGCGATGTGACGCGTGGTCGATCAAATCTCTCTTACTGTCATTCTGTTTGAAGGCCAACTCGTCGAACATCTTATCCAGCATTGCTTCTGCGTCAGCTTCACTGGAGCTACGACAAAAGAGGTGATGGAGATCACCCAAAGCCTGTTTGTTAACGTCACCTTGTAGAGTTTAAAGTTACGATGAAAATCTCTTACAGGAAGTAGATTTTTCCGGCGGACGGTCGGTTCCGTTTGCGGTAGTCTATTCCAGAATCCAGGCGGAGAGTTTGGCAATATTTCTGCAGCAGGATGAGAAATGATCTGGCGTTTAAATACGTCTGTGACGCTCGTGAGATGGAGCGGAGAACTTCGTTTTCTCACCTGTAAAACGGCGATAAAAGGCACAAAGTTGACCCTCTGCAGTCCGTTTTTATACAAGTCTGGAGGAAGAGGACGCAAACGGTTTTAATATTCACCGAGCATCCTAAAAGCAAACATTTAGAGGGTCTTGCTGTTTAAAGGTTTTCAATGACCCCAAAACAACAACGAAGACACGTTGAAGCAGTGAAGCATATCATCTTCACGCTGGCATACAAGCTCACATAAACGGCCGTCATTTTAAAATAATAAGGATCTACCTACCTCTGCATGGTGGACAGACGCCTCCACTTGGGTCCTGTCTGTCCAGACAGACTGTTCAGATTCAACTTTGCAACCTCACCGACGCCGCCATGCTCTTTAGTTGAGGCTCTTTAGAGAGTTGAGCCTTTTATGCCATCGTCAACTGACCAACATTTAAATGCCAATGAGGCCTGTGGAGTCTGAGACGTAGCTCGTGTCTTTTGTTAGTTTGTCTCAACACGTTCGGTCTGACCTTGAAGATGAACATGCTGGAATATCCACGCAGGTAAAGATCGGCAACCGCATGGTCATTTTTCCTCAACGTAGGACGTTGGACTCCAAATCGTTTGGAAATGGTCTGTTAACATTTCCCAGATTGGCGGGTTGTTGTTTCTCCGAGATCATTGCTGATGTCTTTCCTCTTTGGCACCAGATTATTTCTTAATAAGTGAAGCTTTTAAATCAACAGGCTGCCCTTTCTTCACCACTTGACTTAAATATGCGATTTCAATTGATCTTTTTCACAAAAGCTGTGGGTTTCTTTCCCCAGAGGCTACCGTCCTATAAATGATCTTTTTGGACAGATGCAGACGTATCACGGCGTTAACCAAATTACCTTCAGGGGGACGATTTGACGTGGCCACGACGACGACGCCGTTCAGAAACAGATTCTCAAAGAGCTGCTTGAGGATCATGGCATCAGCGATATCGGTGACCTGAAAGAACAAACGTGAAGTAAATCAGCAGAAGAACAGGACTGACGAGGCAACAGGCTTCGGATATAAAAGGGATTTTCATCACCTGAAACTCGTCGAAGCAGAGAAGACTCGCCTCCTCGCTGATCTCCTCAGCAACTGGGGCAATGGGGTCGTAGGATTTGGCCATTTTTCCTGCTTTCCTTTTGGGCAAACTCTGTTTCAGCCGATGGATCCCTCGAGATGTAAAAGAACCAAAGTTTAGTCTCTTGATTGTACCCTTACACCGACCTCCACTTATCCAGGGTCTAGTCGTGTACGCAGCAGCCCGAGCAGAGAGGCAAGGCCCAGACTCCCAGACCTCCCAGACCTCCCAGACTCCCAGACTCCCAGACTCCCAGACCTCCCAGACCTCCCAGACCCCCAGACCTCCCAGACTCCCAGACCTCCCCGACCTCCCCGACCTCCCCGACCCCCTGGCCACGTCCACCAGCTCTTCAGGGATGATACTGAGGTGTTCTCAGGGAGATATAATCTCTCAGCGTGTCCTGGGTCTACCTCAGGACCTTCTCTCAGCTAGACATGACCGAAATAACTCTTCCAGGAGGAATACTATCCAGATGCTTAAACTACATCAGTTGGCTCCTCCTGGTGTCTCCTGGATAACCAAAGTTCTCATCCCACCTGTAAGAGAGTCCAAAGTCCAACCACCCTGCTGAAGAAATCCCTGTAGCCTCCTGTACTCGCAGTCCTGTTCTTTTGGTCACTACCCAGATGATCATAGTAGGAACTCAGGTAGGAACTACCTTCCCCCTCAACCTATGACGAGGCACCTTAACGTCATGTGATTCACTGGCGGAGCAAACAGAGCAAAACCGCCGGCCCTTCATCAACGTTACCAACTTGTCGACTTTGACGTCACATTTAGCGAGTCCTCAGAGCGAGTCCAGCCTCTTTTTCAGGTCATATTGGAGACTGTAACGCAAAAGTCCGTAGCGGTTCTAGCCGTTTCTCAGTGAGCAGCCTGTGCTGCCGTGGTCGCCTCCACCGCACCAAAACGCTCTCAGGCGGGTTTTTCCTCACGACGCGGCAGCTCCCAGCTCAGTTAGAGCCAGAGCTGGAGCCAGTACCAGAATATAGTAAAATAACACTATAATTGGAATAATTAAGCCCAACTCCCACCTGGACTGGTGGGACGCCTCTTATAAAAGCCCAAAGACGGAAGCTAAAACACAAGCAGGTCACGAGCAGGTCACGAGCAGTACTCACGTTTATGGACGTCCAGCATGAACCCGTGAAAATGGACCCTCTTCTTCTTTTCCGTCTCCACGTAAGAATAAAACATGTCCATTACCATAGTTTTTCCTGTACCTGAAACAAGAAATATCGGAGTTAGGAACGCTTCCAACTCAGGAAAAGAATCCCATCTAAAAAAACCAAGAACCCGTCTCTTACCAACATCTCCGTAGATGTAGTAGCCTTTCGGAGGCTTCGGTCTCGTAAAAAACTAAAAAAAAAGGAGGAGATTGAGTGCATTTTAATACAGAAATATTTAAACATTTAGTCTGTAATTTATCCAGGTTCCTTTAAGTGTAAAGTCTTTGGTTTATTGTGAATTTATTCCCATCAAACTGAATAAAAGCGCTGCAATTCTTAAACGTACGTTAGAGGAAGTGGTGTAAATGAGCTGTTTGACGGACAGATGTGGGATGTTTCACCCTCGTTTGAAAGCTTTTGGTAAAAATCCACAACTGTACGTTCTGAGAAGAGAAGCAGCAGCTGAGGATCCCAGCAGCTTTGTTCAGTTCAATTCAATTTATATTACAACACAAGTCGTCTCCAGGACCTTCCAGAGACCCAGAACGTGACCCGCGAGCAATTATTACATAAACAACGGCAGGTAAAAACTCCCGTTAAGAGGGAAGAAACCAGGACCAGGACCTGGATCATAAGGGGGAAGAAACCTGGACCAGGACCTGGATCATAAGGGGGAAGAAACCTGGACCAGGACCTGGATCATAAGGGGGAAGAAACCTGGACCAGGACCTGGATCATAAGGGGGAAGAAACCTGGACCAGGACCTGGATCATAAGGGGGAAGAAACCTGGACCAGGACCTGGATCATAAGGGGGGAACCTCCTGCTGAAGACCAGCCACCCGTCAGGCCAGATTCAATAGTTTGATATTTATTTCTAATTTTTAAAGTAATTCTGTTGAACCACTAGTCAAAATCAATCCCAGATGATAAAATATGAGTGAATCAACGTCAAAATGTGGCTCGGCAGAAATATTGAATCCATGTTGAAGCCTAATATTTAAATTATTATAAACGTGGTCGGTGACTTGCATGTTGTCTTGGCAGAAGGCGGTTTTAGGTCGTTTATCTTTCCTTATACCTGTACACCTTCACCTGATCTGGTCTTATCTTCTTACGTTAACACGTTTCCAAAAACGTGTCAACACAAACTTAAAAATGACAACACGGCCTTAAAATTACGTTTTATTTAGGAAAACAGTCATAGGCCAAGACAGCCAGCGACTTGACCCGGACGAACTTCTGGAGAGGCTTCAGAGAAGGTTCGGCAACATGGACGAGGAGCCACCGCTCAGGGGCCTCGGACCAGAGCTCTCAGGGGCCTCGGACCAGAGCTCTCAGGGGCCTCGGACCAGAGCTCTCAGGGGCCTCGGACCAGAGATCTCAGGGGCCTCGGACCAGAGCTCTCAGGGGCCTCGGACCAGAGCTCTCAGGGGCCTCGGACCAGAGCTCTCAGGGGCCTCGGACCAGAGATCTCAGGGGCCTCGGACCAGAGCTCTCAGGGGCCTCGGACCAGAGCTCTCAGGGGCCTCGGACCAGAGCTCTCAGGGGCCTCGGACCAGAGCTCTCAGGGGCCTCGGACCAGAGCGCTCAGGGGCCTCGGACCAGAGCTCTCAGGGGCCTCGGACCAGAGCTCTCAGGGGCCTCGGACCAGAGCTCAGGGGCCTCGGACCAGAGCTCAGGGGCCGGTCCTGCTGTTCTAGATGGTCCTCTGCTTCAACACACCTCAGTGAAATGAGTTTGGTCATCAGCTTGTCATCAAGGTGTGTTGAAGCCCAGCGTTTTTTCTAAACATCATTTTAGTTAAACGTCCCATCGGGAGTTAAGGGTTGGCGGGAAGTTACAGTTTTAAAGAAAACCAGGATCTGGAAAACCTGGGTCAGCGAGGGTTGGGCGACTCACCCTGGAGAAGACGGATGCGGGCGTGTTGCTGTATCCTCGGAGGGTTTTGTGCAGCTCGTCCAACGTCTGCAGCACCGCCCGCTGCCGGCCGTCGTCCCGCAGGTTCCCGTCCCGGACCAGGCCGTCGTAGTGGTCCAGAGGCCCGCTGAAGCCGCCCGGCACCGAACAACCTGCCGGCATCACGCGCGCGCGCGCGCGCACACACACACACACACAGTGACATTTTAAACCTCGTTTTTCAGACTAACAGAAACACCGACGGTTAAAACAAGCGTCTGACAGCAGCAGACCCGGACTGAGCAGGACGTGTTGACCCAACGACCCAGAACGAAACCAACGTTTGAACCGACGTGACGAAGTTAAACTCGTAGAAATGTTTTATTTCAAACCCGGTTCAGATTCTGCACCAGAAACAGCGGCTCCACCCCGGTAAACCCTCCAAATTCATCAAAAACACGCCTCACCTCGCGCGCAGAGCTCCGTCAGAGACCTCAGCAGCCTTTTATAACAAATCTGTTTTGAAAAAAGAAACTTTAACCCCACTAAAGCTGAGGGTGACATCTTCAGTGACAGCGGCACACAACCTTTATTAACAAGGAGCTGTCAAACGGAAGCGCGTCTCGGTTCCGGACAGCAGGGGGCGACAGATCTCCGGTCACCGAACATCGAATATCCGTCTGTTGTGTTCATATAAAATACTTATATTCAGCTCCGACCACATTCATGCCACAAGGGTTCATCTGTTATAAAACAACTCTGTTCCAAAGAGCACAACTTTGAATAATTCACCACAGAATATTATAATAACTTCAAATAAAAAAGCCGTCCTGCTCTTACACGTACGCCGCTCAGGTGAACTGCTGATGTCATAAACTGGCCACAGGTAGCGATGGAAGCCACGGATGTCAAGGCAGGAAAACTCCCCACGATGCACTGAGGCTTTCGTCCCCATTCGAACACCATGAGACAGAAGGTGTGAGGTCCGGGGTTGCTGAGCGTCAATGCCACCATCCAGGATGAACAACAAAGATCCAGAAAAGACAACATAGGAAGATGGACCCTAATCATGAACTGCTAAGCGAATGTCTTAGGCAGAAGAAACCCAGTGAGGACAAAGAAGAAATGGAGCAGAAACCATCATGGAAGGAGAAACCGAAGAAGAACAAAGTGAAGACGTGACGGACCGCGAGAATCCCTACCAGTGGCTGGAACAGGCCGGCCTAAAGGACGGCACAGATTCATTAATATAGCAGCACGACAGGCTGTAGACCGGAAAAAAAGATGCCCCAGCGACAATCCGGCTGCTGGCAGGGAGCGCATACATGAAACACCACGACCAAGTAGCGGCACTAGTGTGTAGGAACATCTGTACCACGAGTTGGAAGTCCCAAAGTCAAGACACCTACAAGAGCAGGGGAGAATGAAACAGCAAAGATCTGGTGGGATTTCTAAATCCAGACTGATAAACTGATGATGACTAACCCACCAGGCATTGTGGTGGCTGACAAACCTCCAGAAGAAAGGAATGGTGATGGATGTAGGAATCCCAAGAGACAGCAATGTGAAGAAGAAGGAACACAAGAAGCTGTAAAAATATGAAGGCTTGAAGGAAGAGATGGAGACGTAGGGGATGAAGGCAACAATGGTGTCCAAACTGCGAGACTGGCTCCAACTGTCCAGATCTGGCAACATCAGAGATGTCTGTCCAGAAGGTCGCAGTCGTAGGAACAGAAACAACACCGCTTAGAACCCTCAAGCTCTAAGGGTTCTGGCAGAGAACCGGAGGTTAGAGAAGCTTTTTGACTGGTGCAGGGTCACGGGGGTCTTCCGGAGCCTATCCCGACTCCTTACAGGCGAGAGGCAGGGGTCCACCCTGGACAGGTCGCCGACTATCACAGGGCCACATACAGACAAACAACATGCACGCTCACACCTGCATTTACAATAACCAATCAACTTAGTGTGCATGTTTCTGGACTGTGGAAGGAAACCAGAGCAACCAGGGGAGAACATGCAAACTCCATGCAAGACTCCCACCCGGGAATCGAACCAGGAACCTTCTTGCTGTGAGGGAGCAGTTCTAACCACTAATCCACCGTGCTGCTGGTGCTACAATGTGAACTCCAAAGAGATGCAAGTGGAGAAGGCCATTGTCAGGCTTAAGACAAGTGAATAAATAAGCACAACTGATAAGAGACATGGAAAATCCTTATGTGTGGCCAAATCAACAGCTTGGTACTTTCTTGGAAAGACAAAATTGACTGTTGAGCTCAAAAACATCAAAAAGCTCACAAAACCACAGAAGAAAACTACAGGGGATGATCTCATTTTCTTTTTGTTTGGTGAAGAAAACCTCCTTCACAACATCAACAGAGCTCTGGACCATGTAGGAGTATCTCTGTCGAGATCTATGCAATCCAGAGACGCGTTTATACACAGAGTTTCCAACAAAGTGCAAACCGCTGGCAACATTCAAGAACAGGAACGGCGGATCAGATTTAGCCAGAAATAAAACACGAGGAAACCGCTCGTGTCCTGGAATCAGATTCTTTGGATGGAAATGGAAAGACGTGGAGAAGGAAAGGAAGCGCTCACGGTCCGAAGCAGACCACATAAACACGGTGGAGGCAGTGTTATGATGTGGGCGTGCATGGCTGCTTATTGAACGGGTTCGCTGGTGTTTGTGGAGGATGTGACGCTGACAGAAGTGGAAACATGAATCCTGAGGTACAGACGATGATACTCGGACCAACCCTCCGAACGTGACAGGGACCTGCTTCCCGCTGCACCGAGAAACAGTGATGTCATCGTTACACAGCTATATCACATTGTTATGTATATCACAAATATTTTAAGACCTTAAAAAATAAGGCTCCCTGTTTAAAATGACTTCGTCATTGACCAAATACGGTGTATATTTGAATTCATTTAACAAAGAGGTGTTCAGCAGTTTCTGCCTGGAAAATAACCATCAACTGTTTCATCTCTCACGTCATTATCTTAATTACACAAAATACTCAGACTTCCTACGATTCATCAGGAGCTCTGAGCAACGATGATCTGATCATTATTTTCTTAATTAACGCCTGTTACAGTTTTCCACAGCTGATGCCGCGTTTTCTTCTAACCAACAATCCAAATCCCGATTTTTGATTAGATAAAAAAAAAAAAAAACATTAACGGATAACTTGGGCCTTTTATCAACCGTTTCCAACACGCATTAATGTGGTTAAATACGGAGAAATGATGGTAATACTGAGCAGATCGGGTCTGATCCAGCTCGGTGGTCTGACTGAGGACCTGCAGACAAACGAGGCGAACACAACTGTCAGGGTGTCGGGCTCGCAGGCTTGTTGCCATGACAACAGAGGAGCCCCCGCCCCCCCCCCCCCCCTCCCTGTTTAACGCACACACACACATACTGTCACTCCCTCACTGTCTGTCTGTTGTACACGCGCGCGCGTGACACGCGCTCTCACAGCATTACAGTGGAATCCGCCTTGTTTGAGATCCGTCTGCTCCTGGAGACGGGAGGAAATACGGGAAACACGGCGCGGAGTGTCGGGATACTCCACGTCTCCAGGTCCGTTTCGGATGGTGAGTGCCGCCGTGATCGCGCATAGTTTGTTTACACTCTCCATCTTTCAACAAATCTCTCCAGAGTACAACACAGATTTGAACAACTGCCGTTTCCTCTCGGGGCTAGCCGTGTTGCTGCATGGATGATGTGCCCCATCCCTTTTCTCTCTCTCCTTTTTATTTTTTATTTTTTAATTTTATTTTAAAGATTAAGGAGGAAGCTGTCATCATAATGGTAATTCATAGCTGGGTAGCCATGGTGAAGCCCCCCCCCCCTGCCACTGCTGAATGCATTAGTCTAATGAGATGTCTGCAGCCTGTGTGTCGAGCAGCAGCAGCAGCAGCAGCAGCAGCAGCAGCAGCAGCAGCAGCCCGTTTGCCAAAAGGGAACAAGGAAAAAGCCGCATGCAGCAAGAGCAAGATGGCTTTTTCTGCATTGTGAGGGATTAAGCTTCATGGTTGCATTTAGCCTTTTAGGATTTAAGACAAAAGGTCTTGGCACTTGGGCTCTCACAATAGACGACAGCAGGTAATAGTCACCTCCCTCCCTCTCAGGTTTATTGGTGTGTTACCAGGGAAGGATGAAGGTGCTGTTTCCTCCAGAAAGCATGCATGGCTGCCATTTGTGTTGTTTTAGTAAATGCTGCCGCTCTGACTGTATTGCTCAGCTGACTATCGTGCAGTCCCTCGGCGTTTAGTCGCTGCTGTCATTCACCTTTCTTCCCAGCTCCTCTGCTTCCAACGTCTGCTCTAAATGCTGCTAATGCTGCTGTGCCAAATGTGGAAGTGAAGTGCAGGTTTGAATGTGTTTCCCTCCAGCTCAGCAGCTGTTTCCTTTGTCTCCAGCTCCAAATGAGCGTACCTGCTGCAACGGCACAGAAGTCAGACAGCGGTGACATGCAATCAGCTGCAGTGGCTCCCTCCTTCATCGCCAGCCAGTCGGGGAAGATACCAGGCAGGAAGAGAGGGAGACCCCCACTCCGCAAGATGGATTTTCCTAACCATTACCCTGAGTCACTCCCTCCCCTCAAAGTGCCAAAGAAGAGGGGGAGAAAGCCGGGCTTCAAGGTCAGCCAGATGGGGAGGAAGCAGGGGTGGGGGTGAGACGTGCTGTGTAGGTGCAGTGCGTTTAAAATGCATGTGTACACAAACAGGAAACAAAAACGGCTCCGTGCTCTTCGGATTTTGTGGGACCTCGGTCAACATCTGTGAGGCTTTGTTCTACTGTTGAAAACATTCACAGCTATTAAGGAAAATTCTAATAAAAATCTGTTACCTTTTATTGTTTTAACAAATGCATTCAGATGCTTAAAAGCTTCAGTTTTACCGTGCAAGTCACCTGCTTCGGTACAAATGATGCACCCTTCCTCTGCAGCTCAAACCGAGGATGGTGATGACCCCGTTGGCTATTTCTCCACCAAGCAGCACTCCAGAACCGGATATGAGCTCCATTCCTCAGGATGCCGCCACCATCCCCCACTCAGCCACACCCCAGGTGCTCACAGGTATAAAAACACTAAAGCCGCTATTTTCCCCTCCCGAATGGATGTGTTTGAAGGCACAAAAGATGTTTACATTAAGGTATCATCTCCTTTCCTTGTTTCAGTCTGTATCTACATCAATAAGCAGGTCAACACTGGCCCCAACCTGGACAGGAAGAAGATCCAACAGCTCCCGGACCACTTCGGACCCGACCGGCCGTCCGTCGTGCTGCAGCAGGCCGTCCAGGGCTGCATCGACAGCGCCTTTCAGCAGAAAACGGTCTTCACTCTCCTCACGCAAGGCTATGGAGGAGAAAAAATATCAGGTGTTGTTCATTGTGGGTTTTGCAACTTACATGAGGTCGAATTGAGCAAAATGTACCGTTAGTGATAGTTTAATGGCTGAATTGGTAGACTAGTTGTAAACTGGTCCCCTGTGTTGCTCTTCCAGCCACATTTGATGGGAAGCAGCATCTTCTGAGCTTGCCAGTTGTGAACAGCATCGACTATGTGCTTCGCTTTCTTAAGAAGCTCTGCCGGAGCTTGCACTGTGAAAACCTCTTCAGTGATCAGCCAATTACCCAGCACAGCGGTGGATCCTACCAGTCAGATGGTACTTCAGAGAGTTGCACTGATTTCAGCAGATGCGCTGGACCCACATAGATGTTGTCACTGATAGAGGTGTCTGTGTCTTCAGCTGAAGCCTCCATGACGGACGACTACCATGTAGAGCAGTCCGATGGCAAACGGTACTCCGTCGACCCTGGCGATTCTGCTTTCAGCTCTGTAAGTTCACCCTACTCGCCGAAATCTTCGTACGGGTTTCGTTCTTCACAGCAGTTCTCCAATAGCTCGGCCTCCATGAGCATGTGCAGGCAGCCATCGACGAGCCCAAACACGTTTCCAGAAGGGAACAGGACAGGTGAGGAGCATCCGCAAGACAGGACAGACCTTTATCTCTCTGTGGTACACCAGTAAAAGCCTGATTTGTTCTCCCAGGAGGCTATAATGCATCTCCAGAATCCCAGGAGTCCAAGGCTCCACCCAATAAGGACCCATCCACATGGTCTGTGGAGGATGTCGTTTGGTTCATTAGGGATGCGGATCCCCAGGCTCTCGGTCCTCATGCAGATGTCTTCAGGAAACACGTGAGTCTGTTGCTTTCTGCTTCTCGTTATGCTGCTTATGAGTTACCAGGCTCTAATTAACCCGATTGGTCTTGACCAACTTTTTTTTGGTCTTTTTTGCATTTCTCAGGAGATAGATGGAAATGCCTTGTTACTCCTGAAGAGCGACATGATCATGAAGTACCTCGGACTGAAGCTCGGGCCGGCTTTGAAGCTTTGCTACCACATCGACAAACTAAAGCAGACAAAGTTCTGAACGATATCTCATAGCTGCGATCCAGAAGAACATTCACGAGGGGTCACGTCTCAAGATTCCAGGTCTGTGATCCAATGGGAAGGAGGTCTTTATCGTCATGAGGTGCGTCATTGAATTTAGGGTCCCCGAAGCAAGATCCATCGCCTCCTTTTGTCCCCCAAAAGAATAAAAGCAAATAGGCTACCCCCGCCGAGGTTAATTAATCTACTTTTCTTTGCTGTTAATTTAAATGTAATCCAGTAATAATCTTAAGATATAACTACAAAACATCTTCTGTCTTTCATGACTGTCATGATGTCTGTAACATCAATATTACAGCATGAATCCCCTAAATACGAACATTAAATGTTGAGCTGTTCAACTAGGTTGAATAACATCAATTTAGTATTTCTAACATCATTTATCATAACTAATAAATATGATCTGGTTTGTTTTTTAACCGGACATAAAGCTGCAGGAGATATCTATCTCCATCAAAGATGGGAGGGAAACCAGTGTTCTTTCAGCCAAACTGTATTGATCCACACGTGAGAACCGAACTGGAAGCCAGCGTAGGAGGCAGACAGGTGTCAAGTCAAAAGTCAACTTTAATAACTTCATGAAATGACGAAACAGAAAATCCACAGGAGCAAACTGAACTGAAGCAGAACCTGGAAGTAAAGACAGCAGCGCTGCAAGAAGACGCGTGAGAGCCGGTGAGCTGACGAAGAACTAAGGAAGCCGGGCAGAAAATATACAAACAAAATAAAACGAAACCCAGGAGGTGACGACCATCGAGCGAGGACCAGGTGTGGATCTGAACAGGAGTTCTATCAAATAAAACGGGAAGTAAAGCCAACCGCGGCGCAGACGAATTCAGTGATACAACAATCGAAACCCTGAAACCAAGGAAAAGGCTGACTAAACACCGGAGCGTCACAAAGACATCCAGCCTAAAAACGAAGACTAGACTGACACAAGCAGAAGATCCCAAAAGATCACCTCAACCCATGGATCAAACCACACGCTGATTAGTGGCAACGTGGTCAATCACCTGGTGAATTTGAGGGTGCGTTCACGCCTACCGGCTTTAGTGCGCCTAAAACGAACCGGTTCGTCTGGTGTGAACACAGTAATCTCACTCAGGTTTGGACCAAAGCCGTCAGAGAAACCCATAAATACATGGTATCCCGGAATATAGGTGGTCCCGAGCAGACCACGCCGCAACCTCTGGAGAGGTCCTCCTGGCTATAACGAGCGTCGAACACAAACCTGGCCGTCCAAGCAGCATAAAGAGTCAGTAGTACAATTAATCTACGTAGGTTCGTCCGGTTACATGAGACAAGTTTATAGACTTTATAAGAATAACTGGACAAACTCGCTGTGACATCACTCAGGTTTTGAGAAGAGTTGCGTTGAGCCTCGTTTTCAGGCCTCTGGACGGTGGCATTCTGGCAATGACTCCAACTAACCCCAATTCAACGAAGCTCAACTATCGTTCTAACTGTTAATATTATTATTATTACCTTACGTTCATTCTGATTGAATGTGTCCGTCCTTCCACGTTTCTAATGTTGCTCCCAAATTAACATTTCAAACAAGAACAACCGCAGCTGAAACTGGGCCAGCCGTACTCTGAACATGCCCCTCCGGGATCCTTGATGAGCTGACTCTCCAAAAACTGACTGCAGGCTGGGCATCCCCGGGGATCCCCGGGGATCCCTGGGGCTCCGCCAGAGCCGAAGTCCAGGTAAAGTTATTCAGTCTTACAGGGTCCAGGTGAACCTGGAGGCGGCTCAGTGGCCAACCCCCTTCCAGGGTTAGTGGCCGACGAGCTGCAGGCTGTTCTTTGGTGAGCCCAGGTAGCAGCCGGCGGCTGTGTACAGCGGTAGCTGTCCTGGATGTGATGGAGACACAACACTTTTCATTGTATCAGGCTGTAAATTTGTTAATGTTTAAGTGGGGTCAGTGGATATCGACTCGCTTTTCAGCCCCTAGTGGTCAGTCAAGGACCTGCAGTTTTCACAGGATCACTTTCCAGTATTTACTTTTTTTTTTTTTTTTGGCAGAAATATTCGACCAATAAGCAGTCGGGACATTCTTGAGAGGTTTGAAGTTACACATTTTGGTATGCTTGGATAGTTGTTTTCTTGGGGAGGACCGGAGCGACAGGACGGAAGGAGCTAGTTCCCTAGTTCTCTTTTGTTGACTTTTTGTTTAAATATTAACATATGTGGCGTCATCCAGAAATCACCTACCCTACCTTTAACAGCGAGCTGGTTTGCAATCCCCTGTTGGTTGAGCAGATAGACTGTAGTAGGTTGACTTATACCGTATTCAGATTTCTTGAAAATTAAGTCCACGAGAAACTTAAATCATCTGGGAATCCTCTGAAACTCTGATGAAGCCCAGGAGGCCAAGGAGACCACTACCCCCCGTACCTGGAGACCTTGTCTTCCCATTGGCTCACAGACCAGAAGTTTCAACCATCTTAATAACAATTTCCCCGATGTCATGTATTGATAATCATACATTTATGAGTTTCTGTTTTCTAATTTGCTCTACTTTGGAAGTAACCCTTCAGCTACACCCAAGAGATCATTCATCCACCCTGCGTGTTGTGATCAGCTGAAGACGTCGCTGCTTCAAGTCGTCTTACATCCACCGCTCGACGAGCGCCCATCCGATCGTTTTGATTCAACTCATGTTTTACTGAACTGAACACGCTTCACTGAAGATGGTGCGTTAAATACTGCACTGATTTTAGAAAATCATTTTGATACTATTTTTTCACATTACTGTATAACAAAAAAAGTAATGTTACCATTGAATTTGTCCTTTTTTTTTTTATATATAATTTTCATATTAAAACAGAATAACAAAACAAAACACTAGTGCACATAAACAGACTGGAGACTTCTTGTAAAACTTGGTATATAATGAAAATGAAAGCTTTGTGAACGTGTTATATTTATAATGGTAATTGTACCGAGGGAGTGAAATTTTGGTCTTAAATCAGTCGAGTGTTTTCAAAACCTGAACCAGCAGGTTTGATTTTTGAGATCAGAAATACGATTTCAGACCAAAACTGCACAACACAAACTTCAATTACCACGTTATTCTATCCATTTTGAAATTACACAACAAAAACTAGTCAAAGAAAGACGTTTCTTTTCGATTCTATTCAGTTATAAACTCTATTGGCTCCGGTTTGTACAAATCTTTACATCCAACTGAAGAAATATCTCAAATTCTCTCCCAAACCTGACAGAAAACCGCCTGAACGTAACTCACCTGCATCAGCAGGTCGCCATCATCGTTAATTAGAAACTGTAAGTAGTTATTTCATCTATTTTGGCTGAAAAATGAGGAATTATGACATGGAATTTTGCAGAAATTGTGCGACTTAGAGACTCATTTGGAGTTTGATTTTGGGGGGGAAATATGTCACCTCTGTGAGCCAATCAGAAGTCAAAGATCGATAGCGATTTCAAAATGGATGTAATAAATGTTTTAATATGCAGGATTGTCACATGACAGTTGTCGCTTTTCAATGTTTTTTCTTATACCTGTATTTGTATTTTTTTTTAATCAAGCAACAGTGTTGATACTGAAGTTGTTGAAACACATGAAACACCTTAATTCTACTCTGAGAAAACTTTAAAAGTCATGTAAATGGGAATATTATATACTATTGCTTTTGCATACCACTTTTGATGCACAGTATGCATCCTTTTTTTAATCAGTTAACCTTTGTAGGTGAATGCTGCTGTAAAGATATTACACGTAAGCCATGCCTAGTGAGATCAAACCGAGGTGTTTTATTTTGAAAATCACTATGAATAAGAGTTTTAGAGAAAGTGGAGTGGATCAGTACTCTATGCTGGTGCTAAACGTTATCAACGTATTTACCCGTTTGCTTTTGTGTTTGTGAGAACTAAAGGTGATCTTATATGTATGCTGTACTGTATGTGAGCATTAAATGAAGAACTCAAGTAACCAGAGACGTCTGAGATTGACAGACTTTTATTTTTGTTTGAAAAGTGAGTATTTCAGCGCTGGCCTTCGGCACCCTGAATGGACCCAGATTTGGATTTGGGTCCACACATCTATGAATAACTCTGGCTTGAAGCATCATTTGTTCTTCAACACACAGGAATGAACAAAGGTGGCCTATATTTGTGGCTCTCTAATGGCTGTCAAGGGACCTTCTGGGGTCCTTTGCAGGTTTTGAAAGGTTCCCATTAATCAGAAACGGTTTCACCTCGTAACTGTATTACCTACATCAGGTTCACATATTTACAGAATAAAATCAGTTTGAAGGAACATTCCAGCTGTTAAACCAGTTAAAACAACTATCAGTCTGTTATTAGACTGTCGGAAGTGCAAACCTTTTTAGGAATCAAATCAACGTGACTCACAGGAACGTTGAGTGAAAACAATTAATGTGTTTGCAGCAAAATAGCAACTGACCACTTGGTAGGACCCGCCCCCTTAAAAAACAGAAGGTTGAGAATCAGTTCCACAGGGACCAGAACTCGGACATCTGCAGCTTTCAGCTCCATAGAAAAATCTATTAACCTCTTCTATTCAGTTTATGTGAAAAAAACCCAACAAAAACATGATTCCTGATTCCAGGTATTCAGAGGATCAGCTATGAAGTTAATTTCATTCAGTCTCACAAATCCAAACAAAGCCGAGCTAAATATCTGCTTTAGATTAAGCTGCCAGCTGAATGACCAGAACATCAACAAGGATGTCCGAGTTTGTTCTGAGGTCTGTCGAGGCACCGACGATGTTACTCTAAACACTGAACAAAAGTTACGCAACCTTTGGATGAGTTAAGAAGCTAGTGCCTCAGATTATGGAGCTAATGACCAACTGGTGCAAAAGTAAACTTTAAATCTGGTCTGAAATTAAACTCATCAAGAGTAAATGAATTTAACCTGCTCTGCGGTGCGTGAACAATGACGACACTCAGCTCCTTTAAAGCACTTTTACATTATTGTCATTCTATTTACTTTTATAAAAACATTTTGCATTGTGGTGTGAAAAGAATGCTGATGTCCTGTGCAAAGATGAGAAGCTTAGAAACCTTAGTTCTGTGTTACGAGCACTAAAAGTCAGGATGTCCGCGGGTTTCTGCTGCATGCTCAGACACGCTCCCTGCACATCCGGGATTTAGAGGTTGTGATTAGAGCACAGCTGCCTCACGATTCAGCTCTGGCTCAAGGTCAGACTGTTGGGGAAGCTACAAAGGAGGGGGTTTGAGGGGGAATACGGGTCGAGGGGCAGATTAGGTGAGTCTTCTCTCAGGATGTTGTCCTGGAGACTGGCGAAGGCGAGGAGATGAAGCGAGCCCAGAGTCCAGGACCAGCCTGTGCTCCCGCGAAGGATCCAAGTCTAAACCACGGCCACGCCCCATCTTTTAAAACAATTGTTGTATGTTATACAAGTGTGTTTCATGCTGTTAACCTTTGTGCACTGATCATTTTTCATCCACCTCTGGGAGGCTACTGCATCAGAACTGGTCCTTGTAGGCCTACAAGTTTGGTTTGAAACTCCAAACAAATCTCCTTAAAAGAGAGAAGTCGTTTGTCTTCGTTAAAGATTTATATTTTAGACTGAGGTGTTTTGTTTTTACTTCAGATAAACGAACGAGTTCAGCGCCTGCTTATGTTCTGTGTTGGCTTCAGAACGAAATCACTGCGTTATAATTTGCTGATTCAAACATTCTGTAACGTGCTGGAAATAAGTACATTTTACCCATCATGCAATGGGTTTACGTTAACTAACAGTAGAGATAATTTACTGTAGGTCTTCTGGGAAATCTTTTATAATTATCTGGAAAATGAGAGTAAAGGCACAGTGAACTGCTGCTGGACAATATCAGATTAATTAACATTAACTTTCAGAAAAAAAGATGTTTTCCTCATAATGTAATGCATCTAGAGAAATAATCTGTAAAGATGATTTATATTGGTTTAAATAGTAAATTTAGCTGTAAAACGATGCATTAAAGCTTGCAGCAGTGAACTATACTTCGTGTTATGTGCTGATGTTCTTACAACACTGGAGGAAGTGATTCCTGGAGCAACTGTGCAGATCTGATCAGATCTGCAGATCAGGTGGATCTGTACACATGTGCGTAAAAGTTTGACATCAGTAGTGAAAAATGAACACTAACAGTAACTATTCCCAGCTGCTGATCAGCTGTGAATCCTGACTGGAAGTCAGAGGTTTCCATGGTGACGTCAAGAGGCCTTGACTGGTAATTAACAGTTACCATGGCGACCTGAAGCGCAACGTTCCGTCTGACTCTGAATGAAATGCACTAAAACGTCTCAAACCGCCGCTATTTAAAGAAAATCCGTAACGCCACACGGCGCCGTGAGAGCCAGGAGGCGTTCCCGCACACGCCGGAGTGACATTTGTGTTTCTGGAGCAAAAATGAGCAACAAACAAGCAAATTCAATAAAGAGCACATTTTTTATTTCTTTAAATGTCTTATTTTTTTTGTATTGAATTCTATTCAGCAAATGAACAACGTTTCTCTCATTTGGAAGTAAGTATGGATGTGTTACCTTAAACAGTCAGATCATAAAAGAGAGGATGTTTGAGGAAAACTGAGGAAACCTCCAGAGGAGGTTAAAGAAGGTTTTCTTTTCAATCTTTGCTGGTAAATTGTTAATTTCTCTTTTCTGAGATAGAACAATAAACATCTGGAGAAAGTAAGAGTATTTGAACTGCATTTCTACGTTGAACAGGGCGGACGTTAGTGGCCAAATATACAGCAGAATAATTATCCACGTTTTCTTTCCTCCAACAACATGAAGGGGCATCGTTTCCACAGCAACCCCACCAAAACGTTAGTTTCCATTATCTTACTGCAGAGATGAATTACAGAAGATTTTAGTGACGCATTTGTTGTACTTCACATTAAAAACTGCAGCAAAAGTAAACGCGCCAGTTTAGTTCGTGATGCCGTTACAACGTCACGCCTGTTTGTAATGTCGTCTTAATTCAGGGCCGGAAATTCACTGACCTCAGATAATGGTTTTCAGCCTTTCACCTGGCACACAGAGATTTCTTCATTTTCCGAATATTTTGATTACATAATGTACTAAAGGGGGAAAACATGAAACACACAGTTCAGAAATAGTTTTACAACTTGTAGGAACAGTTTGTCTGAAGTTCTGTGAACCTCTGCTCAGGTTCAGTTCTGGAGACACTCTAAGATGCCCATTTCTACATCATGTTTCTGGCCAGTTCCTAATCGCAGCCGTTATTACAAGGTGTTTGTTTAAAGGTGGACGACACAACGTTTTAAGTTTCTTGTTGCACAAGTCCCAACTATTTTTTTTTTGAGAGGGGTTGCTGCCATAAAATTAAAAAACGAGCAAATGTACCTTATGAAATGAAAATGAATATTTCAGTTCTGTATTTCTGCCAGCTGGATGTCGTTTCTTTCAAGACAAACAGCTTTGAAAGAGCATGGACATGAACACTGAGTCATTGGTGACATTTGGAGACACCGTGGAACAGAGCTGACAGAGTCTGAGATGTGGGTGGTCACAGAAATGAAAGAAATCATGACCCGTGACCCACGACACAGGTTTACAAGAAGGTTTTAGGCACCGTGATTACCAGTAAAATGTATGTTTTCATATACTCATGTTCAATCGTTATACAGGATAAATGTTTAAAGGTTTCAGCATCTAACGTCTGAATTAATCACTCAATTAGTGCCGTATTAATACCAGAAGCGAGCTCATAATCTTGCGCACTGCTCAACTGGACCACAATCCAACGCGTTTGTTTCCTCATCACGATGAAGGATGCGGTTATAACGCGATAGCATCCAGCTGGACTCAAACGGAGCGGCAGCGCCACGGAGAACTTCTGACCAGGCTGTGATGCGCACCGGTGACGCCGCGCTCCTGTAGCCGCAGAACCAAACACGGGCGTGGGATCGGTCCTGCTGCGCCTCATCTGGAATAAACGTCGGCAAAAATCCAGACATTTCATTAGCGGGTGTGTGTAAGAGAGAATAATCTGTTTCGGGCGAGCGTTTTTTTTTTTTTTTTTTTATCCATCGGAAGGGGGGTTTTCTGTACTTTCCAGAAGCCAGCGCTGCTTTATTTCCAACACAGAACCGTCACACAGGCTGCAATAAGGTAAGAGCTGGATGTCTGCACTGCACATTTTTTGTTTCCTTTTTCCACAGCCTGGATTGAACATGCAGTTCGTGTTGCGTGAGCGCATTATGTTTCATATGTTCCTTCTCTCCGGCTCCGCGGCACCTGCGCATCCCTGAAATACCGCCTCTGCGTGTAGCCTGGAAACAACCAGGGAAGCAGAAACAGGACAGAGGGGCACCATTTGACGAAAAATAAAAGAGTGTCGTCGAGATTGCCGTTATTAATTGGCCTCTAAAAACGCCTCTCCTGCGGCTCCGCAGAGACACCGAGGGAGAAGTGTTGTTTCAAAAATAGCCTGGTGTGGTTGTCGTCCCCCTTTTTTATTTATTTATTTGTTTTTTGATATGTTTTTCGCCCCGATGCGCATGGAAACATGCGATTATGAGCATGATGGGATGGGGTGGGGGGGTCTGGTGCGAGAGCGCTCTCACTGCGTCGTTTTCCATCGGAATGCAGCAGCGTCTCCATCTCCGCTTCACGGGAGGCGCTCTGCTGCTCTAATGCCGTTAACGCGCTCGTCGCTGCCCACAAGCCTGAATGCGGGCAGCATCTCTCGGCCTCCGACACCTTAATAACACCCCAGACCCCGAAAGTCGCAGATATTATTATTGTCCATTTGTTTTTATGATACATCGGATGCGGTTGCGTGATGTCGAGCCGTTTTTCCGAGCGCGCTGCGCTCCGTCACGCTGTTCTGTCATCTTCCTGCAAAATGTTTGTCCTCAAGGTCATTGGCTGAAGCATGTATCTGAGTTAAAAGCCCAGATCCGTTGCTGTAATTACTAATCGGGCCGGCCGCGGCTGTTTCTGTGACACGCATTAAAAGCTGCGGTTTGCGCGGATTGTTCGGCTGCAGCGCACATTTGAGCGGCTTCTTGTGCACGAAGGCCCGAGGCCAATGCAGTGCGGGCTGTGGTGGCTGCAGAGATGTGGACCACATGTGGTGGACATCCCCTCAGTGACTTTGCATTCTTATATGCAAATAATATCTGCCTGCCTCATTAGTTGAGTGATGTGCTGGATATTGGACTATTCTTGGCCCCATCACGAGTCAATAATTTATGAATGCAGGGCTTCTGGTGTGGGGCGCCTTCATTGTGCATAACCGACTACTCCCAGCTGGTTGAGGAGCAGCATTACTTACAGACCGCTCAGTTGTTGCCATATTCGCTTCTGATGCAGATCACAGCAGTCCTGTTGACACGGTGACGTTAAGTATTAGCTGCATCAACATCTTTGCAGAACATTTCTGTCAATGGTTTCAAAACCAGCTCACCCAGTGACTCAAAACAGCCATTTACCTCAAAGTGGGAACTTGGAATGCCGTCACACTGGAGTTGGTCAAGTTCCAGTTACGAAGTTGGGAAAAAGCACGAAGCTTCCCAAACATTGCAGTCGAAGTTACTGTGGGTTTCCCGCTGTTGTGAGCGTTCACTGGGGTGAATTCAAGCATCACTGGACTCAACTGTGGCTTCTGTGCGTCACAGCAGGAGCTGCGTCCGTCAAAAAGGTTTCACACGTCTGACAAGTGTCAGTCAAACAAATGACAGCTACAGGGTTTGTGCTCGCCAATGAGGCCGTGCGTGGGGGCGGGGCAACCAAACGAACGCAGCTTATTAGTGTAAAAGCTGGATTTCAAAACCCAGATTGAGGCTACGCCCAAGCTGGTCAGGTTCAAGTAGGAAAGTCGGAAAATGAACCTGCCTGAACGTCAGACTAGCTGCTGTTGGCCACCGTCACCACAACCGACCCCGACCCCGACACCGCCGCAGCGATACCAGAACAGCTCGTCCACGGACTAAAAGGACAACAGCTCTGTGGGGGTTTTAGTCATGCGAGTAGCCGGGCAACCACGTTAGATGCTCCAGTCAGGTGGGCGAGGTTTCTCTGAAACTTCTGACATGAAACTCACAAAGTCCAACATCCAGGTACAAATGGTTCAGTGTGGCTTTAGTTTAGAGCCACTGGGACACGTGGTTTGGAAATTCATTTCATCAAGACCTCGATCCTGAGTGGTTGGCAGTCAAATATCCAGCTTACCAGCAACTTCAGTGCTGCCGCATGCTGCCCACAGGCCGCTGCGTGAGCGTCTCTTTTACAAGCACAGGCTTTGTTGTGGTTGTCAGGTTATAGGACAGTGTTTGTGATGGAAACTTGATAGCGAGGATCGAACGTTTGATGAACTGGATCTGCTTTGACAGCGGCGATCCAGGTCAGTGCTACCCAGGCCGCAGACTGCGACAAAAATAGCACACAAGCATCGGGGAACTAGTCGCTGTCATCCAAGAAAAAAAACCGGGGGGGGCACGTTCACCCACTGTATTTGTGTTTAAAAAGAGAGAGTGAGGAGAAATGCATTATTCAGGTGTTCTTGCACCACAGGAATCATGGGAAAGCAGAACAGCAAGCTGACTCCTGAGGTGATGGAGGATCTGGTGAAGAACACGGAGTTTAACGAGCACGAGCTGAAGCAGTGGTACAAAGGCTTCCTGAAAGACTGCCCCAGTGGCCGGCTGAATCTGGAGGAGTTCCAGCAGCTTTATGTCAAGGTCTGTGTCAGCCATCTGCTGTTGCATAGCTGAAACGTGCACAAATCAAGGCGCTGCGTTGAATTACTGAGCACATCGCTTCTGTCTCTGCAGTTCTTCCCATACGGCGATGCGTCAAAATTTGCACAACACGCCTTCAGGACCTTCGACAAAAATGGAGACGGGACCATTGATTTCCGAGAGTTCATCTGCGCCCTGTCCATCACATCCCGCGGCAGCTTCGAGCAGAAGCTCAACTGGGCCTTCAACATGTATGACCTGGACGGCGACGGCAAAATCACCAGAGTGGAGATGCTGGAGATAATCGAGGTGAGGGATTATGGACTCATTAAGCCTTCCCTCATCAGGGGACTGATTTTTCCCCCCTCTCCACAATCAGTCCATTGTGCACCTCCAGTGCAGTAAAATCACACGTAGCTTCACAATGACAGAAGTGTAACTGTATTGAGTTGCATAATGCTGTTTCTGGGAACACAATCCATAAAGTTAATCCGATATGTGCGAGTGATATTTGAGCATATTGACAATTCCAGTGTATCGGACACTGTACGAGAGGTTCCCAACCAGCCACCCTCTGCTCCATCAGAAGGTGCACGTTCACTAAATATACATAAATGATTCTGAGACTACAGAGAAATGCATGAATGTCGCTGCATGAATGAGGGACGAAGCGCGGCATGTCGGGTTCACACTTTCGTTTTACTCTTAACGGCTGAGTCCTCTGGTCAGAGAGGAAAAACCCAGTCCAAGCGCTCACAGCATCCCTGAAGGTGTGCGGTCAGAACCGTACGCCTGACACGGCTGCCTCGAGTACTAGTGCAGGGTGGGTGACAGATACACCCTCCAGAGTTTTAGCTTTAGTTTTCTTCATCTGAGAAGCCCGAGGTTATCTCAGCGAGACAACGCCAAAGTCCATTCAGTACAACAGCAAGGCTGTAAAACAAAAGCCTACATGTACGACACCGGTCTGCCTGCAGTCCGGACCTGGTACCCGTTTGGTACTTGGTGAAATGAAAGACACGACAAGGAGGCGCTGGAATGATGGCGAGTTAAAACCCTAAAATAAAGCCTTGCCAAATCTCATTTAGTACAAGATATCGTTATGATATAAACGTTTTAAATCGTGTTGCCTGCATTTAAATAAATACCAGCACATTTGAAGCTGTGGGAGGACTGAGCAGCTGAATACCAAACGACAGCACGAACTGGTGCTAAACTGGGCTGCCAGCGTGAAGCGCATTATGAAATTAAAATTAAAACACATGCCAGACGGTCCTGAACGGTTACGCAGCTGAAATCTGATACGACGACGCCAAACGCCGCCCGGCGAGGGTTAAAACAGCGTAAAGAAAGGTACACGGACTCGACGCATCCGTCCGCAATTAAGACGCGTCGCTGATATAATAGTAAAGTATTTAGGTCCTTCTGAAGTGAAACATTTATCAAATTAGGACCTGAACTGTTGAGCTAAATTATCCCCGACCACCGGAGACGAACCCGTTGCAAGTTTCTTTACTGGTTTCAGTTCGTGACTTTCTTGAGAGTCTGATCAGCCGACGCCAACTCAGGCTGATTCTGATGTTTGTTTCCTTATAATCGACTCACACACAGAAGTACGGCGGGAGCTGCAGACTGCGACCTCCGCCGACTCCGTTTTTACCTTATTTACATTTTAAGCTTCGTAGCATTGAGCATGCTCAGTAGGGGGATGCTGTTCTCAGCCTCAGAGTTACTTTATTCTCTAAAAATGTTTTGTTCCTTAACTGAATCTTCAACTTCGAAATGTCTCCTGAACTGATGCATTTACCGAGAACTCAAATAAATACGTGTAATCAAAACTTCAACGTTATGCGTATAATAATAAAGAACAAACAACAAATATCTGACCAAACTGGTGCCAAACTGGTTCTAAACTGGTGCCAAACTGGTGCCAAACCGGTGCCAAACTAGTTCTAAACTGGTGCCAAACTAGTTCTAAACTGGTGCCAAACCGGTGCCAAACTGGTGCCAAACTGGTTCTAAACTGGTGCCAAACTGGTGCCAAACCGGTGCCAAACTAGTTCTAAACTGGTGCCAAACTAGTTCTAAACTGGTGCCAAACTAGTTCTAAACTGGTGCCAAACCGGTGCCAAACTGGTGCCAAACTGGTTCTAAACCGGTGCCAAACTGGTTCACATGCGGTTAAGACGGGTCACCTGGAGACATAATCTGTTGCACTGATTAAAATAATTGTGCAGCTGAAATCTTAGAAGCCGGTCTTAAACTACATTCAGTACAACAGTGAATCCAGGCGCTGAACTGTTCAACCCGCAGTTCAGACCTGTCACCCGCTGAAAACCTTTGGTGGGTTATGAAATAAAAAAACATGACAAAGGAGGTCCTGAACTGTCGAGATAACGAGACAAAACCAAACAAAGGCTCCGTCATAAAAGGTCCAGCTGCTGAACTGGACTGCCGGCAGTTCAGACCCGTCCCAGACTAAAAACTCATTAAGGAATAAAAATACGAGGCTCTGAACTGAGCAGCAGCTTCCATCCCTCCCAACTTCCAGCTGGTGATTTTAAAGTTAAAATACGCCTGAACCAGCCTGATGGACGGCTTAGATTGTTGAAGACGATGAGTGAAAACATGGCTCAGTTCAAAAATAACAAATTCTCGTTTGTTTTGTGTCACTTCTGTGGTTGTTTGAGCGGCGTTTAACTGATTCGAAGCGAACGCGCGTCAGCCTGCCTGTACTTGATAGGAGCTGATTTCTCGCTGCTCGTCACCCACAGGCTATCTACAAAATGGTGGGCACTGTGATCATGATGAAGATGAACGAGGACGGTCTGACACCAGAGCAGAGGGTGGACAAGATCTTCAGCAAAATGGATAAAAACAACGACGACCAGATTTCGTTGGAGGAGTTCAAGGAGGCGGCGAAGAGCGACCCGTCCATCGTGCTCCTGTTGCAGTGTGACATGCAGAAGTGAGCCGTCCCCGCTCGCTCCCCTTCCTCCCCACCCTCCTCCTCCTCCCCCCACCCTCCACGCCTCCGTCAACACACTCTGGACAGCAGCACACGTTTTATGTCTCATTAGGTTCTCTGCCATTTCCACAGGGGAAAAGAAAAAGAAAAAAAAAATCTAAACACAACAATGCTTGGACTATTTTTCAATGGACTTGCTTCTTGTGGTTGTATGCATGAGAATGTCAAATGCAGACTAATTTTGAAAATAGCTATAAGATATCATAGATTTCTATCTCCCAACATGCCGGTGTGATTTGTGCACAGTAAACCCTGAACATTCTCATTCAACCTTAGCTTGTATATCAGTGGAGCACTGCATTAAATTACGTTTCTGCAGTATTTAGATCCCCAGTGTTCACTGCTGCAACTACTGTACGCTTTACATAATAGTAACGAAACAATAATTCCTATGATAATTGTAACTGTCTCTACTATCCGGACGTGTTGAGCTCTTGGACACTAGAAAGACTCCTGTCTGTTCCAGATGTGTCCACACGATGGAACCAAGAAGAGTAGGTTCTTTGCATGCATATATTACGTGTCAAAAAAAAAAAAAAAAACATATAATCTCTATCCTTTCGCATCTTTAGGTGGCTATAAAAGAAAAACCGTCATACTAAATTCATTGATATTGTTGCATGGGCTGTACAGTACGTGACTCATTAGTTCACCTCCAGTAACGTGGGAGCATGCTTCCCTCCATTTGGTACACGTTGGTGTGACACTTTTCGAGAGATATTCGGGTTGCAGTTGTCGGTTTATCTCCAACGAAGAGCTTCTGCATAAACATTGTGTTAAGTCTGGCTTCAGTGACGAGTTGAAATATACTTTTGGAACGCCGTTCCCTTCTGATCGCATTGTACCGCTGCCGCTTTAAAAAGCCAAACGCAGACGTCATTCGGCATGGCACCCCCCCCCCCCCCAAAATTGGCTTCCCCGTTTCAGGCTGCTTGTTTGATTTTGACTTCCAAAAAAAAAAGAAAAAAAAAAAAAAAAAAAAAAAAATTTCAACTTCGACTTAACCAACTTTACTCAGTACATATCAACATGTTTACAAAAACGAAGAGCACTGCAAAATGAGTACAGTCTTGGCTTCTGACCGCGTCGCTGGGAGCTCACTCCCAAGACGACCTCGTGAGCCGAGCGCCGCGGCCCCATATACGTTTACTGGAAACACTGCATTCCTTTGTGTAAAACTTTTTTGTAAAGGAGAAACTTTTTATTGAAAGGTCTCATCTTCTCTATTCTGTTTGCAGCAATCATTAAAGATGCAGGACCCTCAGGAAAGGTGCTTGAGAAAAAGAGAAAGCTTTTGAAAGAGCGTTTCGCTGCGAGACGATAGCTCGAGGCGCTTGCAGAAATTCTCTTTCAACAGTTCGGACTCCCCGTTTGTAGGCTATGCAAGCATGGACTGAGAGTGTGCTTGTGGTCCGCTCACAGCAGTGGAAGTTGCGGAAGCTTTTTATCGTTTCGTCTGTAACATAACTGAAACCAACCCTCACATTGTAAGTGTCTGCAATGCTTAAACATCTCTGTCCACTCACCATGTCAGGTTATTTTGTCTAGTAAATGTTTATATCAAATATGAAAAAAAAAAAATAATTATACAAGTGACTGTATTCTTTTATACATGTGGCATGTGTTGCACCCAAAAAAAAAAAAAAGAAAAAGAAGAAAAAAAAAAATCTGTAGTGATTAAAATGAATAAACCATCAACAGGCTTTTTCAAAAGACACAAGCTGGTAGGTGAAGTTCATGGAAACGAAGGGATGATGAACAGGTGCTAAACTAGAGGAAAACTTACCACGGAGCCTTATGGTGTTGCAGACAAAATCTCTTTAATCTTTAATGATTCTACTTTGTTTTCTACACCATTCTTCTGAAAGAAATCCCCGGTTTATCTACCTGAAGGGGGTGGGAGCACCGTCTGACCACGGACCGTAGAAGAAGAACTGGACAACCTGCTGCGACGTCATCTGGACGTTTCTGAAGCCTGAAAAGCAGACTCCGCCCATACCCTCAGCTAATCCAAAAAATGGGCGGGCTGACCAAGGCTGGAGGCTGATCAGACCACACCCCTTTTTGCTCAGTTTTCAGTACAGTTTAGCTTAGCTAATGCTAACCTATGGTGCTAATTAACGTCACCTCACAGCAGTTATAATGAAGTCCGTCCATAAATCCTCCGGTCTGCAGTTCATGCTGAAACGCATACTACACGAGCCAAAGAGGGGTCCAGGAGAGCTCCAACAGAGTACCCTGGGAACCCTCAATGTTCTCTGGGTCTACTGGGTTCCTCCTTTATCCCGGGAATCAATTAGCATTCTTTTACATTGATTCTGACTGATAGTCTTTCTTCTGTTGTCTTCCCACAACAACATTCGAGACGAGTACTGAGCCGGAACAAGGACCGGTGGAGCTCTGACCCGACACCACCAGGACTTGAGAACAAGATGCCAATACCGATTCAAACTCCCGTGTTCCCCAGCTGCAGCCATCTACACCGTTTCCATCCAGATTATATCACGGCTCTGTCATCACGTCGAACCTGCCCAGAGACGGTCTACGATAGACTGACTTGATTGGCTCCCCAAGACTTTTGAGCGCATTTACGGAGCTCCAGCGGACGGCAGCTCGACGTACCTGCGAGCAAGTTAAAATATGCCGGCGGGACGTCTTGATTTCTAGACCAGGACGTGGTCCTTTGCATCTAATTTACTCACCAGCCGGTCCTCAGGCTTCTGCTCTCAAATTAAACGTGCCCCCCGTACAGGGGGCTCTGGTAATCAAAGGGATTTATTAGATAGGTCAATATTTTCCACGGGGTTCCAGTTAGGTTTGAATCTGTTCACTGTGGATCATTTTCGTTCTTATCAAACAAACAGTGACCCCTTCGGACCCGTGGCCATTCAGGGTCTAAGGAGCTGATTGATAGGAGAAACGTACAAACAGAAAATCCTTCACAGTATAAAAGAGAAACCAGACGTCTGTGAAGGTCCGAAGAGCTCAACACACATTCATCAGCTCTGTCTGTACTGTACACAGGCAGTCATTTTAAAGATGAGAAAAACCCTCTTCTACATATGGAAAAAAATGATCCCTATCAGTTTTTACATTTGTATAAACACAACCTTAAACTTAGACTTAGTCGGCACACCGAAAAAAAAACAAAAACTAAATTTGATAACAAAATAAACACTCTTAAAGAATATAGAAGTGAGCAGTGGACAACTGACCAAGTTATTTTGTATGATTAAATTAAGTTATTCCACTGTGGTTGACAGATTCTTGCACATATAACAACCATTTTGATGGATAAATAAATAACTAGGTGTTGCTGTAAAAACAGCAGCCGTCCACTCCGGTGAGGTGGATGCTGACGTCCTGTTACCTCCTCCCAGACGTTGCACAGCCTGATGGCCTGAGGGACAAAAGGCTTCTTTAGTCAACACAACGTAGAGCACCATGTCATTATTTGTTGAGAAAAGTTCAAATAAAATGCAGAAGCAGCATGTAAAAAGCTACAGACACCTCAGCATCAAATATTTTGCGAATCCACATTTGGCCTCGTTACCGTAAAGTTACAGTTTTTGTATGACGGCATCAATGTCGGGCAGCACCGCGGCGTATCGATCTCTTGCATGACGGGGAAATTTTGGTCCACTCTTCTTCAAAATTAAAGTTTTTCTGAGTTGAAAATTGACGTTAAAAAAAAAAACAAAAAAAACTACACCCTCCAGTTTGGGAACCACAAGATTTCATCTCTGCTTTTTGCAGATGATGTTGTCTTGTTGGCTTCATCTGACCAGGACCTTCAGCATGCGCTGGGACGGTTTACAACCGAGTGCGAAGCCGCTGGGATGAGAATCAGCACCTCCAAATCCGAGGCCATGGTTCTCGACCGGAAAAGGGTGGAGGAGTTTAAGTATCTTGGGGTCGCGTTCATGAGTGAGGGAAAGATGGAGCGTGAGATTGACGGACAGATTGGTGCAGCATCTGCAGTTATACGGTCGGTGAACCGGACCGTCGCGGTGAAGAAGGAGCTGAGTCGGAAGGCGAAGCTCTTGATTTACCGGTCAGTCTACGCTCCCACCCTCACCTATGGACATGAACGTTGGGAAATAACCGAAAGCACAAGATCGTAGATACAAGCAGCCAAAATGAGTTTCCTCCGCAGGGTGGCTGGGCGCTCCCTCAGAGAGGTCAGTCACTCTGGAGGAGCTCGAGGTGGAACCGCTGCTCCTTCACATCGAGAGGAGTCAGCTGAGGTGGCCTGGACATCTGTATCGATGTCCCATGGACGCCTCCCTAGAGAGGTCTTCCAGGCATGTCCCACCGGCAGGAGACCCCGGGGAAGACCCAGGACACGCTGGAGGGACTATGTCTCTCGGCTGGCCTGGGAACTCCTTGGGGTTCCCCCGGAGGAGCTGGAGGAAGTGTCTGGGGTGAAGGAGGTCTGGGCATCTCACGACCCAGACCCAGATAAGTGGATGAAAAAGGATGGATGGATGGATGGATGGATGGATGGATGGATGGATGGATGGATGACGTAACTGGAAAGCCTAGTGTGTCTAATCCATGATCTACATGATGCTACTCCTGTCCTCTTGTTGTTCCCACGTGTCCCACACAGTCGCGACCCTGCACCAGTCCCCGTCTGGCTGTTTTCTTTCTTTTCTGATCTTTTGTGATTTAGTCCTTTTTGACAGAATTACGGGTTTAGGGTTTAATAAAATTTATTATTCTGTTACGAGGGCTGGTGAAGGACACACTCACACACATCCATAAAAACGGAAAGTAAGACATGATCTAAATAAAAACATTTTTTCAGAATTTATTGTACCAAAATCACTGGTTTTCATAAAAATGAAAAACTACATAGAAAATCTCTTATGCAAAGTCTCAACTTCCACACAAAAATAAGATTTAATTGGTTTCTATTTAGACGTGTAACTTTGTCGCACAGGCACACTTATTATATTTGTTTTATATTTTACACTTTTTTTTTTAGAAATACTGGAATTTACAATCTGCATCATTATTCAAACAATTAAAATACTGTTTAGATGTATAAAAAAAATTAAAAAATAAAATTTCCCACCTAAATAACTTTCATAATTAGAACATATTAAATTAAAAATACAAGACTAACATGTAAATTATTATTATTATTTAGGTTTCCAAGATAACATTTTAAAACCCGCCACCCCCACACATATCTGGAGGATTACCGCAGATCTGTTCGGGTTTGTTCACACGAGGGTCCGCTACGCCGGCGCCGGCGCTACGTCTGCTCCTCCTCCAGCTCCGTGTGGCCCCTCCCCCTCTCTGGATCCTGAAGCTGGTGGATTTTCACGAGGCTCGTTTTCAGTATATTCCTACGATAAACCATTTTTAAAGGTTTAAAAACTGCTTAATAATAATGCTTTCACTTAATTGACATTTCAGTTGAGTTTTGTTTCAGTTAATAACTTTAAAGCAGCACAAAGATCAACTCTGTAAAAGATGTCTCCAACGAGTTTCTGAAGAATCATCTGGATGGCGCCATGTCGGCAGGAGCTGACTCCGCCCATCCCCAGTCAACCTATAAGCAGAAGCCAGCGCCGACCATCTCACGTCCGGTTTGAGGCTCATGTGGAACTAAGTATGGTTGCAGTTCCTCGACCGGCCTCTAGGGGCCGCAAAGGTGAGCCGATCTCCAACGTCCTCCGTGTTAAAATGTCACCAGGCCAGGAGAGTTTATATCATCTATAAATGTATTTATAATTTGATTGATTGGCAGCCGGCTCAATCGCTGGCCGTCATCAGCGGCGGCGGCTAAACAACGCTGTCATTTTTGATTTGACCGCCAAGTTGACATATAAAACGATTTATCCCGCTGTAAACGCCTGTCGGCAGCTCTGCAGGTTATTTCAGCGTGGACCTGCTGAAGCGGCTGGTAGCCAAAGCCAACTAAAAAAAAAAACCATCACCTGGTGTTCAACGGAGTGATGAAGATGAACTGGCGGAGGTGCTGCCGCTCCGACAGCTCCAGGAGGAGATTCAGGCAGATTCCCCGATTGTGCATGTCCTACAGGGCAAAGACACGGTCTGACTTCAAAGCTTCATTTTAATCATTTGGGCTTCCACAAAGGACTGCAGATCTCATCTCTCGTGTGCTTCAGATCTTTCACTCACCATGTAGACGTCAAACTCGTCGAGGCACCTGAAGGGCGATTCGGTGATCTCCCACAGCGAGAGCATGAAGCAAACGGTGGAGAAGGAGCGCTCGCCGCCAGACAGCGACCTCATGTCGCTCACGCCGTCTTTCTCTTTGCCGGGAGGCTTCACCTTTGTGCCAAAACAGGTTTGGTTATCACTTAAGCCGACGGGTTTTGTGGCGACATGGAGACATTTCAAACACTTCAGGTGCCAGATCACCGCCCGCCAGTGTTTCGTAACGACCATCGGTCCTCGCTCGATATGACGGACGGACGGACGTTTGACCTCAACCTTTTCATGCAAAGTGAAGTTTGCGTTGTCCTCTGGTTCGTTCACAAATTTATGAAAAACAAATGAGCAGAAGCAGGAGTGGATGTTTGCGGGTCAGCGGTTCGAGATCATCTGAAGGAAATGGGATTCATATCCAGAAAAGGCCAAACATAAGCCGCTGACAACTGAACAGAAGAAGACAAGATCAGAGCTGCTCGAGAGGAGCAGACGTGGATGAAGCTGGTGAAGGTGACGTTCGGTGATCAATCATGAGTTTACGCTTAACGAGGAGATGGTGAGGAGTTGGTGAGGAGTTGGTGAGGAGTTGGTGAGGAGTTGGTGAGAAGTTGGTGAGGAGATGGTGAGGAGTTGGTGTCGGTTAAAGCACCAGGGGAGACTGAACTGCAGATGTGCAGGTAGACACTCGACATCAAAGGGAAGCCATATTTTAGGATGATTATACATCTCGCCTCTAATCAAAGAGCGTTGAAGCTTTAGTTTATTAAAGACGCATCAACTCAATTACAACGGCCTTTTGTTTGGACTTGTGTACTTGGTAGTTTAGTTGGTAAGTACGAGTCGGGAGACGGGGCTTCGGAGGACGGGAGGAAGCGGTTTGGACACGTGCAGCTGGAACAGCATCACGGCTCTCCTAACAGCTAAAACACACTCGCGTAAACGCCGAAGATGAAGTTATTACATGTTATTACATGTTATAAAACTCAAGAGGAGCTGTGGCTAAAGTACAGTTAACTATAGTCATTTTATTTAATTTAGTTTTCAGGTAAGATTAAAATTTTTTTTAAAAAACCTTGCAAAAATTGCTCCTCTAGAAATCAGCCTAAAATTTTGTAAATCTAGTCAAAATGTCTAAATGTCTCTGCTAATGGGGTTTCTTGACTAGAATTCTTAAAATTAGGAAGTGAGTGTAAAATCGTCTCACTTTGTTAAAATAAGGCATTTTTACTTTCTTAGAAAGCAGTTTTCCGCAGTGCAGAACTTTTGCTGGTAGCTTCATACGTCCTACCTGGTCTTGAAATGCCACATCAGCGTAACGCAGGGGTGGCCGATCCTGGCCCCGGGAGCCCCGGGAGCCCCGGGAGCCCCGGGAGCCCCGGGAGCCCCGGGAGCCCCGGGAGCCCCGGGAGCCCCGGGAGCCCCGGGAGCCCCGGGAGCCCCGGGAGCCCCGGGAGCCCCGGGAGCCCCGGGAGCCCCTGACCTGCATGTTTCGGGCGCTGCCCTGCTTCAGCACACCGTGACACAAGCAGCCGTTTGTGCAGGCGCTGATGACGACCACCAACTACCATCAGGTGTGTGGAAGATGGAAACATCTGACACATGCAGGACTCTCGGGGAACCGATTGGCCTCTCCTGGCGTAGGGTGATGTTTGTTTGTTTTTTTTGTGCCTTGTTTTAATCTGTCAGCGCGTCCGCAAATCAATGCATAAAAAAAATTTTTTAAAAAAGTTCCCTCAGGCGTCAGTTTCAACCGTCCTGACAATGAGGACACCAGCCGTCCCCGCTGAGGTTGACTTTGGTTTTCCAGACATGTCTACTCTTCTGCTGTCCTCGTGTCTGGTGGCACGTCCTCGGCCGCTGCAGCGCCGCCGCCGCTGCCGTCGCCGCTGCCGTCGTCTTCTAAAGTCTTTTTTCCAGCTGCCATACATCATAACTGCCACAAACGTCATCCTCTCATCCGGGTGGCTGCTCCACCATCTCCTTTCTGTCTCGCTCTGCACTTAAATGGACACTAACTGAAACTGACCGAATGACCGAACGACCTCGGCCTGTAGGTTCTGCTGAACAAGAACATGAATGTTGTGGTTTACACCTCAAAAACTGAAAATCGGTCCCTTATGTTCCTTGGAAGCTCCCGAATCAAAAAGGCATCATTCCTGCCAATTCAATTCCAAAAAACACTTTCACACCATTTTCCCAAAAATAAATCAAACCAGTCTGAGGCTGTTCACAAAACATGATATACTTCATCTACAGATCATCACAACAAAAAATCATGGGGTCTTGTGGGTGTGGCCCAAAGTTAAAGGCTGTCGCTGACTGACGAGAGATACTGACGCAGACTTGGTTTAACAATCATTAAACATTCCCTCCTACAGTTTGCCATTTGAATGAAAATGTCTCTCTGCTCTTGTGAATCGGAGAGCATCTTCACGATAGCACATCTTTGGTGGAACGTTCTGGAGACGTGCCTCAAAACCAACGCCGCCGTCCGCTGAAATCAGGTTAAAGTTATGTAGCATGAACAACCGCCCTCGTTCCACCATGTGATGGGAATTAAACGATGTCCTCATCTGGACTGTGGGTGGCCGGAGGACAGAAGGTGAATTATCTTTTTTGATTCAAAACAGCAAAATGTCGCAGACAAGCGATTTTAGATTTTAACGACTTGGGAGACAACGATTAAAGGAAACAACACACTTCCTTTGGCCATACGACGCAACTGAGGTGACGAATGTGCACAAGTGGCTCCAGGACCGATAAACATACCGGAAGAGTTTAGGAGCAACAGTCCAGTTTGGTGACCAGCATGTGTGAAAGCGGGTTTGGAAACCGCCGAACGAAACAAAAGCCCACGTTAAGAGTCGACGTAGAAAGCAACTGGGTCAAAAACAAACAACGGGAAGTTATTTGTGTTGAAGTCACTAGAAGTCAGTTAGTACTGAGGAAGTCCTGAACAGGCGGAGAGGAACTTCATCAGTCATCTCACTGAACCAAAACCTGGAACATAGAACAAACCTTCCTCAAAATAAACAGATAAAGCACACGTACCGAGATTGAGAGCGTCTCGTTGTTGTGATCAAAGATCATGGAGCCACAGCAGTTCATCTTTATCAGGAAGTTATTGAAGTACAACTTACATCTGACAGAGAGGGACCTTCACGGAGGACAGAAACGTATAAAACAAAATCAAGACCGATGTATTCCTGGAGGTTTTTTCTTTTTTTGTTTAAAACATGAACGTCTGTTATGTACCTGCGCATTATTCTGTATCGGTTCTGCCGGTCTGACATGATGTTTTCGAGACGATCAATGAACCTCTGCAGATCTCTCACTTGGTTGGTTTTCTTTCTGTAGAGGGACAGGGCCTCGGAGTAGTCCCTGACGAGGTTAGAGAGGAACAAGTCACACGTTATTTGTTTGGTCACTGGGAAGTTTTGCTGCTCTCTTCTGCTTTTCTTTGTTTTTCCTCCAAAACTCCCCGGACTAACGTGTCCTCCTGGCGCCTCGCCGCTGCCATCAAAGTGTAATATGTGACTGCACGTGGGTTGATGTTGAACATGTAAACCGCGGTATACCTGTGGTCCGGTGTAGTCCACTACAGTCCACTGCAGTCCAGTCCAGTCCACTGTGGTCCACTGTAGTCCAGTGAAGTCCACTATAGTCCACTACGGTCCACTGTGGTCCACTGAAGTCCACTATAGTCCACTACGGTCCACTGTGGTCCACTGTGGTCCAGTGAAGTCCACTGCAGTCCACTGTAGTCCAGTGTGGACCAGTGCGGTCCACTACGGTCCACTACGATCCACTGCGGTCCAGTGAAGTCCACTGCGGTCCACTGCGGTCCACTGCGGCCCACTGCGGTCCACTGCGGTCCACTACGGTCCACTACGGTCCACTGTGGTCCAGTGAAGTCCACTACGGTCCACTGCGGTCCACTATAATCCTCTGTGGTCCACTGCGGTCCACTATAGTCCACTGCGGTCCACTGTGGTCCACTACGGTCCAGTGAAGTCCACTATAGTCCACTATAGTCCACTACGGTCCACTGTGGTCCACTGCGGTCCACTATAGTCCACCACGGTCCACTGCGGTCCACTATAGTCCACTGCGGTCCGCTATGGTCCACTATAGTCCACTGCGGTCCACTATAGTCCACCGCGGTCCACTGCGGTCCACTATAGTCCACTGCGGTCCACTGCGGTCCACTATAGTCTACTGCGGTCCGCTATGGTCCACTATAGTCCACTGCGGTCCACTGCGGTCCACTATAGTCCACTGCGGTCCACTATAGTCCACTGCGGTCCACTATAGTCCACTATAGTCCACTACGGTCCACTGCGGTCCACTGCGGTCCGCCGTCTCCGAGTTCTCAAACCCTAAAATGCATCTGGAGAAGAGGCTCGTTCATCCAGATGGACCGGATGGACAGATGCATCTTTTGGTGAAGCTTTTCAGCACAGATGATGTACATAAGAGCATCTAGAAGTTACGCTTAAAGAAATAAAATTAATCTGGTCCTTTATGGGTTTTAAGACCAGGTAAATAAATACAGCGACAAAATATCCAATATGTCTTAACTTTTTAATATTATCTGAACAAAAATGAAGCCACAAGGCAGAGGTGATGTGAGCACAGTGGTTTCGGTTCTGGTTGAGCCGGTTTCAGAAAGTGGAGGGAAAAAAAATTATTCACACTCTGTTACCGCGGTAACCGACAGTGATGTAAGCGTGGTCAAGAGCAGGTTTACGTCCACAAACCCAAAGTCACTTCCTGTCCCCTCCCCTTCACAAAGCCGACACCAGTTCCAGTTAATTTAAGTAATTAGACGGTCAATCACAGAACGAACATTCTGGCGATGTCTGAATGGTGATGCCGTGCCATTAGTCCTGTACTGGTCATGACACCTGGTTCGGCGACTGATCAAGACATTAAAAGTTTACGTGGACTGGGTGATGGAGTCCACCTCTGGAACCTTTTGTTTGGACGGATGTCGGCACCCACCTGACCACCTGCTCCTGCTCGCCGTAGCTGCTCTCCAACAGCTTGATCTTTCTCTGCAGCCGGGTGATTTCAGCGTCGATGCTCTTGGTGCTGCAGGCCACCTGCTGCCGCTCGGGACTGACCTCGGTAGCTTTGGCCACGTATTCCTGTCGTCACATCATAACTTGTACATTTCCTCTCTTTGGCTCGACGGGCTGAGAAGTTTGAGCGACGCGTACAATAACCGGGTTTACTGAAAAGGAACAACACTTAAAGCAGATCTTGTTACCTGCAACTCTCCCTCTCTTTCAGACAGGTCATTTTTCATGGCTTGGACGTTGTCTTCATGGGCCTTCAGTTTGTTTTCTAGTATTTTAAGGTTTCGGTCGTGTTTTGAACATTCTGCGTCCAGTTTCAGCTGCTCGTCCTGTACGAGAAGAACACGAGAACAACTTGTGCGTTCAGCAGCTCTGGTAGTTTAAGAAACGTTCATGAATCTCGCAGATTGGAAACACGGAGAGCCAGGAGACGTGGAAGAATAAATAAAATCACAGCGCTGTTTCTAAAGCCGCCTTTACCTTCAGCTGCTCCACTTCCTCTGAAAGCTGATCGATCTGATCTCTAACGGCCGAGTGCTTGGAGTCTGCCTCCTCTGCCGTTCTCAGACGCTTGTCGAGCTCCTCCTTTGCCTCTAGAACTGATTTCGCTTCTGCCTCGATCTTCTGCTGGTTCTCCTGGGCGACTTCTTCCTGCACCATTAGGTGATTTAAACAGTCTCGCACAATCCAGGATTCATGTTAAAAGTTCAAGACGTAAAACAAAAATGTCAAAGCTCACCAAAGAGCTGATGTCATCGATTTGCTCCTCCGACGCCGTCTGCAGCTCCGTTATTGCTGCTTGCACTTCGTTCACAGATGCCTAAATCGATGGAAGATTTGAAAAATAAGTTGCAAAGTTCACAGAAGTGATTGTGGACAAACAGACCTCACCAACCTGAGTCTTCTTCAGGGTCATGATGGCGTTGCTAAGACTCCTCTCCATGCTCGCGATGACCTCTGTGACCGTGGTCACGTGGAGCTGAAACCTGGACAGCTGAGCCTGCTGGTTCTCCAGTTCCGAGTCCAGCAAACTGCGACCCGCAGGATTGAATTCAAACTCAAAACAAGTCTGCACAAACTAATAAATGTACCTTGTTTTAGTGTCTAATACCTCTGCATAAACACTTTTGAACCACTAGGTGACGGCAATAACCCAGTAAGACTGAAATAAGACATTTACACTCTAAAAATGAAGACGTGGCAAAATGGCTCCAGAGAGTTAATTTTTAACAATCAGTTGCATGAAAAACGAACCAAACGCACATGTGAGGGTTCGACAGCGAGTCGGCTGCACAGTTAGTTTAACCAGAACAGAGCCGCTTGGTTTTAGACAAAACAACATGCACTTCTCAAAACAACATGTTTGCAGCCGTTTTAAACAAATAAACCCTAGCTGCTCGGACACGGTTCGCCTCATCTCCTCTGGCTGTGGAGGAGCAGCAGCTCTACGCTGAGACGCTCCCGTATGACTGAGCTTCTCCTCCTGTCTCGAAGGGAGAGTCCAGACATCCTGCAGAGGAAACTCATTTCCGCTGCTTGTATTTCAGTCACTACCCACAGCTCGAGACCGTAGGTGAGGGTAGAAACGTAGGCCGACGCAGCTCCTCCTGACCACGACAGACCGATGCAGAGTCCGCATCACTGCAGCCGCCGCATCACTGCAGCCGCCGCATCACTGCAGCCGCCGCATCACTGCAGACGCCACACTGATCTGCCTGTCAGATTCTCGCTCCATCCTTCCCTCACTCATGAACAAGAACCCAAGATACTTGAACTCATGGGGCAGGATCTGATCCTCGACCCGAGAGGGCACTCCACCCTTTTCCAGCGGAGGACCATGGTCTCGTATTTAGAGGAGCCGATTGTCATCTCAGCCGCTTCACATTCGGCTGTGAATGGCTCTAGTGAGAGCCATTCTCTCATGAGGTTTCTTCCGTACAGCCGAGGGTCTGCTATGGTGTCCCGCAGGGTTCAGTGCTAGGGCCAATCCTGTTCAGTTTATACATGCAGCCCTTGGGAAGTATTATCCGGAACCACGGCATTAATTTTCATTGTTATGCTGATGATACGCAGCTGTATCTGTCTATGAAGCCAGATGAAACAGAACCATTAGACAAACTTCAGATGTGTCTTAAGGACATCAAGGACTGGATGTCCAGAAATTTTTTGCTACTAAATTCTGATAAAACAGAAGTTGTTGTTTGTGGTCCCAAACACCTCAGGAAGGGATTAGATGGTCTTGCGATGGCCTCCAGTAAAACTGTGCGAAACCTTGGCGTTATATTTGATCAGGATTTGTCATTTAAACAGCATATTAATCAGGTTTGTAAAACTGCGTTTTTCCACCTCCGTAATATCGCAAAGATTAGGAGCATCCTCTCGCAGAGTGATGCCGAAAAACTAATTCATGCGTTCGTATCTTCTAGACTAGATTACTGTAACGTGTTGTTGGCTGGATGTCCAAGTAATTCTCTTAACAGCCTCCAGCTGATCCAAAATGCAGCAGCGCGAGTGCTGACAGGAATCAACAAGAGAGACCACGTCTCTCCAGTTTTAGCTTCCCTCCATTGGCTCCCTGTAAAATTTAGAATCCAATTCAAAATTTTATTACTGGCATATAAAGTCCAAAATGGCCTAGCGCCGCGATATTTGCAAGACCTTATAGAACCGTACGTTCCTAATAGAGCTCTCCGTTCTCAGGGTGCAGGTTTACTCGTAGTTCCTAGAATATCGAAATGTAGATTTGGAGGACGGGCTTTCTGTTATCAGGCACCATCACTCTGGAACCAACTTCCAGTTTGGGTGAAGGAGGCTGACACCACCTCCACCTTTAAAACTAAACTTAAAACATTTCTGTTTAATAAAGCATATAGTTAGTGTACATTTAGTACCTTAATGTGTCAGGGCCAGTAGTCAAAGCTGCAGTTACAGGACCAGATTAGAGCAGCTCATCTTAAACATAGCTTCGGTGTAGATATGCTGTTATAGGCCTATGCTGCAGGGGGGCACCAACATGATCCACTGAGTGGTGCCTTTCACCTTCTCTGTTTCTCTTTGCCGTCTCTGTCTCTTCTTCACCTCAACCCTCATTTATTAACAATATCCCATAAACTTAATTGTGGTCCATTGTTCTGGTAGTTTTTTGTGCTTGTCTGGCCCTTCTTTTCCTCTTCTGTGCATGTCCTGCGGACCAGAGCCTCAGGAGCTGCTTGCTGACCAGCAGTTCCACCTCTGACCATCCCAGTGTCTGCCTTCACCTGTCTGTGTGGATGTCTTTTGGATGCTTGCTGACACCCCGACCTGCAGTCCTCATCCCCTTGTATCACCGTCTATCCATATATCACCCATATTCACAGAAGTCTAATTGGACTACCAAGGACAGTTACTAATGTATCCTATCTTGTACCTTTGACGGTGTCTCTATGTCTCTATTCTTTCTTATTTCTTGCTCTACCCGGCTGGCCTTCGGCAGGAGGGTCCCCCCTCATGATCCAGGTCCTGATCCAGGTTTCTTCCCTCTTAAAGGGGAGTTTTTCCTGCCACTGTTTGGCTTAAGGTTTTTCTTCCACTAGGGGAGTTTTTACCTGCCGCTGTTTATGTAATAATTGCTCGGGGGTCATGTTCTGGGTCTCTGGAAAGCGCCTAGAGACAACTTGTGTTGTAATAGACGCTATATAAATAAAATTGAATTGAATTGAATTGAGAGCTGCAGAGACCCAGTTCTGAGGTCACCAAACCGAACCCCCACCCCCACCCCCCCACTGCGCCTAGAAATCCAGTCCATAAAGGTAATGAACAGTCAGTGAGAAAGGGCAGTCTTGGCGGAGTCCAACCCCACAGGAAACGAGTCCGACTTACAGCCGACACTGTGGACCAAGCTCAGATGTGCAGGGACCGGGCAGCTCGTATAAGAGATTCCAGCCCCCGTACTGCCAGAGATCCCTCCACAGGAGTCCCTGAGGGACACCAGGTCTACAAAGCACATGTATACTGGTTGGACAAACTCGTGATCCCTCCAGGACCCTGATGAGGGTGTAGATCTGGTCCACCGTTTCACAGCCAGGACGAAAAACCACGCTGCTCCTCTTCGATCTGAGATTTGACTTTCTGACAGATTTCTGGAAAATATGTCTAGTCCCTCAACCTTCTATGAAATTTCAAGCTATTTCAAACTTTTCCCTTTTTTTTTTTTTTATTTCTCTGTGACAAGTGCGTTGCTTCTGTAACAGGTGACATGAAAGCAGTTGATTACCTGATTTCAGCTTCGACATCCACGCTGAGGTATTTGGCCATGGTGAAGTCGGAGGTGTAGTAGCGGTTGGGAAACACCTGATCTCCTTCAGCGGTGAAGGCCTCGCGGCAGTTTTTAGGCGGTCGACCTTGATGCATAACCTTCCTGGCTTTGTCTTTTTCCTGACATCAAAAACACGCGACAGGCCACGTGGAAATGAAAAACAAGACACTTCAAACTCATCCTAAACCAGCTTTATCGAGACCAAACTGACTTTGATTATAAGGATCGATTCGATCCCCCTCATATCGATCAGGCAGTTGATGACCACCGGGGTGGTCGCCGAGATTATGTCCAGCACAGTCTGGTAATCTGGATGACACGCTTTCCTACAAAACAACAGACACACTTAAAGTGGCACAAAATGCATAAAAAAAAAAAAAGAAGTAAAAAAATGTCATGTCCTGCTGACCGTCCGTGAACGTTGTAGAGCTTATCAGAGAAGGGGCTGACGATGATCTGCGGCCTGCTGCCTCTTGTGCAGTAGCGGGACATCAGTTCCTGAAGCACGGCCTCGTCTTTGTAGTTGTCGCAGCAGAAAGCCTTCATGAAGCCCCGCAGGCAGCACTCAACAGCCGCCGCCGTCGTGGGGTCCTTTAAATTGATGCACGCCCCTGAAGTCCAAGAAAGACTGTCAACGCTCAACTCAGCTATCTGGATTACGTCTCAAATACTTCCACGAGTAACCACGTCTCAAATACTTCCACGAGTAACCACGTCTCAAATACTTCCACGAGTAACCACGTCTCAAATACTTCCACGAGTAACCAGGTCAGAACACACATCCTGTGACTGTGGAAAACTGTGTTTCCGAAAGGACGAATCACGGGTCGTAAACTAGAAGCCAGATATAAACTGATATAAACACCTCAGACCCGATGTTGTATTCTGGAGGAGGCAGCCGAGGAGGCCCAGCAACACAAAAGCCTGGTGTAAGCTGAGCTAACAGCTGATGCTGAACAGCAGCTGAAAAGCCAAGTGAACCACCAGGCTCCCGAAGGATGACGGGATTTCAGGAAGAGCTCAGCGGGACACCTTCAAACTCTCTCTGGAGACACCTATGAAGCTTTCAGCTTCATTTCCCACCACGGCAGCTCTGTGGAGGCCAGCGTGACCATGTTCACTTGGACGCTGAGGTGGAGCATGTCGGGGGTGGTCCTAACAGGCTGGGTGATAGGGCAACGCGATGTTGCACGATGCCTCGGGTTACAGTTGACAGAGTGAATCAAAAAGCATAAGACGCCGTTTTCGTTGGTGGATTGGCCCCAGAAGAGTCTAGACTCTACAAATGAATGCAACCCTGAACATAACTGAATGTTATCCCGTCAAGTCTTTAGATCTTCAGACAGTTTCGGGCTGTCGCAGACTTAAATCACAGCCGTGAAAGAGTGGTGGCGACGCCCCTCATCGGTTCAACAACGGACGCCTGTGATCAAGGATCTCCTCAGATAAATCATACGACTCCAAATGTCAACATGAAACATTACAATAATGCAATTTCAGATCATGAACACAGGGTGACGGTGATTAGAATCAGGTGTGTTGGAGCAGGTAAACATCACGGAGGACACGCACGCCGCCCCCCCCGGCGACCTGGACTGAAGAACTGGCTCCAGCTGAACTGAATCTTCAAATTTACTGCACATATGCCACATCCATCTTCTCCTCTACACCTCCCCATGTCGCGCCTGTGCATGAATTGATTACCTATTGGCCCGACGGGTTTCTTCTTGAAGCGTCCCGCGGTATACGCCTCCCCAATAGCGCTCAAAAGGTCCGGTACGTGATCTCCAAAGCGTTTAAGTCTGTTTAAACGACTGGCGAGGAGCTGGTTCTTTCTCTTTAGCTTGGACTCGTATGAAAACTGGACGCTCCTTTCTTCCACCCTGGCAAAAAGAAAAGAAAAGAAGCTTAATAATCAAATGTCAGGACTGGTGAACTAGTCAGCTGCGAACCCTCCTGGTGCCGAGAGCAGGTTTGTGGTACCTCAGCTTGTCCCGCTCCTCCTTTCCCTTGAAAAGCGCCTGCTGCTTGTTCCCGATCTCCTCATTCAGTTGTGTGCATTTACTCTGCAGCTCTGCAAGCTGCTCTCGCAGAGCACATAAGGTCTTCCGCCGTTTGGCACGTTCAGTCTGTCCTGCGTTGTTCAGACTCTCACTATTAAAAAAACAGAGGAAACTATAACTCACCAGGCGTTTCTTTAAAAGAAAGACAGTCCTGAACGGTGTTGGAAACATGTTCCCACCTAGCTTTTGCCTTGTTTATTTTTTCCTGGAGGAGATTTTGTTCTCGTTGTGACTGTTTGAGTTTGTTCAGAACCCGGAAATAGACGAGCTATGGAGAGAAGTCATTACTTTAATAAAACAAATACATTCAGAGAGAAAAGACTTGCAGAGCTTTGGCGTGCTGCGTGCTGCGTGGTGCGTGGTGCGTGCTGCGTGGTGCGTGGTGCGTGCTGCGTGCTGCGTGGTGCGTGCACCTCCTGCTCCTTGTGAGCTTTGTTAGCAGCCTTCGCTTGTTCCTTCAGCTGGAGTTTCTCCTCTTTGAGAGACTCTTGCTCCTCTCTGAGACTGTCAGCTTTACTTTTGATGACCTGCAGCTTCTTCTCTACTTGTAACATTTTAGTCTGTGAGAAAGAAAAAAAAAGAAAAACAGGCACATTTATTTATCTTCTAATATGTTTAGATTGTGGATGACCTAAAGCCGACGTTTTATAATATAATATAATACTGTATAATACTGTTATTTATATGTTGTACATGATATAGTTCAGTGGAAAGCTGCAACCTTGTATCTCCTCATCAATGTAAAGTTTGTAGTAAAAATGTAATGGGTCAAGTAGAGTTCATGGGCCTGGTACCACAAACAGAACTCCATCCCCCTGGTACCCCATATAGATCTGTGGTCCTGGTACCACAAACAGAACTCCATCCCCCTGGTACCCCATATAGATCTGTGGTCCTGGTACCACAAACAGAACTCCATCCTCCTGGTACCCCGTATAACATCTGTGGTCCTGGTACCACAAACAGAACTCCATCCTCCTGGTACCCCATATAGATCTGTGGTCCTGGTACCCTGCTGGAGGGTCAAAGCGGTGAAATGTCCAAAAGGAGGCTGACCGAGTAAAAAATAAACAAATAAATAAATAAAAGGTTCCCAGCATGCTCTACATAATGTCTTTGCAAACATGAGGTGAAGATACTTCCTCATCATCTGCAGTCTCTTCTTGTTATTGGTGGTTTTCTAATAAACTTATTTGTGTCAAAGCTCAACAGAAATGACAAAGAAGAAAAGTCAGATCAGCTGTAGTTCGTTGACAGAAGCCCGCGCTTTCTTCAACCAGCAGAGATCAAGACATGGACTCAGATAGTTCAGAGGTCATTTACAACCTGCAGGACCTGGAAGTACTTCATCTAATGTATTGTGATCTTTAAAATGATGTCATGTCAGTAAAGGTGTTTTCTTGTTTAAAGTGTGCATGTGACGGGTTCTGTTGAATAATGTTTCACTGGAACATCGTTCTGGTTAAGACTGATTTAAAATCCGGACTACATGTGAAACCCCCACACTTGGAGATGTCCATCAACCTAAAATACCTAAAACCAGTCAAATAAAATCATCTTTACTGGCAGCTCTTTGTAGACAAAGTGTGAATATCATTCATCAGTAGAGTTAACGACTTCCATCTTCTGGTCGTTTTCCTGACGTCCAACCTCAAATCACGTCCTGGTTTTCTTCGCAGACCGATGTTTCATCGGTCCAGCAGCAGACCAAAGCTCCGGCACCACCGCTTATTTATTCCCTTTACTCCTTTGTAATGCTGTTTCCTACTGTTCAGGAGTCTAAGGTGGTTTACGTTTGACTTCTCTGCAAATCCCAGATCCTTCAGAGGTCAGTTCAGTCACAGACATCAACTCCTGCATCTTTCCCTTTTCGTCTGGACCCGTTCTCTTTACAAACGGTTGACTAGAAAAACAATCAATCTGCTGAACGACTTTCTCGGGCGAGTTTTTAAACCTTTTTCATTGTTTTCTCGGTGTAAAGTAAAGTATCGACAACTTCTGCCGACAACTCAACTGCAGTCTCACTGGAATATTTACACTTGTGCAGAAATGTATTTTAAAAATGTAAATTATAAGTAAATGAATATCCTTTTATCCAATTAAAAAAACAACAACAACATTAATTACAGCAATTAAATTACATTTTTAATGCATCTGTGGCAAAGCCAGAACTATGGACGGCTATTTGAGGTGTAGAAGATGGTTTGAAGATGCTTCAAATTTAATAATCTGAACGACTCACCTGACACAGCCGAAGGTTGTCCTGATACTTGAAATGATTCTCTTCCTTCTCAATTTCCTCCTTCAGCCTCTGAATGATTTGTTCTTTCTCACTGACCTTATCACGTAAATGAAAAACAATAAAATTCAAGTCCAAAAGGAAACGCAGCGTTTAACTTCATCTTTCTTTTTTCTCTTCTTCTGCTTAACTGAGAAGCAGCAGAATGTTTGGTCCGTTAAAGATCATCTCTTACCAAACACCACACCATTTTCTTCTTCAAGTTCTCCAAACCCGTCCTCATCTCACCAAAGGACGACACGTTCTCGTATCGTTCTTTCTTCTGTAGAAAATCCTGCTTTAGGTCCTTCAGACACTGAACACACACACACACACACACACACACACACACACACGGAAATAAGCATCATCTTATTTACAAGACAATAAAAACATCAAATGAAAGTAGAGCAGGAGGAAACATGAGTGCAGAAATGTGGCAAAAAAGTTAAAAACCCCAAAAAACAAGACAGCAAACAAACAAAAGGCCAAAACAAAATATATTTTAAGATGCGCTGGTGCATACAAATCTGCAAATGCACACTGAACTTATGAAAGTTGACGCATTTCTGACATTTAACATACATTTAGAACTTAATTTAGTGCATTTTGTGCAACAAGGGTATAATGAAACAGTCAAAAGGTCCAGTGGAAACTGTAGAGGGAACCTTCACCGTCATCATGAAAACATACTCAGCCGTCCCATACAGACGCCACGAGGTCCTCACCCACCCCCACGAACTGCAAAACAATCTAAAACATCGTCAAATCAAAACCACCATGCCGCTCGTGTTTCCGAACGATCCCAGGAGCTTTGTTGTTTGGGGTTATTCCTTGGAAGGGATGGATGGATGGATGGATGGATGGATGGATGGATGGATGGATGGATGGATGGATGGATGGATGGATGGATGGATGGATGGATGGATGGATGGATGGATGGATGGATGGATGGATGGATGGATGGATGGATAAAACAACCACTCCCTTGTGAACTAATTAGGGGTGGTAATAAAATGATAAATGGTACCTGAGCTGCCATTTCGGTGACTTGCTATGGTAGAAGGACCTACTTCACAAGAGGACTTTCACCTGATCTTTGAAGAGGAGCAGACACTGATTAGGAGGAAGAGAGTCAGAGCAGCAGGACGACAGAGGAAAACTGATTACATCCCCTCAGATGAAGATATCTCTGCAGAAGAGAAGGAGCCACCAAGGGAGACAGTTGTGTCCAAGAATTAGAAAAAAGAAAAGAAAAGAAGTGTCAACTGGTAATCATTTCTAAATTGCGTTGCACGTGGGATGATGAGGGAAAATGTCAATCAAATGACTCCAACGTCCACAATGAGCAGATACTTTCCATGTACGTGTTTTCATCGATCGGTACATAGAAATGAACGCGTCACCTGAGTCCAACCCAAACTGCAAAGGAAGTCTGCAGAAGTCGACAATGAGAGCGTCACTCGTGTGGTCGTACCTGCTCCTGTCTCTCCACCTGCTGTCGCGTGACTGTTTCGGTTTGCTTTATGTGGATGTAGTCTCTCTTCATCTGCTCCAGGAGAGTCGCTTTCATAAAGAACTGCAAGAACGTTTTAAGAAAACAAAATCCTCAATTAACCGAGATCCTCTGAATGGAGACGTGACGCCTGAGCAAGCCAGCGTTTCGTACCTTGTATTTGTCCGACTCGTTTTTTGAATGCAGGAACTGTTTACTCATTTCCTGGCTGAGGATGGACACGGGGTTATCCAGCTGGAAAACACGGACAAGCGTCACGCTGAGGCTTCACAGCGCTGAACGAAACCCCCAAAGATCAAGTTAAAGCATTAGTGGATCCCCACAAACTTCAGACAAAAGCTTCATCATAAACACCTGGATGTTAAAGTGGTCCAAAATCGCTGTTAATTCTTCTTTCTTGTTTGTGATTAGTTGTCCTAAAACACAAGAATACAGGAGAATAATGTCTCTGCTGTCCCGATGAAGAACATGAGACTCATTTAGAAATGTTTCAAGCAGACGGAAACGTAACGTTAACGAATACTTGTGAGCCTGAAAACCGAGCCCCAACGTTTTACTATAATTTACAGACATTTGCGCACAAATGTGGCGAGATATTGAACTGGAAGCGTTCGCACTCGCTGGCACATTTCCACTGGATTCATTTCACAGACGTCTTGTAATTATTATAAATTACAGACAGTCCCGCAGTAATACTAGTGCCATGAGAATGCGGATCAGAAGTCACAAAAAGTTTCACGAAACAGACTCGCAATGGTCCGCAATCTGTGTGTATCCGTGGACGGTCACCTGATCTGCTCTTCAGCTTGCAGGACCGAGATCCATCACTTGAGATGCGCTGCTCCACGACAATGGAGTCGCCGTAAACCTCCTTCTTGTAAGCGTCCGGCCCTCTGTTTCTCAGCTTTACAAGTATATCTGCGGTGCTAAGCAGTGGGAGAGGGCGTCATGACTGCTGAATGAAACTGCAGCGCTTCTACAGGTGAAGCGCACCTGGCTCGTTACTGACGGACAGTCCTGACCAGGTGTTGCGTCGCCATCACCGACTTACTTTTCACCGGTTTTCACGAACTCCTTCAGCGACAGCCCTCTGTTCGTCACTGTGGCCTTCCCGCCGAGGCCAACAATCAACGCAGTCAGGATGGCACTTTTTCCACCTGGAAATTAAAACGGGAACAACAAAAACAGGAAGTAAATCACTGCATTCAAAACAGAGTTCCATCAGAGCCAAACCCAGAAGGTCGTATGCAAATAATCCCAAAGCGCCTGTTGCAGAAACACAGCAGGATGTTTGTATTTGAATAAACACATCAGTCAAATCAGAGGTAAAACTGTCAGATTCCCACTCAAACGTCTGCTTTAACCGTTTTCTTTTCCACTTTAATTATCCCAGAAAAGATTCAATTTGTGACTCTTAACAATCAACACACGCATGTCAGTTACTGTGGCTGAAAGACAAAAGTTGAGCGATGATGAACCACAATGATTTATTTATCAGATAAGGTCTCTAACAGCAGTAAGGCGTGTCTAGTTTAAAGTCTTTTATCGGGATCTTTGCCAATAAATCACTGATTTGTATCTGAAACAGTTCAATGCGTGTTCGAGGAAAGTCAGAGCATGTGTCACGTGATCGAGGTGCTCATTGTTGAACCTTCTGTTTATTGTGTTGGAGGCTGCAAAACTAAAATAACAGCTTCCCAATTACAACATGCGTTGACTTACAGTCAGATTCACATTTATATGCTCCTTTTTAATATCTAGCAGACAGTAATTGTTCCCCATAAGGTTGGGTGGGTTTCCCATCAACAGCAGCCTACCTCACGTGAGGAGTCCCCCTGGGGTCTTATTTTGTTAGGTTTCATTCTCTAAAAACAACAATAGAATTTCATTTCGTATTGATGCAGATAATGTTCCAATTTATCTGCCTCTCGAAATTAAGACCAGAGCTCAATTGAAGGCCTTGAGTTGATTATATAAAATTGTGGAAAATGTGTTAACCTGATTAAGCTTAATAAAAACCTTGACCTTTACTCTTAGTGGTAATACTGACCATTTTAAAGCTTTTGAAACACCCTTTATTTAATAAATAAATAAATAAATGACTCAAAACCAATAAAAAAGATCACGGACCATTGACAGATGAAATTCTTACTTCCATTGTTGCCAACAATGAAATTCACATTGGGCCCAAAGTGGAACGGACCCAAAGTATGGTGACACATGAAGTTCTTCAGTGTGACGCTTTCAATGAGGCCAATGTCTCCCTGCACATACAAACAGAAAATGAAGATTAAAGTTGCACGCAGCCGCCCGGCTTGATTCGGGGTGATCTTTGTGCAGAAAGCGACTCACTGTAGGAGAGCGAATGAAGCTGCTGGATGGCGGCTCCTGACGGTTTGTATCATCTGGTACATTTTCGACACCCGCACCTGTCACTCTGCAACTTTTCAAAATTGTTGCATCGCTGATCATTAAGCCTTTCCTCTTACTCATTCTGAAAGAAGTCACTAAAGATAGACCCAATGAGACCACAGTCAGTTTTACCACATCAAATGTTTTAGACAAAGTAATAAGATAAAAGTAGGAACTGCTGTGCCTGCTGATGGCAATGTTAGGCAGATGTCCTCTTGCAGGGGTGTAGTGTCTATGGGGCTTGTGGATAAAGATGTTTAACCTTTAGTACGTCTGTCTACAAGTTCATCTCAAGGGTCTGACCAACTTCTGGAAAGATGTAGTCCAACTCTGGGCCATTCTCTGTTAACATTAACATGAACCACATGCACTCCTAAACTCTTCACCTGCTGCTCCCGGTCTGGTTTTGCCACCAAGAGTGTTTCAAAAGCGGGAAACCTGCAGTTGCTCCCTACTCGGCTGGATTTGTGAGATTACGAGTTGACCTGAGGGTTTTGAGTCCACGTGTGGTAATCTGCTCATTTAAATACATTTACCTTACAATGTCCTGTTTGTTCTGGAGATATACGCGTAATAATTACGAGGCCAACACGGAACTAAGAAAAGCTGCAGTTCCTCAACTAGCCACTGGGGACTGCTCACAAAAGCCAGACATCAGTGCTAACCCTGCACTGGCTGAAGGCGGTTGGCATTTCTGGAACGACACTTGAAACGGGTTCGCCGGCAGCGCTGCAGCTTCCCAGATGAAGGACCTGGTAGCCTCCACCGATCACTTCAGGATATTCCAAGCAGAAGTCTAGAGGGAACCAGACTAAATCAGCCCGCAGAACCGATGGGCTTGTCGGACCCCCATGAAACAAGATGAACCACCAGGGTTCCTCTATCAGTCCTCGTTTCAGCTCTGGAAGCACATGTTTCATCAGTTGTTTCTGCTGTGACTCTTTAAACGAGGATATAACACTTCTAACCCGCTTCATTCACCTCTGGTGAGAAAACACTAAGTGACAAGAACCACCCGGTTCCCAGCACTTCAGCGCCCAGCGTGTGACTGTGAAGGAGCATCCACACACCCCGGACAGGGACCTGGAACCAGCTGCAAACACAACATCTCATTATAATCCCCGCGGGTTCCAGCCAGTGACACTTTTGCTGGTTTTGCTGGTATTTATAACTGGTTCAGCAGCAAAAACAAGAGGGGGGGACGACGTGAAGAAACTGAAAATGATTTCCATTTCTAAACTAATCTAAACAAGCTCGTTCAGTTCGTCTGAGTTGAAAGACACCTGAGAGTCGGCGGACCTGACATGTTCACACGGGAACTTCATCAAACCGCTGTCAACTACAAGTTTTAAATTACTTTCAACAACTGGTTTCCCAAAGACTGAGTATGGAGGGGGAGACAATCAGAAAATATCCGTCTTATCTTACCAATTGAGCAGGAAACCACAAACTGAAGCAGAAGGCTCAATAACAGCAGGTGGAGCATTTGAAGGAGGTAAATAAACCGTTTCCATATTAAAGTAACTTCAAAGCCGCGGTTTATTAAATAAGGTGTTTTTCCTACCCGTGTCCGATCCAGTGTTTCTCCTGGCATTGCTGCCTAGACGTACCTACATAAAACAAACACAAATACATAGATAAACCAGCATAAACGTCCCAAACACTTCCCGACCAAACTGCGAACTTAAGTTTTACGCTGCAATTCTCGTGAACGCGCTTCCAACCCAAACACGGAAGCCCGAGGGACACACGTGAATCCCAGCGTGCGCGCCCACGTCTAACGTCTAAACTAAGTTTTACGCTTTTGTTTAAGTTTTTACGTGACAGTGAAATCGATTGTTTATCGTGAAAAATGTGGAGTTTTGTTCGGCCATGTGTGAGTGATTAAAAACATCGCTCGGTTATGACCAAAACAGCCAGCTGTACGTCATCACGCATTGTTTTAAATCACGAAAATCGCGCGGAGGCAACAGGCGCCTTTAAAGAGCCACGTGACCGCCTGCCTCCCACGCGGCTCCTCCTGTTTACCTGCAGCGCGACGCGACAAACACGGTGAGAAATAAAAAAGCCAACCTGGGTGAGCGAGTGATGCGGAGGTTTACGAGGTTTACGAGGTTTACGAGGTTTACGAGGTTTACGAGGTTTGACGGCAAGCCGACGTCTTTCTCAGCCACCAGTGATCGGTTGTGTCCACTTCGGCTTGACTAGAGTCACGATAAAAACCTAAAAGATGAATTAGGAAACACAATCGAAATTATATTACAATAAATCAAGACTGCTTCGGCCAAACGTAAAAAATGTAAGTCGGAGGACAAAGGTTTTATTGACGGATGCAACATTTCATAACTTACAGTCTGGAGGCTCATTGCACCCCAGTGGTTAGTAAGCAGAAGTTCAGAGTTTTATAACTTCAGTTTGCAGTAAAGCTGGGATGGTAGATGGTAAACGTCTGTATCTTGATTATGCAGCTTTGTAACTACAAAATGCACCACTGCCATGCAGACGTGGCATTGTCTCAGCAAGGTCCTGCAACGCCAGAGCATTCATTTTTATCCAGCATTAGCGTTACTTTTTCAAACAAGATATTATATTATTGATGTGAAAGTTGGACTGCTACATAACAATTTCCCCAGCTAACCCCCCCCCCCCAAAAAAATTCCCAATGGGATTAAGGTCTGGGTTGAAGCTGAACCTGCCACGTGATCCGCGTGAAGCAGGGCCGGCTCTACCCAATGTGGTCCCCCAGGCGAGAAAGGTTATATGGGCCCCCCTCCATCTGCGATTTAACATCCACTTACAAAAGAAATAACATGTCACCCAATTTACATGCTTAACAAATTACAACGACAAAGAAAATCTGAAATACAACACAAATAACCTTACCACAAAATAAAAATCCTGTAAAGAAGTGAATAATAATAATAATAATAATGGTAGTAAATTATAAATACAACAATCAACGTCAAATTTAAAAGCCCACACAGTTTACACACAATAACTCTATACATAAGCTATATTTACACTATGCAATAATTATATGCAAAAACTTTGTACAAAAAAGGCGTCTTACAGAACTCCAGTGGTGCTTTTTATTACTGCATCCACTAGAGCGTTGTATTTGTCCGATACTCTTGGTATTATCATTTGTTGTAATGTGTTATTTGGATCTGTGTTAGTGTTTCCATTTTAAGAGTTAATAGTAATTATTTATTTTTATTTTTTTACCCTGATTTTTTTTTTTTTTTTACAAATTAAATCGGGAAACGCTGAAACGTGCCTTTCTTTGCGTGCTAAGCACCAGTTCTCATTTTAATAAAACATTTTCATCCACTTTTCAGGTGTGTTTGAGCTGTGAGCTCAGCAATGTGTTCAATTCCTGGGCTTCCGACGCCTGGATCAGAAGTAGCCGTTCTCCTCACAAGAGTTGATCTAAATCCCAGGCGAGGCCTTGTGGAGTTATGGGTAAACTTAGGCGATGGACAGAAACATATTTATGAGAAGATGAGAGAGGAAATTCAGACTCCCCAGAGAAGGTTTTCTGGCTCGGAAGGAAAGCTGGGAGACCTGTGTTTGGTTTGCATCAGTGACAGTTGGCACCGAGCTAGAATCGTCTCAACTCAAAGCGACAGTTGCTGTGTTTTCCTGATAGACCAGGGCCAGCCTCACATCGCCACTAGAGACTCTCTAGCATGGGGCCCGTCTGAGAGTTTTCTCCTCCCTCCTGAAACTGAGTCCTGCATACTTGCAAATGTCCTCTCCCTTGAGAACGAGTGGCCTGAAAGAGTCACAAAGTTTTTGAGTTGTCTGTCCGGCAAGCAGTTTAAGGGGCTGGTCCACCATGTGCTGATGCCGGACAGGATTATTCTCCTCGAGATACCAATTCTTACCAAATATATGTGTAAGCTTGGAGCTGCAAAGAAGGTCGACGTGGACAAATTTAAAGCACATGTGCAAAACTATCTACATGCGGTCAAAGGAGATTCTGCTGAGGTCTTTGGTTTAACACAGGAACTGAATCTGGATCTTAGTTGTCAACTCGACCAGTACTTTTACCCCGAACTGTCAACTGACACTTTGGAAAAGGTTCATGTAACAGAGGTAACTGATCCACAGAACATTTTTTGCAAGCTCCTAATCTTTTCCAAAACAATGACGCTGTTGTCTGATCAGATCCACCAACACTATGAAGAGTGTTCAGAGTTTGAAGAGGTTCAACCACAGAGCTGTGGGGATCCGTGCGCTGCCAGAGGGAAAGATGGCAGATGGCGTCGCTCTTTACTTAAGCGAAATATTGTGACCAGCGACGGCGTCGTGGAGGTCTTCCATGTGGATGAAGGAAGAGCTGAATCGGTGAACGTTGGACATGTGAGACCATTGCTTGGAGCATTTCTAAGAATACCAGTTGTCACTTATCTCTGTTCGATGAGTGGAATCAAAGAAAACTGCAGAGAGTGGACCGCAGACGAGACGGGTTGCTTGAAATCACTGCTCCTAAATCAGACTGTGACAGTAAAATTTGACTATTACAATAAACTCCAAGATTTCTACCACGCAACGCTCTATGCAACTAACGGCTCGTGCATCAATGATATTTTCCTGGAAAGGGCTGGCCTTTGTCCATCCTCTCAACCTGTACAAGATTTAAACGTCAACAATGAACCTGCATCGTTTCCCCTGTCCCTTGGAAGCAAGCGATTTATGGATTTACATCACAGAGGCATTGAAGCTGAAGGTTTACTGGAAAAAACTTGGTCAGAAAGCCGAGTGGCCACTGGCGTAACATGTGAGGCATGTACCCTAGGCAGTATTGACAACTCTGAAGCTCCTTATCCTCTGCTAGATGGCAACGGGCATCTTTCAGCAGCTTTGCCATCTGAGGTGCAGAAAGCTCATCATGGCGATGTGTTTGCTGTGGGAAAGAGTGTCAGTGTAAATGTATCCTGCATCGAAGGTCTACAGAAGTTCTGGTGCCAAACAACAGAGAGTGCCGACTCTCTCTGCCACCTCACGCGAGACCTGCAGAACCACTACGCGACAGCCTATCGACAGCCCGTAGTTGACTGCGTCTGTGTCGCACGTAACCCAGACAACGGCATGTGGTACAGGGCAAAAATCATCGCAAGTCACGATTCTCCTCTTGTAGATCTGAGATTTATAGATTGCGGTCAAACAGGAAAGGTCCCTCTGCGAGATGTTCACCTACTTGATCCAGCTTTCCTGAAGCTGAATGCACAGGCTTTTCCGTGTTGCTTATTCAGTCAGAGAAATCCCACTAATTCATCTGCCACCACCTGGACCGATGCTGAACTCACTGAATTTCAGAGGTTTGTGAAAACTAGCGTGTCGTCAGGCATTGGTTTGAAATGTGTCATAAAAGGCGTAACATCTGACAGTGATGGCCTGGAGCTTAAGGTGGTAGACGTTGAATCTGGATCCGAGAGTGCATGCAAACGTCTGGATCAGACACGAGCAGAGTTTCAAGTTCAGGCGCAAGTTCCTCCACCAGAGCCGTCAGATGGTTACAACTACTCCACCCACAATATTGAAGTGGGTGACAAAGAAAAGGTGTTGGTAACCTCTCTGGAGAGCTTTGGGCACTTCTACTGCCAACTTTGCAAGAATTCACATTTGCTTGAAAAAGTGCAAAAGAATGTTGCAGAACTCGTAGTTCAGCCTCGGCGCTCAGATCCACTCGGACTCAGCAGTGTTTGCTTGGCCAGGTACACTGATAATGAGTGGCGCAGAGCTCAAATAGTGGAAACATCCCCAAAACCTAAAGTGTACTTTGTGGACTACGGAGACACCCGTGTGGTGAATGAAGCGGATATTTGCTCCTTTCCCCCTGAAGCGAGTAACATCCGGTCTGTTCCTGTGCAGGCAGTTCCTCTTGGGCTCTTCAATGTCCCTGCAGAAATGCATCAGGAAGTCAACCAGTGGTTGGCGGGTTATGCTGTTGGGCACATTTTTACAATTTCTGTTGCAGCAAAAGGGGAAAAGGGGAAGCTATTTGTTGAGCTGTTTGATGGATCCTTAAATGTAAATGTGTTTGTCAGAGAGAACGCTTCAGAAGTGCACAAGACCAGTGGTTTTATTCAGCAGACTAAGCAGCAGGTCTCCAAAAGCCCCCCAGAAACAGCTCTAACAAATGAAGACGGTTCAAAACAAGATCTCAAAGTACTGATGAAGACGGGAGAACAGAGTAAAGTCAAAAGCACAACAGGAATGAGCCCTTCTCATAATGTCTCTGCATCAAAAATCAAAGAAGTGAGGATCGTCGATGGAGCAGAAAAAACAACTTTGGATGTAATTCTTGAGAACAAAGGAAGTGAGACTTGTATTGAGGGCTCCCGCTTGGAAACAACTCAGCTTTCTTCTTCCCAATGCACCGAGGGAAATGTGAGCGACTGCACATACACGTGGCTGGATATTTCTGAAACTAGAAGTGCAGAGGTGTACGCGTCCTGCATTGCTGGACCACATTACTTCTGGTGCCAGTATTCCAACACGACAGACCTCGACATGGTGTCAAAGCTTGCTCGGGAGGCAGGCCAGACGGAAGAAGATGCAGCTTCCGCTGAGATGCTGGAACCTGGCAGTCCGTGCCTCGCTCTGTTTTCCAGCGACAACCAGTGGTACAGAGCTCAGGTTATCAGAAAAACCGACGCTGCACTCCACGTTCTGTTTGTTGACTATGGAAATGAGTCTGAAATTGACATCGGTAATGTGAAATCGATGCCTCAGAGTCTGCTGAAGATGGCACCTCAGGCGTTTTTGTGCTGTTTGAATGGCTTTAATGAGTCCAAGGGCTCCTGGGATGACAACGTTTATGATGACTTCTACAATGTCTTGGTTGATAAGCTTCACAAGGTGACGGTCCTTGATAAGGAACATGATGCAGAGACTGCTGTTCCTCAATATAAAGTGAAAATGGAACGTGATAATGTTGTCATTAATGACTTAATGCAGAACTACTGGAAACCATTTTCAGGAGAATGTTCGGGAAACGGAGAGGCTCACGCAGAAACTCTGCCTCATGACATTCCCGCCGAAGACGACAGAAGTCTTTCCCGTTCTTCAGAGGAGAATATGGGTACTTGCATGTCCAAGAGGCGGGATCATTTCCACAATAAAACGGAGCTGGTGTATGCTTCTTGTATTGCAGAACCGTGTTTTTTCTGGTGTCAGTTTGCCAACACGGAGGACTTAAACAAAGTGTCTCAGCTTGCTCAAGAGGCTGGACACGTGCAGCAGGACGAGATTTTCATCCAGACTCTTGGTCCTGGTAGTCCATGCCTCGCTCTGTTCTCCAGTGACAACCAGTGGTACAGAGCTCGGATAATTCGGACGATCAAAAAAACCTTCCAGGTTCTGTTTCTCGACTATGGGAATGAGTCTGAGGTTGACATCGGTAATGTGAGACCTCTGCCTCAGAATCTGCTGGAGGTGGCTCCTCAGGCCTTTCTGTGCCGGCTGAAAGGATTTGACGAGTCCAAGGGCTCCTGGGACGATGAAGCCTATGATGATTTCTACAGCTTACTGGTGGACAAACTCCTTAACCTGACGGTGTTCAAGGTGGAGGAACACCCAGAGACTGGACTTCCTCAGTATGAAGTCGAAGTTGAATGTGAAGGAGTGTTTGTGAATGCAGCGATGGAGAAATACTGGAAAGCAGTGGACACCGATGGCGTCTTGGCGGAACATTTGGACCCAAGTTAGTAAACTATATTTTCTGTTTGGTTTTTGTTTGTTTTTTTTTTTTGTTTTTGTTTTTACCAACTTACAGGTAAAAAATGAGTGGCGGATTTAATGCACATTTCAAATTGCGACTGATGTTTTTGTCTTTCAGACCTTCAGAAGTGGCTCTGAGGCAGCCGAGTTGTGATCCGTCGTCCTCGACCTTTGTGGTCCACCAATCTTTGCTTCTTCTTTTTTTTTTTAACAAATTTTACTAAATGTTAAATAAATAAAGCTTTACATGAAATATTTTTGGATCAACAAGTATTCAATTCTTGCACAGATTGATAAGATTCTGAACAAATAATTTTGCATGTTTTTTGCAAACCAAAGTCAGATTGGTGGTTCCTCGCCGTGTGAACATTTTGCTGTGGACAAACTCACAAACGGATGTATTTCTGCAGATCTACAAAATAAAACATCTCAACAGGTTATCCTCATTTAGCTGAGAGATGCGAGCTACAGTAGGCTTCTGGGTTGTCTTCATTAGGTCTCCCAAGATGGAACTTATAGCTTGGACAGTTTTGAGTCCTAAAGAGATGAGTCTAGACATATCGTCATCAACATATCTTTTATTTTACATAGTTAGACAAAAATGTTTAATGAAATTCAAGAATTTAGGCATGAATTCACTGTGCTGGACCTTTAACATGTCAGAGTCAGAGTCAGAGTCAAGTTTATTGTCAATTCTACCACATGTGAGATACATACAGAGAATCGAAATTGCGTTACCCTCAAACCCTCGGTGCTACACAATAAATACATTTTAAACACAAAGTGCAGGTTAAAAAGAGACAAGAAACAAGTTGTGACATGACAACAACAGTTTTTCGGTTTGTTTAAAGTGACATGGTGCAAAGCAAGCGGTCCAGTTCTGCCAAAATACAGATACTGAGATCAGAGTGAGTGAGGGGGGGGCAAGGCGGGAAACGGTGGAAGAGAAGGGAGAGTGTTAAGTGTCCTGACAGCCTGGTGGACGAAGCTGTCCTTCAGTCGGCTGGTTCTGGCTCGGAGGGTCCGCAGCCTCCTCCCTGAAGGCAGCAGACTGAAGAGGCTGTGTGACGGGTGGGTGGGGTCTCTCACAATGCTGAGGGCTTTGCGAGTCAGACGGCTGCTGTAAATGTCCTGAAGTGAGGGGAGAGAGACACCAACGATCTTCTCAGCTGCTCTCACGACGCGTTGGAGAGACTTGCGGCAGGTTGCGGTGCAGGATCCGTACCACACGGTGATGCAGCTGGTCAGGATGCTCTCGATGGTGCCTCTGTAGAAGGTGTACCTGATGGGGGCCGGGGCTCTGGCTCTTCGCAGTTTGCGGAGGAAGTAGAGGCGCTGCTGTGCCTTCTTGGCGAGTGATGCGGTGTTAACAGTCCAGGAGAGGTCCTCTGAGATGTGGACACCCAGGAACTTGGTGCTGCTCACCCTCTCCACAGCAGCACCGTTGATGGTCAGAGGAGCATGCTGGGTGTGTTGTCTCCTGAAGTCAACAACAATCTCCTTGGTCTTCTCCACGTTCAGGGAGAGATTGTTGTCGCTGCACCACTCAGCCAGGCGGCTCACTTCGCTCCTGTAGTTTGACTCATCGTTGTTGTTGATGAGACCCACCACAGTCGTGTCGTCCGCAAACTTTACGAAGAGGTTGGAGCTGTGAATCGGTGTGCAGTCGTGGGTCAGCAGGGTGAAGAGGAGGGGGCTCAGCACACATCCCTGGGGGGCCCCTGTGCTCAGTGTGATGGTGCTGGATGTGTTGCTGCCGACCCGTACTGCCTGTGGTCTCCCAGTCAGGAAGTCCAACAGCCAGTTGCACAGCGAGGTGCTGATCCCCAGCTGGTCCAGTTTGTGAACGAGCTGCTGGGGGATGATGGTGTTGAATGCTGAACTGAAGTCGATGAAAAGCATTCTTACATAAGCGTTTCTGGTGTCCATATGTGTGAGGGCTGTGTGGAGGGCAGTGGAGATGGCGTCGTCAGTGGACCGGTTGGAGCGATATGCGAACTGGTAGGGGTCCAGAGAGGGGGGGAGAGCAGCCTTGATGTGATGCATGACTAGCCGTTCAAAGCACTTCATGATGATGGGAGTCAGTGCGACTGGACGGTAGTCGTTGGAGCAGGAGGGAGATGACCGTTTTGGGACCGGACGGATGTTGGTGGCTTTGAAGCACGTGGGAACCACCGCCTGACTCAGTGACATGTTAAAGATGTCTGTGAAGACATCCGTGAGTTCTCCTGCACAGTCTCTCAGTACACGACCAGGTATGTTGTCAGGACCCGGAGCTTTGCGGGCGTTGATCCTGCTGAGGGATCTCCTCACAATGTCCGGTGACAGCGTCAGCACCTGGTCGCCGGGAGGGGGTGGTGCTTTCTGTGCGGCGATGGTGTTGTGTGCCTCGAAGCGGGCGAAGAATGTGTTCAGCTCATTCAGCAGGGATGTGCTGCTCTCACAGGTCTGCGGTGGGGGCTTGTAGTCCGTAATGGTCTGAATCCCTCGCCATAGGCTCCGTGTGTCCCTGCTGTTGCTGAAACGGCGGGCTATCCTCCTAGAGTACCGTCTCTTGGCCTCCCTGATGCCATGGGACAGGTTGGTCGTAGCTGTCTTTAGACCCACTTTGTCTCCAGCTCTGAAGGCAGCGTTCCGAGCCCTCAGGAGTCTGTGGACTACCTTTGTCATCCACGGCTTCTGGTTGGCTCTGACTTTGATGGTTCTGGAGTCTGTTACATCATCGATGCACTTGGCGATGTAGGCGGTAACAGACTCTGTGTACTCCTGGAGGTCTGTGGTGTTGTTGATGGTGGCAGCTTCTCTGAACATGCTCCAGTCTGTGGTGTTGAAGCAGTCTCGAAGTGCCTCTGTGGACCCCTCTGGCCACACCCGGACCTGCTTCCAGACTGGTCTGACAACTTTAACCAGTGGCCTGTATGCTGGCAGTAGCATGACAGTGATGTGGTCTGAGGCACCGAGGTGGGGGAGGGGGTGGGCTTTGTAGGCTGTCTTGTTGTTGGTGTAGACTTGGTCCAGAATGTTGTCTCCTCGCGTGGGGAACTTGATGTGGTGGTGAAGATTTGAAAAGAATGTGATGGGGGTCAATCCATCAACTCTGCAGTCGGGGGACAACTGACTGAACCCACTGCTCCATGGATACCACAGCAGCTCCATCATTCTCCTGCTTTAATGTATGTTTTCTGATCATATCGTTAGTATAATAAAGTTAGTACAACCCTGTCAATTACTGTTAAATTTTACTTTTTGTTTTTTGTTGTTTTTGCAATGTGACAAATATCAACAACTTATTTAAAAAAACAACATAAGACTGTTTTCGTTCTCAGACGTGTCGAGAGCTTGCGGGTTGACTAGATGAGCCCTGGCTGAACCCTTGTAAACCCTGGTTACCAGTCCTGGTACAGAAGGGGGCAGCATCACTACGCGTACGCCGTCGCGGCCGCGCGCACGTCGGCGGCATGCTGTTTTCCATCCGCCGTTGCCGGGCAACGTGTGGAAACGACATGACAGAGCTGCACCAAGCGGCTGCAGCGGGAAACTGCGAGAAGGTTGAGGAGGTTCTTAAGCAGAAGAAATGTGGTCCCAATGAGAAAGACGTCGACTGGAGCAAGAAGACGGCCCTTCACTGGGCGGCGGCCAAAGGTACGTGTGTGCACGGGCACGTCGGTATATGACCGTCTCCTGATTCACGCGCAGGTAAGGAACACCTGTCCTACTTGTGCGACAGTAACTGAGCCCACTTAGATCAACACACGACATATAACAAGTTCCCATTAATTATTAGAAAAAGAAAAAACTAAGGCAGAAGCAGTGTGTGAAAGTGTCTTTTGCAATATTGATGTTTCTAATGATATTTGACATATTATGCAGCTTTATTCTGCATGTTGAAAAAATGTAAACACCTGTTTAAGTAACTTGTCAGTACCAAGTTACTTTCTTTCAACTCTTGTAATCGGGTTTTATCATTTTTCGTACCTCCTTTTTTGCGTACCTCCTGCCCTTTTCACTACTTCCACAGGACATACAAGAATAGTGAGGATCCTCGTGGAGCATGGAGCCAGACCATGCCTGAGGACAGAGCACGGATGGACTCCCGCCCACTTTGCGGCAGAATCTGGTCACCTGGCCGTACTGCGACTGCTGCACAGCTTCCACGCACCCGTAGACAAGGAGGACAGCTGCGGAGACAAGCCCATGAGGATCGCCGAAATATACGGCCACCGCGACTGTGTCCAGTTTCTCAAAAAGTACACCACGAAGACTGAGTTCTTCCATTCTTTTTCATTTACCATTAATGATCAATAAATGCTGCCGTGCATGTTCAACAGGCTGCCATGTGTTTGCGTTTTGCAGAGCTGAGACTGAGTGTCAGGACTACCGCAGGAAGGCAGCTCAGGAAGGAATTTCACTGGACGACACGGATGAGGAGTGGCCAGACGAGGGCAAATAAAGTGAGAAAGAATCCGATTTCGGCTTCACACAGTAAAGCCTGCACAGGTTCAAATCTTCCTGGATTCAAGCTGAACCTTCTCCTGTAGCATTACATTATTATTTGCAATTTTGCTCAACTCTTGTCAGCGAACATCATACAAATATGTCCTAATAGTTCAAATCAGCAATTAAAAATCACAGATAAATACATTTGACAGCTTTATGCAACGTTGAAGAAGAGTTTTAAACTTAAAGCAATCATTTGTTAATGCTTTTGGCCTCCATCAAACTTGTTGTTGCAGCTCCACAGTCGGTTTGAGCACATAATCTGACATCTGTTTTTCCCAAAAGCCAATTCACGGACTCATGTGACCGAACACGTGTCTCCTGTCCTTCTGTCCATCTAAGGTGTCCAGAGACGCCAGCAGCATTCCTGCACAGGGTTCATATGACGACGTCTTCCTCCTTGTAGGACATATCCTATCACTAGATATAGTGTCAGGTTTTACTTCTGGATGGTCTAAACTGTTTCAGGTGACTATTGCGTCCAGAATACTTCATGTACCTCCATCAGTCACAGAGGTACGACAGTTTCTCATGCAGAGATGTCTGGTTTATAACATCTCTCTTAAGTAGAGAGATTTCCACAGACTCCTGGATGGACACCAAAGTAGCTGGGAAAGCTGGGAAGTCTGGAGTAAATCTCCCCAGAAATGTAACCACTGCAGCAAAAGCGGTGGCTCCTGCTGCGTATTTCCTCATACTACTGCTGCTTCAGGGGTTCTTTAGGGAGGTGGAAAGCAAATGCTTTCATTTCAGTAAAAAAGGACTCTTGCTGGATTTCTACGCAGCCAGTGCACGTTGGATTCAACTCAACTCGGCTCATTTTCACCTTTATTTCCATCGTGTTGATTCACAGCAAGAGACACCTGAAGACACTTGACACAGAAAACAAGTTCAGCACCGTCCAATCAAGGACAAGTTACCACAATCCAGTTCCATTATATTCAAACTCAGTTCATCGTTTTTCAGTGAATCAAATTCATTCCAACAGAGTCCAGACTCAAAGTTTATATAATAAAAGTTAATTGGAGAAAAGACGAACAAAAAACGCTACAAAGAGAGCCAACAGATTTCCACTTTCACTTCCTCTACATAGTCAAGTTTGATCATATGTACACGTATATGTATTTTACAATTAAACTGTTGAGTGATTTCTGAAATTAATTTAAAAAAATCATTTGCATCTGTTAAAAAACATTAAAATTAAACAAATTAGATTTAAGTTTTCTTTGCTGAAAAACTTCTGACGTTAAATTAATTTCAGGGACAATCAAAATAAACAAAGAGAAAACAAAGGAGTTCCAGATGATGAAGCCAACATCTGTTATTTCACATGTGGCGATGGGCTCGCGAAGGCGCTGCTGCTGGTTTTACTTCAGTGACGAGGAGTCCAGCTTGGTGGTGCTGTCGCTGATGGATCCCGGCGCCTGGAGATCAGAGGACAAACGTGTGTGGAGTCAGAGGTCATGGGGGTTTACACACGAGGGAATCAAACGCGTCAACACTTACTTTTCTCCTGAAGCGCTTCAGTAACGCTTCACGAATCTGTCAAAGTTGGAATAAAACTGCTTTAGTCATGCTACTCGCTGATAGTTGTTCAATTAAAATCAATAAATGAATTCAGTTCCACCCATATAAACAATTATCAGCAGACTGCATTACCATTCTGTCCCCGAGACATGTTGTCAACAAAATGAAGAAACCCTGAAGAAAAAACAGTGTAAGCATCATAAAATAAAAATACTTTTACTGATTCAGAAGTTTAGTTCTGCTGCATGGATAATCCCGACCGTACCTGAAACGTGTTCATCAGGTTAAAAGCATAATGGAATACTTTAACGTATGGTCCCGAAGCGAGGTCGAGAGCCAGGACAGCAAATCCAATGAGCCACGTCAGGCCAAAGATTGGAGTCAGGAGAATAACTGTTCTCACAACTGCTTTGGCAGCCAGTTTTTCCGTTTCTTGTGATCCCTCCCTATTCTGATGGTGATCCAGAAGCTTCAAGATGACCACCAGCATGGAGAACACATTGACAAAAACAATGATGCCCACTGGAATGATAAACGTATAAATGGAGCCCTTCAGGAGTCCGTTGTAAACCAGCCAGCAGGTCTCCCCCGAGAAGTAACTGTCTTTGGCGCCACTTTGGTTGGAGATAAAGGTGATAAAAACGATCAGCAGAGGACAGCCGTAGCCCAGGATTAACGAGTACCGCAGGTAGATCTTCCTGCTCACTTTGTGGAACAAGAAAACTGCCTGATGAAGGAGCGTGGTGCTCAGACACAACATCCAGAAGAACATGGCCAGGTAAAAGAAGTGCTTGATCACCGTGGAGATTCTGCACCAGACTTCTGAGACGTTTGACTCAAAGGAGGCCAAGAAGCAGCAGTTTGCAACCAGCAAGCAGAGAGAAATGTTAACGTGGGTAGTGTGGCGCAGGTACAAAGTGCTTGTCTTGGTCACGTCGCTCCAGACGATCAGTTCGATGACGAGGCTGATAACGAGGGACATGATTGATATGGACAGACCAACGTAGGTAATCTGCTTCGACCCCGGAAGGTCCTCGGGATCTTTTGACATTAAAATGGTAAATGAGGACAAATGTGAGCAAGTGCAGACTCTCTCATCAGAAGGACCCGCCCAATTACACCCCTTGTCCGACCACATGTGGCTGTTGTTGTCCCATGAGACGCACGTCATCTTCACGTTACGAGGCCTCTCATTTAAAAGAGAGAATTTAATGTGAACTTTAGCATTGTGCTTTTCATTTTCAACAGTCGTGGACACAACGATGCTGTTGGGCTTTTTAGTTTCATTGTTGCTTAAATAAGTAACAAGGTTTTGAAATCCAGCGGTTTTTACCATCCCGTGGTTTGAACTTTCAAGAGTGATGCTGACATCGAAAACCTTGTTCGTACACTGGCTCTCATTGCAAATCTGCATGTCCAGATTGGGACTGGTACTGTTGCGCTTTATTTGTGCCTTCCTAATTAAGTCCTCGACTGCGGTCAGGTAATTCTCGGCCAGTAAAGAGTTGTTGTTTGAATTTTGTTGTGCCCAGGAGTCTTTAAGACTGGCATTGAGCAGGTGGCTGGATGAGTCCAGAAAGTCCTGAAAGACAGAGGTGCAGCTGCAGTTAAAGTTTTAAATCTTAGGATTTCCTTAACAGTGTAACAGCAGCTTTTCACACATGGTACATGATACTGAAAATTGCTGAAAGTCAATCAGCAGTGTGCTTTTCTTCGGTAAGTAAATGTTCCAGTCCAGATCCAGTGATACTCACTTCTACTGACTCATTTGTCAGGATGTTTATCTTGTTGTTCATGGTGCTGAGTACTGTAATGGATGTATTTATATTGGAAAAACTGTTGATAGACTTTGTCTCAGTGACACTTTTGAACTGAGAAAATACAATGGCAGCATTTTTATCCAGTTCACCAAGTCCGATGTCACTTGTCTGTGGGAACGGAAAGAGATTATTGGTGTTAACTTTCTCAGTGTCAGCTGCTGACTCATCACAAAATGCAAGCTTAAACAATCAGTAATTCTTTCTGTAAAATGCGTATTTATTTAAGATATCTTTATTCCCAGAAGAGTTACAGCTTGTGGACTGCTTCTTTCGTTTGTCTCTTTTTACTCTACTATGTTCTTGAGGATGAAGAGCTGCTTTTGGAATGAAAGTTTACATACTAGAGCCTTCACCAGCACATAATTAAGTTGCTTGTCCACACAATGAGAAATCTCTTGTTGCCAGGTCTCGTTGTCTCTGAAAGGATTAATAAATATGTCAGTTAACAGAACAATAATCATCCGTTGAAATACTTGCATGTTTCTTTAGTCTTTTTGACAAGATGACTTAGAAAAACGTTAAATGACTGAATCTGTGGTATCAGATTCAGATTGAAAAGTGTCAGCGGAGTCTTACGTGCAGTGTTTTGTTATCACTCCATCCTCGTTCAGGCATTTTAACTGTGCAGTATAACTGGCCTTGGTGTCTTTCCAGTTGCCTTCAGCTTTACAGAATTTTTCTCCAACTGTTTAACAGACCAAGAACTCAAGCTTGATTTCTCATTCAAAACATTAACCAAAATAGGTGAAGCAATTTTCTAATGTCTCCATAAAATGTGATACAATACAGAAGCTCTCTATTCAACTGCGCCTGCACAGCTCTGTTCATAGCAGCTGGTTTTAAGGGTGGAGTCAGACACTTCCCTCCCACTCCCCATCTGTCATAGGACTTCACTGAAACCCACTTCTTAGAACAGAGCAGTGAAGTCATGGTTGAAATGGGATTTTTTGTACGGTTCCTCCGTTTTTTACAACATTTCATTGAGACAACAGGAAAAGTGTAAAATTGTGTTGCACAAAAGATCATACTAAAAGTTCTCCCTTAAAGGCAGGGTAAGCAGTTTCTGGATTATGTCATCCGCTGAACAAAATCTCAACAAATAGAAAGATCTATTCTCTCACTCCCTGCAGTGCTCCACAGGAAACAAGCCCCAGTATGAACTCTCCCAAGATGCTTCATGAGCATAAATCTGCAAAGCTGAAGATGTTAGGATTTGCTATGGATAGGATCAAGAGCAAGTGCATCAGAGGAACAGCCAGGGTGAGATGTCTTAGAGATAAAGCAGGAGAGGCTACATGGAGATGGTTTGGACACGTAAAAAGGAAGCTGAAGTCAGAGCTGCCAGACAGGAGAGGAGACAAAAGACCAACGAGGTCTGGATGTGGTGGAAAACGATGTGCAGTTGGTTTGTGCAACAAAGAAAGATGCAGAAGACACGGTGAGATGGAAACAGGTGATCCGCTTTGGTGACCTCTAAATGTTTAAAGCAGTAGAAGGAGAGGCATTTTAATTAAGGCAAATACATACCATGTATGGTTTTTATATCCACTACTGCAGTTATCGTCTGTTTACACCTGTTCGTATATATGCAATTTACTGCTTTAATACTGGCTGACGAGTTCTTGCAGTTGATAAAATATTCAGCTGTATGTTCCAGTCCGTCTTTACCTGCAAAAGCCACACACACAGATTTATCTATTTTGATGGAGCACTCGTTCAAACTAACAGACAAAGAAGATGAGGAGTTACAGGAGAATGTACTTACTAACTGAAGTGGAGATGGGATCGTCGGTCCAGCGCACTGTATAGTTTTCATTGCTGCTTCTTTTCGGTATGATGCATTTAGCCATTACAATCGGATTATCTGATTCTTTTATGCAGCGTGGAAAATCTGGCTCTGTGGAGGTTGTGATTTGTGGAAGGAGGCAAACATGCAATGTGCCGTTGGCTTTGTGACTTATGGTGAAGTTCGTGTCTGTTATAATGTAGGAACATGTGTACTCTCCTGAAAACAAAGAGGCAGCGAATAAGGTTGAGGCTACAGTGTGAAGAATGGATTATTTATCTGCGTGTCGGCGTGGAATCACTGAATCTAAATATTTTTATTGTAAAAGTCTGAAACACAGTTTTTTTTTTTTTTTGTAAACAAGCTGTAAATATGTTTATTTCTGCTGCCTAGTTGGAATAGTAACGTGGGGGGTAAATGGAGATTTCCTGCCAGCCCCCAGTGGTCAGTTGAGGAACTGCAATGTAAAGCCTCTTCCTGGTGCATTACCGGGGGGGACGTAGCTGCATCTGAAAGATGCCTGTCCATACAGTCTTTTTCATGCACCTTCTGTACACATGCAGCGTTAGATTTACTTTGATTTGTCTGCAGGGACCCTACCCCAACTATCCCTTGAGTGAAGTGACTTTTAGTCAGAGGCCTAAAATACCCATTTAGTTTGACATAAGTCAGCTCCCCCGAATGCTAATATGAAGTACCATTTTGCCCCCAACACATCTTCCATTTTCACTCAAAGCTGCGTCCATTCACATTGTTTAGTGGTTAATGAAAGTTTGTGTCATGATAGACCTAGGCTTGTTTTAACTCAGGAACGTTCCTGTAAACTCTTCAGTAAAGCACAATGGCCCCCTGTAAATCACGATGTTATAGTTTGCAGCATCTGATATGTAAAAAGTCCTGAAGGAACAAACACACCTGCCCAGAGTTCGTCTACGTGTTTGAGGTCGACCGTGCTGCGATCTGTGCCACTAGTAACAGTGGACACTGTGCCGTTGGTTATGTTAAAAGTTCCATCCGGTTTCTTCAGTTCCCACTTTGGTATGGTTCCCAGGTTGTTCTCAGATTTGCACTCAATAGTGGTTTGATTTTTGTAAGGCACTAGTTCATCAGGAATCAGCATTTGAACCATGCCTGAAAAAATTGAAGATTAAAACATTAGTGAGACAACAAACTGGAAGAAATTATACATGGAAATAATTCTTCAAACAGTGAAACACTGCTGTCAGGTGTACTCACCTGTCGTATTCAAGTTCAGTTGGGCATTCAGCTTTGCAGTCAGGTCGAGAGATCTGTTTTTCAGAATTTCGGGATCGATGCTGGAGACGACGGTCATCTCAAAATCCGCAATAATGCTGCCATATCTTCAGGGAAGGAAAAAAAAATGTATTTTAAATATTGACAAGAGATGTTTTTAGCTACAGGCATTTTAATTGTTGAAAACAAAAAGAATAAATACCTCAACTGTTTGATTGTTAAGGTGTCAAACCCCCTCATAGAGCTGAACACTGTTTTCATCTAAAAAGGCAGTAATTACAGTTACATCATCGTTACTGGTCTTTGAAGTTTGAAAAGTTATGGATCCTGAAAGCTTTTTAAATCACAGGTATTTTTTTTTTGTTTGTTTACCTGGTTTAATAAGCCTTTGTAGCAGTCTGAGTTGTTGTTCAGACATAATCTATATGCCAGTACATCCAGAGACAACGAGCCTGTGATGTAAACTGGAAACACAGAAAGTGTCAGCGTTTGAGGTGTTTTCATTCCCGTTGCACACAAATCTATGAACAGGCAGGTCCTGAGCTGTTAGGACCATGACAGATTAGGAATTATAGCCATTTTGAATGAATTGTTATTTTTCATTAGTATTTATTCTTTTTATTTTGAATTTCAATATTTAAACAATGTTATTTTTTCGTTTTCAGGGGCTTAAACGTATAACTGTCCAGGTACAGTTCATCCCCTGCTACTTCAAGATTAATGAAGTGGTTGACGTTTGGGAGCCGTTTGACTGGAGCATCAAGAAGAAGTCCAAGAAGACGTCGTTGCAAATGATGGAGGCCACAGGAAAACAAACCAAGACACATACATCAATGAGAGAGAGCAAAAAACCGCCAAAGTGGCCAAATCAGTGTAGTCTAGTCTTAAAAAGGCAAAAAAAACCACATCGTGTGTCAGACACGGAGGAGGCAGTGGTATGGTATGGGCAGCTGCCAGAGGAACAGGCTCATTGGTTCTCCTAGACAATGAGATGATGATGAGATGCCGACAGAAGAAGGAAGATGAGCTCTGAGGTCTGTGCGAGTAAACACTCAACGTTGTTTCACAGTCCAGGTGGAAAATGACCCTAAACACACTGAGAAAACAACTCGAGACTTTTTGGAGACAAAGAAGTGTAAATATGCTTCAGAGACCAAGTTGATCATGTTTTTCACTCACTAAAGACAAAACTGGAGGCAGAAAGTCTCACAAACAGCCATCAACCGGCGGTTGAAGGTGTGGAAAAACCTCTCCAGGAAGGAAACTCGGTGGTATTTACATCTATGTCTCTTTGTCATAATTACTTCGCTTCCGCTGAAAATTGAGTTACCTTGCTTAAAAATATCTTATTATTTGTGAATGGTAAATGCCATATTTTTCTTAAGTTACACACATCGTGTTGGTGTTTAAAGACAGACACTGTAAAAACGCCTACGAACGTCTGAAGGCAGTAAAAAAAAGAAAATTAAATACCTGTATTGTTTGAAATACACACAGGAGTTGTGGTCTCCTTAAAGGTGCATGATGTTTGACCACAGCAGGACTCTTGAGCCCAACAGACGTCCTTGCTCCACACGTGGCCTTGCGCACATTTACACTCCTTCACCTTTGTTTTACAAGCTTATGGGAGGAAAAACACACACTGGATGACTCTGGGTCCATCAGAACCAGCCATGGCAGTATCTGGATTATAGGAAACTGTTTACTTGTTGTGATTTTAAAGTCGTCAATGAACAGCTGACTGTTTGTCACAAACGGCGCCAGTATCTGCGTCATTTTGGTGATTATGCTGTCGTCAATTAACAGATTGACATAGTACATTTTCGTGTAGTTATCTGAAACAATCAAACAACAAGTCAAAGGCAGCTGATGCAGGTTCACACTTGAATAAAAGTGGCGTTTTTACTCTCCAGTAAACCACCTCACCATTTCCTGCAGCCTGTAAACAAAGCAACAAAATAACCCTCAATTTTAATGAAACTTGATGTTGTAATTTTTGATTTTAAGATATTTTTGTGATATGACGAACCTGGCAGTTGCAGATGGCCAGGATGTAAAGAACTGTAAAAGTCCACATCTTTTTTTTCCTGCAAATATGCAAATGCATTAAAAAGTTCTTTTAACTGGCAAACAAAAAACTGTATATACTTAAACCTTTTCAACGTTGATAGTGTGGCAGCGAGAGAAATAAGAAGGAAGCAGAGGATTAAAGCCACTCTATGTAGTAATGTCACTTCAGATAAAATGAGGGCAACAAGGCCCGAACATGCCCACCTTATTTCAGTTACTGAAGGGAAATTGATTTAGATAAAGCTGGAAAATAAAATCCGACATACACGAAGGGTATTGTTCTTCTTTTTCCTGGTGACTTGGCAATGCAAGTTTATTTGTATAGTACATTTCAGCAACAAGGCAATTCAAGGTGCTTTACATAATGAAAACGTGAAACGTAAAGAGAGGAAAAAAGGCACACCTTAGGGTGTTGCAGCTTCTTACATGCAGAAACAACACATCTGGTCTTTGCAGACTGAAATCATGTACTTGTTCATTTGGATATCAAGTGTGAGATCTGATCACAAGCTGCCACTCGAGACACATGTGCAGACACATGTTAGTGCCAGGTGTGACGGACAGGTGTCCATTTGTGATCAGACCACACAGAGCAGGTTTTAATACCAGGTCTAAACGCGTCCACATGCATCAGTGGCTCTTTTATCAAGATAGCAGAGCGGCATGCACCTGTGTGGTCAGATGTGGAATTACTACATAGAGTGACTTTAAAAATAGGTATGGAAAAATGATATCATTTGAAAGAGTGTTAGTTTGAACTAAACAATAACATGATGGTTCACCAACAAATGTACTGGTATTTATAATAATCAAATAAGACCTTATGCACAATTGCCCATTTTTCAAGTATAATTTGGTAATTAAGAGTGCTTCCATGTTGACCCAAGTTCACTCTGATTAGACATAAATGTGTCCATACGGAGTAAAAATAGTTTGACAATCCCAGTTAAAATGAGTTGCTCCCATGAAAAGGAAATATATTGTTAATCTAAATTCCAAATTGCAACCTTCATCTTTTCCATTGTCCCACACTTCTTTTCAGATATTCTGCTCACTTTATACTAAAAAGCCTTTTTAAAAATTTGTTTGTTTGTTTGTTCTGAATTCCTAAAAAGCAACATAATTTTTTTTTAAAAGTAACATTCAGGAGTTGTAAAACTACAAAACAAGAAAGAGACTTAATTACCGTGTTTTATTTAATTTGACAGTGTTAAATAATATACATACAGATATAGAACCTGTTTTTGAAACGACTTATTAAATGTATGTGTATGATATGATGATGAGTGAAGAAGGGTTCACTTACCAGTTTTGATTATTGTGCATCGATGAACCTTCACATCAGGACTGGAACATAGCAGAAGTCCGTCCGTCCTAAATGACGACAGAACGCCGATGAGTTCAGCTGAGACAGGAAACAGACCGCAGCCCTGCAGGGACGCGCAACTGAAAAGGCCTTCATTTGGCTCTAATTTGACTCTCAAAACGGGAGACTGCATGCTGTTTGTGTAATGGCACTAGCTTGCAGTTATAAAAACAAAATTCACTGTACTTCCATGTTCATATTTAAGCTTATTAAATTCGACATCCAGTGTACACGTAGAGGTGTGAGGCGCGTGGGAAACGTCTGAATGGACCGACCGACCAGTCAATCATGAAACGTTCTTGTGCTTCAGGGAAAATATCTGAACGTTTAAAATCACAGGAAACTCAAAAACCTCGTCAACTCTCTCATTTTGTCTGCATCTGAAAACATAAAGTGAAACGAGCCGTGTGCAGGGACCCAGATCAGAGTCGAATTATCAACCTTCTCCAAAAGTATCTCCAAGCAAATTTCCTCAGAACAGAGCGGCACAAGGCGAGAGGACAGATCCGTCGTTAGGCACCCGGGTATGAGTGAGGGCTGGAGTCAAGCGTCTGACGTTCTGAAATGACCTAAAACCACCTGCTATGAATACACCTGAACAGACATGGCGATAAAAAAAAAAGGTGCTGTTGTACTGTATTGCTGTGGTATTGTAATTAAAGCCTGATTGTTATTTCCGCGTCATCCGTTCTCTGCATCTAATAACCATCCTAGCACAGCGCAGCACAATAGGATTCCTACAAATTACAAAATGTTATTTACATGTTAGGATTTTGTAATATTTATCTTTTGTAAATTTATTGTAAAATGGGACACAAGTCTTGTAAATATATGCAAAGAAGAAACTATATTTTGCGAAAGTACCTCCGCTGCAGCCGATCCGCTCATTTATTATATTGAATTATTGTGAATTAAGCAGTGCGATGACCGTTATAATCACTTAGTGGACAACTGTCCACGAGGGCCACGTAGTGGGGGCTGATTTTATCTTCTTTTATTTCTGATATATTTGATGCATCATAGATGGAAGCTACACCGGTACTCCTAGAACCTGGGGTTACCAAATCTAACCAACTATTTTAAATGTTGAACTCGACTGGAATGACGTAGATTATGCAAGAGCTACAATAATTACAGCGGTGACTTTATTAGGTATACCAGGTGTACTTAGGAAGCGATACTGTCCCTGCTGAAAGAGCTGCAGCCCTGGAACCTCAATGTTCCCGCAATTTAGTATTTACTGATCCAGTGATAAAAATATTTTCATGTTTTCCGGAGGCTGTGTTTACCTAGGTCACACTCACCTGAGTGGACCGTTTCACACAGGATCATAGGATTCTCATATTCAAACACAATTTTGGAGAAAAGCCAACTATTTCCATAACACATGCCTGCAGGCACACAGGGGTTTTTAAACTGATACATGCTTAAACACAGGCAGGAGATGCAAATAGAGCGAGTTGCTTCATTGGAGGTATAAAGTTTGCCGAGTTGCAGAGCGGGTTAAACAAGCTTTATATGACGCCGCAGAGACGTTTTGCATAGCAGAAGGCGTCACGTCAGTGGCCCGACTCCAACACTGGAATAAATGGTGTCTTTGTTGTGAGCTGGGACTTTTTCTCTGCGGTGACGACAGACGCAACAGCTGCAAACAGTCAGTATATGAATATGAAAACGGCTGTAACGTCTATGCCGCTTGTAGAGGTTCCCCAGGACACATGCAGTACTGGAGGGAAGGCTGCAACGGTGGAGCTGCCTGATGAAAGATCATCGTTCACACTCCTTTGCAGTTATATAGTTTAATGTATTACACAAAAATGCACATTGTCTTTGCATGTTCAGATGTCAACAATGTAGATAACTTTTTTACCAGTTTCCAATCTGCCATTTCTTGTTGCAACACAGGTTCCTGATCACTTGTTTACAAGGATCTCCATGAAAAGCTCCAATCTGGTTTCCATCCACTTCACAGCACAGAAACAGCTCTAGAAGAAATCACCAACGACCTGCTGGTGGATGCAGATTCTGGACTTGGATCTATTCCAATATAATTATTATTTGGTGGTCATGTTCTGGATCTCTGGAAAGACCAGAGACTATGTGTGTTGTAATAGATGCTGTATAAATAAAATTGAATTGAACATCCAACCAGACGGAGGCCCCAGGGCAGATCCAGGCCACGGCGGATGGATTACATCACTGGGCTGGTCTGGGAATGCCTTGATATCCCCACAGAGGAGCTGATGGAGGTGGCTGGGGAGAAGGAAGGACGGCTGCAGCCCAGACCTGAATGGACGGATGCTTCATCACTGGGCATCAAAAATCTCTAAGCGCCTTTTAAGTGTTGTGAGAAGTGAAATGTTTTTGTTTTTCTTAAATAATTAATAAACAGGCAGCATTTCAAGTATAAAATCTTTAATCCTTTTTAGAAAGAAGGGTTCACCATGTTTCAACTGTGTTTCAGTCATTTTCTTCACCAGTAAGACGCTGGCATCTCACAGGACCGTGTACACCGATGCAGTAGAGCTGATCAACATCAAGAACAAGAAAACACTTTACTTGCACTTGTTTCACTCACTTGGCTTGTTTCATTTTCATGTAATAGTCATTTTTAAGGAACAAGCTGAGAGTGTGTCAGCGATCATCCGTCTGGAACAACACCGACAGCTGAGGACCTTGCTGCAGCGCTGGATTACACCCCCGTCACAAAGCAAAGGCATCGAAATTCTGGAAAAGCTCGTTTCAAGTCAGCTGAGTGACCATTTGTATAGAAATGATCTATTTGAAATTTTTTAGTCAGGGTTCAGATGCATCATAGCACAGAAACAGCACTGGTTCCAGTCTCCAATGACCTTCTTATGGACACAGATACTGGATTAGTGTCCATACTGGTTCTGCTGGACCTCAGTGCTGCTTTTGATACCATAGATCACAGCATTTTACTGCACAGGTTAGAGTATGTTGTTGGGGTTAAAGGGACACCTCTAGGTTGGTTTAAATCAGATCTGTACAGACAAGGGTCTGCTATGGTGTCCCGCAGGGTTCAGTTCTAGGGCCAATCCTGTTCAGCTTATACATTAGGTATGAAGTCCTAAATGGCCTAGTGCCGTGATATTTTTAAGACCTGATGGTTCCTCATGTTCCTAACAAAGTTCTCTGTTCTCAGAGTCCAGGTTTACTTGTAGTTCCTAGAAGATCCAGATGTAGATCTGGAGGACGGGTCTTCTGCTACCAGGAACCATCACTATGGAACCAACTTCCAGTTTGGGTGAAGGAGGCAGACACCACCTCCACCTTTAAAACCAAACTTGTGTTTAGTAAAACATCTAGTTGGTGTAAACTTTAGTGTGTCAGGACCAGTAGTCACAGCTGCAGGACCAGACTGGAGCAGCTGGTCTTCAACACAGCTTCATCCTGGATCTGCTGCTGTAGACCTGCTGCAGGGGGACACCAACATGATCCACTGACCTGCAGTCCCACCTCTGACCACCTCAGTGTCTGCTGTCTACACCTGTTTAGATAGTGGTCTCTGTAGTCCACCAATTAACCAGATACCAGTCATAGATACATGGAAGTCTCAGTTCTGCTGCTGATGGATGGTTGTACTGATGTATCCTGTCTTGTACCTTTGACGGTGTCTCTATGTCTCTATTCTTTCTTTACTTCCTGTTCTACCTGGCCGGTCTTTAGCAGGAGGGTCCCTCCTTATGATCCAGGTCCTGATCCAGGTTTCTTCCCTCTTAAAGTGGAGTTTTTCTTGCCACTGTTTGGTTTAAGGTTTTTCTCCCACTAGGGGAGTTTTTACCTGCCGTTGTTTATGTAATAATTCTTTGGGGGTCATGTTCTGGTCTCTGGAAAGATCCTAGACACAACACCATATAAATAAAATTAATTTGAATTGATATATTAAATGCAAATACGCATACAAGTCCAAGCGCTTCTGTGAGTCTGACTTCCAGCCTCAGGTGTGACAGTCCGACGTCACACCGTCGTCTCAAACTCCACAGAACGTGTGTTGGCATCAGGAAGAAAACGTTCAGTTTCTTCCTGTGACGCTCCAGATTCTCCGGGTAAGACCAGCCCGTTACTTTCTTTCTGTTGAGGCGGAAACGTTTGAGGTCCTGAGACCTGGAATAAAAAAAAGACAGAAGAGAGATTAGGGTGGAGGGAAAGAGTAAAATACTCAAAGTGGGAGTTCTTTCACTAGTATGTGGTCATAAATGATCAAACTCGTACAATTTTCATCTGAAATGGTGCTAAAAAAAATATTAAAGACCAAAAGCACCGTTTAGGAAAGATGTAAAAACTTGCGCCACTGTCTGACAGGTCCAGTTTGACCCAGTTTCTGAGTGATGGGAACATCCGTGATGAAGCGACGGACCAGTTACGCCGCGTCCCCATCACACAAACCTGCGGGGGCCGTATTATGATCAGGGCTGTGGTGGGACGGGTATATGCGCCCTACAAATGAGGGACCTGGATGTCCTGAATGACCAGGTTTTTCCATCAATATACTTGTTTTTCTTCTCTGATGAACAGACGTCTTCAGAGATCCCTGGATTAATCTGGTTCAGGAGCTTCGGCCGAAGACCACAGAACCCAGACTTTAACCTCATCAAGGATCTTTGAGATGTGCGGGCGAAGATTTTACAGTGCTCTCACGTTATCAATACAGGATCTTAATATAACATTTAACGCAAACCTGAATGAAAATTAAAGCAGTGACAAAATAAGAGGGCAGTTAATACAATTAAAGCCTAATCAAAGTATATGGTGACTTCTCTCTTTGTTTTTGGTCAAAGAGTTTATACTATGTTGTTTTAATGAAGTCAGAACTATTCTGGATGTTTCTTAAAACACACAAAACTATACACACAAATATAAACGGGGGAACTCACCGGCTGTCCCGGAGGAGTCGCGCAGCACAGCTTCTTCTTCAGGTGTTCAGGCAGTAAACAGAGGCGGTAAACCGTTCCAGGGGTCACGTCCGCTTCTTTCATCGCGCCTCCCCACGAAGGAAGCAAACACAAACAGTAAAGTTGACTATACGGGAACGTTTTGCATTGTCACTACATGTAAAAGTCAGCCTACCTGTAAGAAAGCTGACGAGGAGCCCGATGAGAATGACCGTGAAGCAGCTCAACCCACTATACCACATGTAGGACAACGAGTAAAACCTCCTCAGTCCAGACGGGCGACTAGAGAACAAAGACACGATTAGGCCGTGACGCGAGAACAGAGACGCCGTGATCCGGTGCTGCTGGCTGACACCTCTGAGCTGCGATTGCCGTCTGGATGGAAACGCTCGTGTTGTTCGGCTGCAGGACGCTGCCGCAGCTGGGCACCGGCGGTGTCGAGCTGGCGCTGCGGGTGACGATGCTCCCGATGCTGACCCAGAACGCCACCCCGAGACCTGCACCCAGACCCGCCACTGCACCCTGGAAACAAGGGGAAAGGAGACCTCCTGGGTCAGTGCTGCACTGAAGCGCGAGATGTACGGTTGACCCTTTTACATGCCAAACACAGTCTTGAGTTTAGAGTTGTTAAGTTATTTCAGTCTTACTCAGCTACTGCAGCCACCTTGACCGGTTAAACGTGTTTCACGGGTTTCAGACACTATTTCCTCAACAGACGTGAGCTGGCTGGAGACCATGACCTTATATCTGTCCCGTAAGACAGAGCAGCAGCCTCACGAAGTGGTCCTATGTAACCACCAAACATCTCCGTTTATGAGCCTCAGGCCGCACATGAGACCATGATGTATTACGATGACAGCGTAGGAGGGTCGGAAAACCCGGAGAAGCAGGACACGGCCTTCCAACACGCGAAAGCACCCCTTCAACAACTTTTATAAGACTGAGACAAATGTTTTAACTGCCCACATTAAAGCTGAAATTCCTTTCAAAGCCCAATATATTCAATATTTGAAGTAGTTATTTTTAGAGGGAAACTTAAAATAAAACTGCTTCTTTAGTATTAAAATGAGCCTTAAACAAGGTCCGAGTCTGACCCCCCCCCCCAAACTCCTGGAGTGATTCTGCCTCGTTTATGAGCTTATGACCGAACACACAAACGAACACAAACAACCTAGATGATGAATTCAACTTACAGTGGAGTTGGCCCACGGGAAGAACATCCCGAGACAAAACAGACCTAGATTAGGACCGCCGACCACCCCGAAGATTTTCAGAGCCACCTGGAGTTCAGAGACAAACAGTCAGCTCCAATTCCGGGAGGACTGCCCATTATCGGTTGATTGATCACGTGAGCTTACTTGTAAAACCGAGTCCCCCATGAGGTGGGTGAGGTAGGCCATGGCCAGACACAGCAGCCCATAGGACATCGCTTATTGAGGAAACACAAGTTAAAACTGCAGCAGCTCTGTACATCAACCGCTGGGTCTAAAGCGTCGCATCACTAACCTACGGCTTTGGACAACAGGGTCGCTCGCGCTTCCATCATGGAGGGAAAACTCGGTTTGATGAGATCTTCCATCGTCACGGTGGCCAAAGAGTTCAAGGCTGAGGAGATGGTGCTGCAGAAGAAGACCAGAACCAGAAACTCCTCTTAAAGGGAACATATGATGACAATAATAACAACGATAACAATAACACTGATGTTCTGTTCAAACACGATTCACAAAGCAACGTCTGTCTTTTATTAGTCAGATTTCAGTCAAATGTCCCAGCAGATATTTGCGCTTCCTCCCGTTTTCTAAACCACACGTCTGCTCTGTTCGGAGGAAAATCTGGCTCATATGAAATCCGCTGCAGAACTTTGCAACGACCGAGTTAGAGGGATTTTTTTAGTATGTTGGACCAAAGCTTACAAGAAAACTCTAGTCATGCACCGACCCCCCCCCCCATATCTACTGCTGATCAATGATCACAGATAACTGCCTGAGTGGGAGCGCCATCTGTTGGGATGCATTTGTAATTGTACATCCAAGCTGCTTTGAAACACAGTTTAAAAATAAATAAATAAATAATTTCTTTCCTGCAAAAAGCCAGAGCCTCTGTATTTGTGAGTTTGTACGGACCCGTACCTGAGCGCCGCGCTGAATAAGCATGCAACAAAGAGTCCAGGCAGCCCGGGCAGGCCTTGCAGCATGTCCATCACAAAGTAAATCACCATCTGTAGAAAACAAGCCGCATTTACATCTGCCCGAACGTTCCCTTTGATTTGCATTTTTAGTCACAACAAGCATAACAGACGAAGCAGAGCCACACTTGGATGAGAAGCCACAAAGAACAAATGAGAAATATGCAAAAACTCCAGCTGAAGTTTGTTTGTTGATCTTGATTTTTGCATAAAACTTTCTCGATCATTCTTAATGTTAGTCTCAAGAAGAAAAAAGCAGTAAAGCAGTAAAGCTACAAACTACGTCCATGTTCCCGAGAACAAAGGAACACTGGTCGCTGTAGAACTCCAGTAAAGGAAAGGAAGTAGTCCGGCGCGGCTCACCGCGTCCCTGGAGGAGCTGCCCAGCTTGTCGGAGTGATCTTCTCCACAGTAACGAGCGAACATGACCAGACCCATGACGCAGCTGAGCGCCAGAGCTACCTGCAGCGACGGGAACACCATGTAGCATGACCTGCAGAGGCAGAAACGAGTTAAATGTCATTAGACCTAATTGTTTCTGATAACTGATCTGGCTTTAGGTAAAACGACATCACTGAAGCAGTTGACTTAACAAAATACTGTGCTGCAACAAAGTGCTAAAAAGCTGGAAAAGGAGGTTAGTATTCTTCACATTAGCAGTATCCTGGTTCCTGCCAGCTTCATCATCCAGAACACAGCGTGTACAAGTTAATTTAACCAGTTTCAAAGGAACCCCAGGGTTCTGTGTTGGGACTTGTTCTTTTCTCCGTTTCCATCAGTGAACCCGTTCACACAACCGCTTTGTTCTGCTTCTGCTGCGTTGTGCAAGACGACTTTATTATGTAGAAATACTTTATGAGTGCTTGAAAGGAAAATAATTGTTGCAGTAATTGTCACAATTTAAGTCAATAAAATAGACCTTACATTTTAATAATATCTCGTTAATTTAGATCTAACATGTTTGCCAACGTACCACATATTTGATCAGCTTAACAGTATTTTTAAATTTCAACCTACATAATAAAAAGTCATCTTGCATTTACAAAATATTTAAAATGCGCTGAATACAACCTTAACTTTAACATTTAAATAAAATCTGAGGCCTGCAGAGTGCTACATGCGGCTCTTTGTACAGTTGGATATTGGTGTGAACCTGCTGGCACAACAATTTAAAGGATGACTGACAACTGTAGTGAATGTTTAACATTTTTGAATAGTCTTTTTTTTTTTTTAAATCATGGAATCAAATCCTCATTGTTTTGAAATTACTTTATAACAACGCCTCCCAGATTGATGAACAGAAACAGTTGCTTCTCTAATATCATTGCTGATGTCTTTCTTCCTTGACATTGTGTTAACTCACAGCTGAATGTTCCAGATCAGAAAATTGGAAAATGTATCACTAATATGTACATTTAGATTAATGATCGATTAACAAATCACTCGAGAGCTGCTGATCACCTTTTTCATTTCTTTGGAAAAAGTTGAGTCGTTTTCCACAACATGATTTAAAGTTGCACCTATACAAAGAGGACATAATCACGATGGCTGTTGGTTTGGAGAAATGACGCGTGCTGCTTGTCATTTACTTTAACGGTCCCACATTATACCAACACACATGTGACGATACCACTCCAGACCAAAAGGGGGCAGCAAACATGAGAACAATCACATGTCAGCGACCGGGGCAAGACAAGGTGCACCTCTAAAGCGACCACGTGGTATTTCAGTGCTTATAAGAGTATTGTGAGAAGCTCTTTTGTTAACACAGCAGATCTTTATCCGCGTTGAGGTCAGAAGTTACTACGCTGAGCTGCTTTACCTCCTCTGACGAGTCTTCCGTGTTGACATGAACAGATCATCAGAAATACCAGCTGACAGCATACCTGACAGCATCTCTCTCTGTGCGTGAGCTGAGGTATCTTTGGACCTGAGTCTGGTTCACTCCGTAGAGGGACAGCATGAGGAAGACCCCACCAACACCGAGAGTCCAGAAGGTGTGTCTCTCTGTGGGATCTGGGTTTAAGCTATGATCCAGGACAAGAAAGCATTTTAGTATTTCAGAGCAGAGTTTTATCCCAAATATTTCTGATCACTGCAGGATGCAATAATTAAATGTTTACACAAGCAGTTATTGTAAGAATTTCTCATATTGCAGTTAGATATCGGTATCGATCTTTCACCAGAACACAAACGCAGCGTGGTGGTGTGAAGTATCTACACGGCTATAAGGAGAAACTAACTTGACACAGCTGCAGTAGATCTCTAATTAGTTTCTCTCTTTATGCAGTGGCACATTGGAACATGGAGCGCCGAAATGCCAGGAAGTGTACAAGTTTGAAACTTTTAAAAGGGAATGATGATAATATTATTTTAGTGGTGTCTACTGAGGGGGGCTCCAGCAGTATGGAGTATTCAAAGCTTGTACAAATGGAGCACAGATTTTGCCTCGATAGGGGGTCTTCCAGGTCTTCTTATACAGACTATGTTTATGACCATTTTCATATTTAAGATTGTAAACCACAAATTTCTGAATAATTCCCTTTAATTCTCCTTAATTCCTATCAGACATTTACAGAATATTTGTTAACATTTAAAAGTAAAAACTTTCTGCAAGTTGGAAACCAAGAGAGAAACGACCTCCTACCAACATGAATTATGTGAACTACAGGAATTACGAGCCCTTCAATGGCACTAATCTCCTGAAAAAGGGCAAAATAAGCCAACATTTGTTGCATCTGTCTGCAAATATTATTTACAAATAAGTAAAAGACATTTTTTATAAACATCTGATTGTTGGAGAATCCAGATGTGCATCAGCCTACTCAGAAATTGAGCACATTTGCTAAAACAAAAACAAAACCCTGCTTTCTACTCACTCCAGACCAGATATGAGGTTCCCGTCCCACACCTTCCTCCACACTTCAGACACCCCGCCGGTCTTCTGGACGCCCACCACGATGACAGCCAGCTGCCCCGCAAACATCACAACCGTCTGGAAGACGTCTGTCCAGATGACGGCCTTCAAACCGCCCTGAGGAGCAGACGAGAAACTAATAACGCACGTTTTCTTTATTTTTATGCAGAAAATCTCTTCTTCTTCCTTTTCTTTCAGGAAAGCTACACATGTAATCTCTAGAAAGTCTTGGACTTTTGACCTCCCTCGAGTCACAATCGTAGTGATCCCCCATCGTCTCTGTTCAAACCCCTCAACATCTAGTAGACGAAGACGCTCCGACTCACCAAGGTGGTGTAGAGAGTGCACACGAGTCCGGTGGCCAGCACCACCCCCCACAACTCAAACCCCGTCACTGGAATTAAACACAGAAAGACACTGAAAAGTAAATACAGTTTGTTTAAATCCAAGCCAAAGTGCGACGGGTCGAATCCTCGTACCTGCATTCAGTGCAAAGGCGGGCGTGTACACGCAAACGCCCATGTAGATGACCTGCACAGAGCAGGACACAAGCACAAACTATTACCCTCAGAAAATCTCAAATAGTTCAAGTTTGTGCTGTTTAAGCTTTTCTGGCAGTAAAGTTGAAGAAACCAGGCAGGATCCTTTTTCTCTCTGTAGTAAAACCAGAATAAAGAGTGAGAGAACTGCTTGGAGAGTTTCATCACGACATCTTCAAGGGGAGACGTTTACATGCACTTCGTCGATGTTTGGTGGAACCGACTTTTGGTCTTCCTACACAAGCGTCTCACAGCATCTTGCAGGGTTTTTGGCCCATTCCTGCTGACTGAACTGATGCAGTCAAGTCTGAGGGCTTCAGTCCTCACGTGACCTTTCAGGACTTTGTGATGACCACAACACCTTCATTTGACACTTTGCAGACTGTGCTAACTTGGATGTCTGACTCGGGGCCACTGTCCGTTAAGAAGACCGACCACGCCCCTTTGTGAAGCACACCAGTTCCTCCTAAAGTAATGATGCTCGCTGACGTGATACTGCCGCCCCCGTGCTTTACAGCTGGGGTGATGCAAGTCCTTCAAATTCCCACATTTTTCCTCTGAAGATGACAAAGAGGAGACACCTCCACCTCCCTTTTGGAGGTGTGTCGTTAAAAACAGACGACACAAAACTGAACCGGATGCATTTGGATCAACCCACCATCTGAACGATGAATGTCAAAGTTCCACAGATGCGCACCGCTGTGCTGAACCGCAGCTCGAGATACTGTAAAACAAAACTTGATGAGCCCTGCTGGTCATTCACATCCAAATAAATGTAAAAAAACCACATAAAAGCGCCAGGATACCTGGTACACGCTGGAGAGTCGCAGCCTGTACAACATCGGAATGAAAACATGAGCAGGAATGACGAGTCCCAGGATGTAGGAGCAGCCGATGAACCAGTACTGAGTGCCGTGAGCGTAGATCTCCGCTGGAACGCCGATGATCGCCACGGCGGACTGGAAGGACGCGATGAGCGACAGCGAGACGGGGAGACAGCGCATGCTCCTGTCGGCCATCAGAAACTCCTGCGTGGTGCGCTGACGCCCGCCGGACAGAGCGTAGTAAAGCCCGATGCCCGCCGAGGCCGCCAGCAGGACGGCGAATATGACGTAGTCAGCAACCGTGAACAGCTTCTGATTGGACGGGTCCATCGTGATCCTGAGTTCTGGGTTTCTGCCGCAGCCGTGATGTCACACACAAGCGAATCGTCTTTGTTCACACCCATCAGTCCGGCGGCCTCGAGGGAAACGAGAAAAGTGGGACTTATGAAGGTTGTAATCAAACATCCAACCTAAAGACCCTAAAGACAAACGGGAGGAAAAAAAATAAAGAAGCTGTGAAAAAGAAAGAAAACACACTTGTGACGGTTCTACTGACAGCAGGTACAAAGCAGTAACAAAGGACCAATGCTGAAGACACCTACTCGAAAAAACAATCACACAAACTTATACCAAATATAAAAACCAGGCTGACAAGTGAAGAGACTCTGGACCGGGGAAAGAACCGGCGGATCCTGGTACAGAGGAGGTGGCTCGGGGTGGGGGAGGATGCCTCCTGGGTATGTCATTTATTATATCAAATATAAAGTCGGTTCCCTGAACCAAACTGCAGCAGCGCAACATTATTGTTCCAGAAGAAACCTTCTCAGCTATCAAACAGACAAGAAAGTCTTTAGTGAAATCAGGCCGAGGTCACACGAGCTCTGTGTCAAATATCTACCGGCTCGGCTGCTCCAAAAATAATGACGACCGCGTCGCTGCAGACGCTGAAGGTCGCCGATTAGTCCCAGCAAAGGTCAACAAAGTGGCACAGACGGATTAAAAAACAACAACACAGTTTCAGTCTGAACTATCAGTTACGTTTGTTTTTGATAAAAGTAAAAGTGTTTCAGGAGGTTCGTCTGTGAGGTAAAAGGTCAAGGTCGAATTTACTTTAAACACTTTCAAAAACGAGTTTACCTAAAAACAGCTAAAAATGACCAATTTTATTGTTGATTAATCTGGTGATTTTTTTATTTCTACATTTCTCTGAATCCAATGTGACAAAACACCACTGACATTATTTAGATGTTTAACTTGATAAATCAATAAAAGTGTAAATAGGAAGAAGACAGAAGGATGTGAAGAAGCTGAGAAGGAACATTAGTAATCAAGAAGAAAAAGAAAAATATGAAGATTTTAACCATTTCAGACACCAGAGAGTTACGTTTTTTTTTTTGTTAATTTTTTTTAAAGTAAACCTCAAAGCAGTAAATCTATCTATCTCTTTTATGTTTATATGGCTAAAAATACAAACCTTCACCACAGGTAACAAGAAAAACATAAATAAATCCAGAGACGTGAACCTTATGGTTTGAAATCCCTGTTTGTATCTACGTAATAAACAGAAATATAACAATAAACAGCTCATAAAGGCCTTTAAACGACCCCCAAATCAAAGCAGAGCTTAAATTGTTCCCTCGACGTGGTACAAAATAAAAAGAAGATAAATCTGGTAAAACAGTTAGAAAGTTCGAGCAGGAAGAGCAGCCAGGTAGCAGCAGCGTCACCTGTCCTGCTGAAGTCGCGGTCACGCTGCATGTTCACGTCGCGTCCGGTAAACGACGCCTGTGGAGACGGTCACGCGTGGAGACGGTCACGCGTGGAGACGGTCACGCGTGGAGACGCCGCGTGGACAGGTGGTCCGTGCTGCTTCCGCGCCTCTTGTCTCCGACCACGACGTTACCGACGTTAATCTGTCCTGCTCCACGTGATCGACACTGTTTTGATTTCGCTTCCGGGGTTGACGTTTGGAGGCGTGGTCAACATAAAAGGCGGTAAATAAAAGACGTGAATTAAATAAAAAAGAAAAGCAAAAGGAAGCGGCGCGTGGCTTCACCTGTGCAGCAGAACAACCCCGCGAACCATGGAGGCGGCGTGCAGCAGCGGTACGTGAAACCAGGACTCGTACCGGCGCGTCATGTCAGCTGTTCACGCGGTAAAAACTGACGTTTGTTCCGCAGGTGTTCTGAGTCGTTTGAGTCTTCTGGAGTCTCAGGTGATGAAGCGCTCCGGTGAAGCCCGGCAGCTCCGGAGTCCTGCAGAAGAACTACGAGCCAGGGTTCAAGAGCTGACGGCGCAGAGAGAGCAGCTGAAGGCAGAGATGCGGATTCACCAGGTCAGACGCGATTAACTGGCGATTCGGAGGGGTTGTGTTCATTTAAACCGAATTTACTGAAGCACATGGTGAAGAGTTCAGAGTGAGGCATGAAGGGATGAAAGGATGCACCCATCATGCCCACAAACTACTGTGCACGCATGCGGTGGCGGTATCATGATTTGGGGTTCCGTCAGTCGGTTGGATCTAGTTTCAGCAAAGCTGTCCAACTCAAGTTTGATCATGAACACTGCAGTAAACTGAATGTTCAGGCTTAAATAGAAAAACCAGGCATGTGTGTACAATTATAGACTGTATAAGAAGAACTGGACAACCCCTCTGTGACATCACCCAGCGGGTTTCTGCTGCAGCCTCTTTCTCCTCATACTGATTTAATTTAAAAAAAACAATACATGCTGGTTTGTTAATGACTTGTGAGTCTTTAAGCAGATAGTAGTTTCTGCTGTATCTTTCTGTAATTCAAATCTTTTGTTGCAGAAACTGCAGAAATTGAGATTGTCTGCGGACAAACAATGTGCAGAAGAGGAGGAGGAGGAAATGGATGAAGATTCCCAGCTGTTGCGGCTGATGGTCCGGCACACTGAGCTGAACGATCTTCTGTACGCTCATCACCTCACTGGTACCGGCAACCAGACGTTTTATTTATTCTCTGGGTTTGATGTGGGCGTTGATAAACAGCTGCAGTTGGTCTGTTTCAGTCTTTTTAACCGCATCTTTAATTCACTGATGTCACCAGGTGGGTATGACGCCATAAAAACGCGACACGGCAAAGGAGTGTGCGTCTCTCTGGCGACTGCCTACGAGGGCGTCTATTTAGACACTTACAACCTGGAGATCGACCTGAAGCCCAAAGTGAGGATCGCCCGCCACAACGTCCCCCCCTTCATCCCCCTGAACGGCCTCGCTGAGCAGAGCGACCTCGAGACTGACCTCAGGGCTTTTCTGAGCACGCTCAGTCAGCACCTCAACGCATTTGCTGGTCGCAGGCAGCAGCTGAAGCTCGTTAAGGTGCCAGAATTAATTAATTTTGTATAGAAGCATGTAGATGTCACTTAAAGAGACTATATTAACACATAAATAAATACACATCTTTATTTGCAGTTTACTAGATGAACATCCAAAGCAGCTGTTTTATTTGATATACTACGGTTGCTGAATAAAAGGTGCGCTGAGAGCTTCTTGGTGGCCTTTTACTCGGGAGGATTTACTGCATTTTTCTTTTGTAAATTGAGATTTTGAACTTGACCTCTGCCTCCGGCGCTCCGACGTCTGCTGATGACAAGGGCATCCGTTTGTTTTGACGTGGATGTACTCAGTAAAACTTTAAAGAGGTAGACCTGTAACAGAGCGGCGAGGCGTTTGTTTTTAACTCGGACTGTGGCCTCGTTTGCTTTCAGGAGCAGCACCCGTCCGTGGAGGTGATGGAGAGTAACGTGTTGTGTTCGATACTCGTCCTGATGCTCGCCGTACCGAGAGTCGAGACGGCCGTGCTCTGTACTCTGGAGTACTTGGACCCCTGCGGATGTCTTCCCACTCGGGTCCACTTTGACTGTGAAGGTAAAGGATTTTTTAATATTGATTAACCTTCTTCAAAGCGGTCGGTCTTCAGAGGATAGAAGGCCGACTTTGTAACTGTTCAATCAGCTCTGAGTCCATGATTACACACAGATTTTGGGCCTTAATCAGTGGTTTGTCATTTTTAATACCTTTTAAACTATGTGCTGACTCTTAAACGTTCTTCTTTTGGTCCCAAAACAACTACTTCAGTTTTGTTTTTGTTGACTGATGAAGATGACGACACATCCACTCATTGATTTATTCTCTGCGACATGACATCGTCACCTGGTGACGCTGCAATGTAAAGTTGTGTTTCATCTGTGTAGTTATGGTAACTTATCTTGTTGTTTACTGTTATCTGAGCTAACAGAAGCTTGGAGATGTTTAATAGGAGGGGTCCTAGGATAGAACCTTGGAGAACTCCGCATGTAATTCTTGCAGATTGTGATGTAAAGTTACCCATTGACACAAAGCAGTCCCTCAGTTCATCGTTTTATCTCCTGGAGAACATCTGCAACAGGCATCTTTTTGTTTTGGTTTCTCCTTCAGGTCTAATTCTTCCTTTGCTTTAGCAGCTTGGATACCTATAATCGTCTTTCAGGCTTGAGGAGTTAAAATCCCTCTTACTGTTTTCTTCTTTGCAGAGAAGCAGTTTCCTGAATCCCCAGAGTGGAAGAAGAACTGTAGCTTACTGATGGAGACTCCCGTTCACCAAGCTTTAGCCACCATGAAAAAAATGGGGAGCATAGTTTGATTTATAGATCAGTGTGTGTACGATTTTGTTTTTGATTGAACAGTTCAGAGGTGAGAAAATAAAGACAAGAACTCCAGACCTTAGAGGTTTTACTGTGGCGTTTCCACAAGATTCCCAGAAGATTGGGTTTTCCTAACGTGAGTCATGCCTGGACTGCGAATCCAGATCCAGACGAGCTGAAGAGGAGACAACTGAGGGTTCAGGAGCAAAAGCAGGAGAAGAGAGGAGAACATTGTGAGGGAGCATCTTCACACGGTTTCCATCCATGTTGCTCGTTTCCCGTTGAGGCTCTTTGTCCCGGAGCGTCTCCATAAATGCCGCCGCTCCTGATATGGAGTCAGTGGCTGCTGTGTTTCTCATCTGGAGCAGCGACAGGCCGCCGTGGACGTGGCGTCTCTCTGAACTCCTTCTCCTTCAGCTCCTTCTGCTGCACTGCTGCTCTGCATTTCTTGCATTTTCCTCAGGGACTAGAAGAATAAAAATATGTGTCCACCTCTCCTAGTTTTTGTCTTTTCTCTTCACGCTGAATGTTTTATTCTTACCTGGCTGCTGCGTCTGTTTCTCTGCATTTAAAACATTGCAGTGAGTCTGCAGTAATCCTGCACGTGAACATTCCTGTAGATTCAATTATATAACAGTCACAGAGCTTATTGTTCATTATACAACCCAAAAAGAAAAAAACTGCCCTCCTGCAAAGTACTTCTCCAATTTTCGTTCTTTTGACCATGATTATAAATGCTATAATATATAATTTTACTTATATAAGTCATACAGACTTTGGTTGGGAAATTGTGTCATTTTGTCATCATGTGAGGGTTGGCGCAATCTCCCTACGTGATGGTTACCAGCAAATTATTGGCACAAATCCTTCACAATAAAATAGATAATGAAACATAAGTTTCAATAAATTATGGATCATAAGAAAGATCACATCAAGCTGGAGGGGGTAACGCTGCTGGAGGGGTAACGCTGGCGGAGGGGGTAACGCTGCTGGAGGGGGTAACGCTGCTGGAGGGGTAACGCTGGCGGAGGGGGTAACGCTGCTGGAGGGGTAACGCTGGCGGAGGGGGTAACGCTGCTGGAGGGGTAACGCTGGCGGAGGGGGTAACGCTGCTGGAGGGGTAACGCTGGCGGAGGGGGTAACGCTGCTGGAGGGGTAACGCTGGCGGAGGGGGTAACGCTGCTGGAGGGGTAACTGTGGTGGAGGGGTAACGCTGGCGGAGGGGGTAACGCTGCTGGAGGGGTAACGGTGCTGGAGGGGTATTGCTGCTGGAGGGGTAACGCTGGCGGAGGGGTAACGCTGGCGGAGGGGGTAACGCTGCTGGAGGGGTAACGGTGCTGGAGGGGTAACGCTGCTGGAGGGGTAACGCTGGCGGAGGGGTAACGCTGCTGGAGGGGTAACGCTGGCGGAGGGGTAACGCTGCTGGAGGGGTAACGCTGGCGGAGGAGTAAAGCTGGCGGAGGGGTAATGCTGCTGGAGGGGTAACGCTGGTGGAGGGGCCTGTCCGATGGCTCTAAAAGTCTGGACCAGAATTTGAACGTTTCTTTAATTCACTGAAAGCCAATGAAGAGACTTTAAGACGGGACTTGTACAAGTTCTGAAGGACCTGTAGACGAGCCAAGTCCTGGTTTAGACGCGTGACCAGGCTGCTCCAGTAATCGAATCATGACGGCACAAAAGCATGGATTATCGTCTCCAACCCGTCCTTGGAGACGTTCACGTGGGTCTGTAAATGTCCATTGTGTGTTAAGGTGAAAAAGAAGTCCTTAACTGCACACCTCACGAGGTGTCCAGTTACACTGATAAGTTAAGTAATTCGGTTTGAAACGCAGAGTACCGACATGTGGCAGAGGAAACCGTATTTAATGTGTGTGTGTGTGTGTGTGTGTTTAATTACACGCCAACCAACCCGATGAGATTGGATCTCGTGAGACTTTCACTGGAGGGAATATTTGTTCAGTTTTAGGTCTAGCTCTGTAAAGAACACTGCTCATCATGTTCATCATGATTACTTTCAAGTAATCAGTTGACTATAAGTCGATAAACAAGGTTGCCGAACACCAGAAGCAGCTCCACATCATGGTGTTGCCGCCACAGCTCGGCACCATGGACAGTATAAGAAGAACTGGACAAGCCCAGTGTGATGTCGCCTGTCTTCCGCCTGCTGCTCAGTTCCTTGTTGATCGGTGGAACCAGAAGGTCTGGCAAGCTGGCTGGAACACGCCCACCTTATGTCAGTCACAGTTAGCCATCGTAGCTTGACAGGACTTAGCTTATGCCAACCGTGATGCTAATTAATTATAATTTACGTTAATTCTGTCCACATTAAATCTGTCATTTCAAGTGTCACCACTGAAAACAGAGTTGTCTCCGATTTAGAGCCAGCGGTTGACGAACTGCAGCTTCTTCTTAGTTCAGCAACAGTCAACCTGGAAGTCGGAGTTAATCCGGAACGTCCGTCACTCTAGAACAGCTCAAACCAGAACTCAAATCCAAAAAGTTCTCTTGTGATTATTTGTAACACAATTTTAGGGAATTAATGTGCATTGAAATGTAGTCATGAGCACAAAGAGAACAGAAGACGCAAACGTGAAAACCTCACAAAACCCCAGATGAGGCAAAATTAGATGAAATAAAAAGATAGTTGTTTGTTTGTATCTCAGAAAATATAAAGGAACACGTGTCTTCACGGGTTTATTATGAAACATGTTAAAGCCTCAAAACAACCCTGGACCAGTCTGCCTGTTCTCCTCTGACATCAGCAAGACCTTTTTGTGGACCTGGACATTTGCAGACCTGCAGATGGTTCAGCCTGAAAGTCCTAGTAGATCCTGATATACTCCGCATACCAGCCCGTTTTCTCCCGTTTGTACATATTTAGATTTTGCCTGCGTTGTCCCTATTCAAGACATCATCAGGAACACTTTCATCTTTATTGCAGGGCTGTCTGAGGAGCTTTTGGGGTGAGCTTTCCTTTGAACGTCGTGGCAGGGCGCAGAGCCACCTCCTCCAGCTGTCAGGCCCCTCTTGCGCCAAACTGGACTGCACTTGAGCGAGTGGCGCAACTTCCAACTTCCTAGACACATGTGGCATCGTGTCGCATTCAGCACGCAGGCGAAGAACCGTCGACATCCCAGCTGGTAAGTTCATTATTATTAAAAAAAAAAAAAAAAAAAAAAAAAGGATAATATGCATATCAAAGCTACTCGCGGGTATCATCTATGAATTATTAACAAAATACCCTCCGATGTTTCTCGTCTCGTATTAATAATGCGCTTTAATTAAGCGTCTATATCGAGTTAAACTTCACTTTAAACGAGTATCTCGATAGTTTCTCTCTAGACATTCAAGTCAAATCGAAACCTCATTATTTTATTATTACTTAAATTTCCCGTTTTCTCTTCTGCTTTTAGGTGGTGTCTGTTTCTTCTGTTTCATCTGTTAAATAGTTTTGTAATTCTTCAGAAACGCCTGAACGGTGAGAAACTTTCCCACCACACTGTTCCACATTCCTGGTTATGGTATTTCTCTCATGTGAATATGGAGTGGATCCAAATGCAGGTGTAACCACAAAGTCCTTTTGTTGAACAAAACAAAAAAAACAAAAAACAAGGGCAGGAATTCAACACAAAAACCAACAATGGAAATTGTTTGCAGTTGTGAGTGTGAGAACTCAGGGTCCAGCTTTCTGGAAAGGTGTACTTTACATAACCTAATCTAGAAAACATTTGTCATGAAGAATTCTTCAATAATATTCCATTTTTTTTAATCAATTTCTTTTTCAATGTGAGTGGAAGCACAAAAGCAAAAATGTAGTTTGATCACTGAGAATTCAGTGATGGACAAATTGAGCTCAAATCAAATAAACTTTTCAGTCCACCACTGCTCCAACTTCTGGATCGAGTCTCATGTGGAACTATGATTGGTTGCAGTTCCTCGACCGGCCGCTAGAGGCTGCAAAAGCGAGTCGCTCTCCATTGACTCTCATGTTTAAATGTCAAACTTTAGAGCAGAAATAAACATATTTACAGCGTAATTTAAGAAAACAACGTGTTGGTCTCAATCATTTAACTTCACATCCATGACAACTCTGAGGGGAGTGAATGTTTTTGTTCCACACCAGGAGAGTTTATATCAAGCAATACATTTATTTTGAGTTTGATTGACAATCGGCTCAGCCAATGTCTGGCCGTTATCACTTTCTTATCTGTAATCGTCATGCGTCCGTGCTTAGTGAAGCAGCCACCTGTTTGTACTAACCCAGGTTGTGGCTGCATCACCAGAAATCGTAAATGGTCAGCTTATACATTTCATCTTTTAATATTTTTTAAAAGTCCTACAAAGGTCATTTTACTGCGATTCACTCGCTCGTATAGCACCCTCTAGATGTACTTCATCTGGCTGCGTTGGACTTGTTTCTTATGGTATATGTAAGTATAAGAATTTACTGTCTGTAACAATTTTTGTTCTATTTTAATGTCGATCACAGCTGTCGCCGCTGAGATCAAATGAATCACATCCCGTTTACTGGAAGAGTTTTACTGGGAAACACCAGGAAAAGCGTGAGTGTCTTTCAGCAAACTGCACGTATTCGTAAAGTTGCTTGAGGATGACTTGCTGTCGGTTTGGGTTACTGCCTTTTAAATGTTAAAGTGAGATTGCTTCTGTTCTTAGACTTGGTACAAGTGTTTCTCTGACTTCGTAAGGATGATGCGAGCGGTGTGTGTCGATGTACCCGGAGGACCGGAGAACTTAGTGCTGCGAAACGTCCCGAAGCCCCAACCGAAAGACGGAGAAGTGTTGATTAAAGTTCACGCAGCTGCCCTCAACAGAGCTGACTTACTACAGGTACAACACCTGAGATGAAGTAAAACAAAGTTGTTCTGACAGTGAACTACCTCAGGTCTGGATCTATTTTAATGTTTCTTTTCCCCATAGAGACGAGGTCTGTACCCTCCTCCACCAGGTGAAAGTGACATCATCGGCTTGGAGGTAGCTGGAACTGTTGAGTCCCTAGGTCCGGGTTTGAAAAAGGACTGGAAACCAGATGACAGGGCCATGGCCTTACTCGGTGGAGGTGGATACGCAGAATACGTTCCTGTGCGTGAGGAGCTTTTGATGCCGGCTCCCTCCACCATCCCGCTGTGGGAGGCTGCTGCCATCCCAGAGGCCTGGCTCACTGCGTTTCAGCTGCTGGCTTTTATAGGTAGGACGACATGAAAAAAAGTGTCCTATTTTAAAGATTCTTACATCTCACCTGGTGTAGAAGATGAAGACAGTTCTTGTCCATGTTTAGCGTTATTTTAGTTAGTTTATAACCTTCTACGCAACCTTCTGCATTGATCAAGGCACCGGTATTAAACTCTGCGCTGAACATTTGTTGCCACAGCTCAGGTGAAGGAGGGAGAGGTGGTGCTGGTCCATGCTGGAGCCAGCGGCGTTGGCACAGCCGCCGTTCAGCTGGCCCGGCTGTTCGGCGCCGTGCCGGTCGTCACCGCAGGGAGCCGAGAAAAGCTGGCGCTGGCTGAGAGACTGGGCGCGGCCGCTGGATTCAACTACAAGGAGGAGGGCTTCGTGCAGGGAGTTCATGACTTCACAGCAGGTGAGCGGACAGACTGCGGCCTCTCATTCGTCTGTGGGATTCATTTTACATTTACCTGCAGGACTTGCAGTCACTGCGCGTAGTTCTTTTGATGTTTCTTTAAATTAAAAAGAGCAAATTCTTAGTGTGTGTGTGTCATTTTCTCATGGATGAACTACATGTTTTCATTTTTTCTATGTAGTATTTTTAATGATGAAGATCCAGATAATGCATTTTTATTTAACACTTTATTTAGGCCAACATTGAAGCTCAAATGCATGAAGTAGTGATCCTTAACTCTTCTAGTCATGACAGCGTATGAATATGTTATGATGTGTTATGAAGCCTATGAACTATCGATGGGATCCAAGTTGTGAGCATGGTCCCGAAATGGGTGTCTTATCTGGGTCTACTTGGGTCAACCACTTAAGTGAGTCCAAGCGGGCAACCTGAGAGCAGTGATTTACCAGCGGGACAGTGGGTAGCTGATCCGGGCATTTCTGGTCTCACCTCAAAAACTGAAGAGAAGAAGTAGCGTTTAGAAGAAGCCGAACCTGACCACAAGAGACGCGGGGTCATGAGCGAAGTCGGCAGGAAGACGATAGATCTCACTGACGTGGATGTGGGATTCACACAAAAATCTCAGTCAAATGCCACGTGTTGAAATTGCCAATGTGTTTGTATATTTGATGACTGAGTGGAGAGCTGTTAAAACATGCAGGGACTAAGATGGTTACTGTGCGTATGCGGTCAGATTCAGCTTCATCGCAGTCTTCCAGGTCTTCAAACCTCTGCTCTGCAGATGTAACAAAATCTGCCAACTCTTCTTCCCACAAGTTCATAGTCCTGCTTGTGGTAAAATATCCTCTAATGCTCTCCCGTAGACGGTAGAAAACAATGTGCGAACCATTCAGTCACGTGTTCCGTTGGTTTCTAAAGAAACAGTTGGCTTTGAAGCCCATTTTTCCTCTTGCAGGGAGCAGCCGGGTTGCTTCAGAAGCCAGCAGAAACACTGACGGTATGTCAGTCAAAGAAAGCTTCGCTCCCAGTTCCTTCAGCTGAACCCGCCAAAACATCTGCTGAGCTGCTGTTAGACGTTTACAGCAGGATAAACCCTTTAACATGTTGAGCCGACTGTCAGTCATATTAGAAATAAATGTATTGCTTGATATAAACTCTCCTGACGTGGCACAAAAAAAAAAAAGAAATTCCCCCTTTCAGAGTCGTCATGGACATGAACTGAGACGATTAATACCAAAACTTTTTAACATGGGAGTCAGTGGAGATTAACTCACTTTTGCAGCCTCTGGTGGTCAGTCGAGGAACTGCAACCAATCATAGTTCCACATGAGACTAAATCAGGAAGTGAGATGGTTGGCACTTGCTCCTTCCTTAATTTTGTGGCACTTGCTTTCTTGACAAATATTGATTGGCGAAGTCTTCTGCAACATTGCTTCTTCTTCTCTTAAATTTTTGAGTTGACCAGAAATGCCTCCTGTGCTGGCCCCTCAAGCGGTGTTTTGCAGTAGGCCAGTTCGACAATCCCATATAGGGGACCCATCTATGACAAATAATCATGCCCTCTCTGGGTTTGGACTGAGGTGCTGCTTCACATTGAGGATTTTAAGTATCTTGGGGTCACATTAGGTTGTGGAGGAAGACCAGAAACGAAAGGAGATGGGTGTAGTGAGTGTGTGCACTCACGTAGACTCTGTAACGGTTTGTTGTGATGAAGAGAGTTGAGCCCAAACATAAGACTCTTGTTTGCCAGTCGATCTACGTTCCTACCCTCACCTATAGTCACAAACTGTGAGTAGTGATAAAAAAAAAACTAAAAAAACAAGATTGCGAGTACAAGCGGATGAATTTGAGGGTGGCTGGACTCTCTCTTTACCAGAAGCTCACACAGCAACGCTTCAACAAGGCGGTTTCTGACAAACTTTCTTGTTGCATAAACAACCAATCAGATTTCCTTCTGCTAGTCAAACAGAGGAAGCTGTAGGCTTTGAAACAGCCCCTCCCCTAAGTATGATCACACTAGGTACCTGTAGCTGCACACTTTAATGGGTGAAAAGTTAAACATTTCCCAACTTTTGACAGACGCGATGCTCCCACTGCTGTATGAGCAACACACATTTCCATTTGGCAACACTTGATTTCACACCATTCAAAGTGAATGGACAGTGATCCTGAGGACGCTTACATGTGAGTAAGGCGTTAGAGGTGGGGTAAGAAGTTCAGTCATATCGGACAGACTCCGCTGAGATGGTTCAGGCATGTTGAGGTGGGAGGAGGCCACGGGGTGGGGACCTGGACACACCCGAGAGATTATATCTCTTGGTGGACTTTGGACCATCTTGCTTTTCTTCACAGCTGCAGCTGTCAAAGATCAGTCCCAACCCTTTGGTTTTGTTACTTTCTCAGTAAGAAATGTCTAATTTGATGTATTTTTATAGGAAAAGGAGCAGACATAATTCTTGACTGCATCGGTGGGTCTAACTGGGAGCAAAATGTGAGCTCCTTAGCCATCGATGGCAGATGGGTGCTGTATGGCACCATGGGGGGCAGGACAGTGGAGGGTGATCTTCTGGGCAAACTGCTCTCCAAGCGAGGCCACTTGCTGAGCAGCCTTCTCCGATCTCGCAGCCTTCAGGTGAGGATTCAGCACATAATTGTCTCATAAGTTGTGTTTCTTTATCTTTTCATGTCATCGTGTGGACTCTCGTCTCTCTAGAGCTGGTTTAGGAACTTGATTAGACTTGTCTATTCTATCTGCATACAGGCTCATAACTGGGTTCATTGATGCTGTCTTTGCATTGTTCTCTTTGCAGTACAAAGGAGACCTGGTCAAGGCTTTTTCCCACCGGGTTTTGCCGTATTTCTCAGCCCAGCCTCCCTCCTTGAGGCCAGTGATTGACAGCAACTTCAACCTGGTGGACGTAGCGAAGGCTCACAGACACATGGAAGCCAACAGAAACATGGGAAAGATAATCATCAACATGGTCTCTCATAATGAGGAAACTAAGTGACTGTCACCTGCAGTAATATGAAAAGAGACATGCATTTGATTAATGCTAAGAATCTTACAGTATTAGTTGGTTGTTTGATTTTCATCCTTAGCTTAGTGATAATTAATGCTTTGTGTTTCTTGGTGTTTATTGTGGTTTAAGTCTTATTTGGTTGACAGGGTTTTTCCGTCCAACTTGGACAGTGTTCTTCCACAGAGGCCCCACTTACATATGGGGTACCTCAAGGCTCTATTTTAGGCCCTGTTTTATTTTCTCTCTACCTGCTTCCACTGGGCTCCATTTTTCATAAATATAATGTGGCATTTCATTGTTGTGCAGATGACGTCCAGATTTACTTACCTTTAACATCTGGTGGAGCCCAGAAAGTAGAGAACTTGCAGAAGTGTCTTCAAGATGTCAACCTATGGATGGAGCTGAACTTCCTTTGCTTAAATGAAGATGGAAACAGAGGTCTTTGTGTTGGAGGAGCCTGACCTGCTGACAGGATGTTGCAGTTCTGTTGGTCTCTTGGATTTTTCTAACTCTCAATGATTTTAAATGTCTTTAAAAAAAGAAAACATAGTTTACACTAGCTTTTAGCACGATCAGTAGGCCAGTCATTGCATTGCACTTTGTTTATTTTAGGGATGTTGCTTTTACTTGTATCTTATGGTTTTATTTGTTGAATGTTTATTCACCTGTACAGCACTTTGGCTACCTCGTGACATGTTAAAGCGCTTTATAAATAAAGTTTTGATTTGATTTAACGCTAGAGATGAACAGGTGTTGAGCAGCACTTCTTGTTCACTTAAACGACTCCTATTAAGGAATCTACAACTACTATTAAGTAAAAGTAAAATTTGTTGCCACTCGTCTTTGTTGCACACTTTTTTTTTGCCATTTATTAACTTTTAAATCAGGCAAACAAACGGGAAAACTATGTTTACATCCGATGTGTATGACATGTTGGTGTGGTTATGGACTGGTGGATGCTGGACATAAGCTGGGGTGACTAAAGCAGAGCAAACTGTAATAATGTCCAAGAATACATGTATGATTGTTTATTGACACTTTACGCATTTGTGGCGTTTCACTTCCATGACATAATATTTTGACATATTACTTATTTTGTCAAATATTTATTTTATGTACTTCTCTCTTTTATATAAAAACTGTTCTTGGTATTCTGTCATCCTATCTAAAAACTGACATTCTTAGAAAAGAAGTTACAGTCTTCGCTCCCGCTGCTCATTTCTTTTAGCTGTTCCTAAAGTCTGAACTGAGATGGGGAAAAACGGTTTTAAATACGGTCCAAACAGACTTGAATCTCAAGGATCTGGTCTCATTATATGATTTTAAGCATAATTTAATAATTAATAATTTAATATGCATCCACTTCTGGCTGTAGATGTTATGACTGATAACTGTCAGGAGTGATTGCAATGACCGTAAAAACATGTATGGTAATTTTAGGCCTTTATAATTGCAGTTATTTTTTCCTATGTTCATATTTTATGTTTATAAAGTTGTTATATGTGTTTGTAACTCTTGTGCTGCTAACTGCTGTCTGTCTTGGTCAGGGCACTCCTGAAAATATACTTGGTTTAAAAAGAAAAGGTTTGTATAAAATAAGGTGATTGTTGCTCAGGTAGGACCCAGGTAGTCCCTCAACCCCACCCACACCCCCATTATTATGGTCTTCCATAATTTGGTAAATACATCAGTCTTTTGTTATTCATACATATTTAGTTATTTGGTCAATAAATCTTTGTTGTATTCTTCGAGAATATCTGTTTAAAATTTAATTCCCGTATATAAGTATTTGTAATTTATCAGATGTGGCCTCCGTGTTTATATTTTGGTTGATTAATTGATTTGTTTTAATAAGTGTGGACGCGCGTCCTTGTGGATGTTTCAGAAACGAACATTTTTATAATTCCACCTTAAAGGCGGCGCCACAAGTCACGTGACCAGGAAGGAGCGGCACATGTGAAGAATTGTTCGGTTCCCATTTTGGCTCGTGCCTCCGACTTCCGGCGTCGCTGCATTCCGGGTCACGAGTGAAGTCGCCCGGCGGCGGCGGTTGTTGGACTAACCTGGGTCAAACCTGCGGCCGCTACACCCGCGGACTCTATGCGTTTAAGGCAGCGACGACATTTCTTTGGACGGTAAGCTCGCTTGCACTTGGTTTTCCCGCCGCGCCGCCGCGCGGTTCGACATGACGGGAGTCCGGATCCTGTTCAGGTGTCGCTGCTTTTCAGTGACCTTCGCCGGTCTCGGTTTATTAACCACGTGACGGCGTCCGTCGTATCCCGGTGGGGTTTTTTCTGCTTCCGTCAAAAGTTACTTCAGACGTCTGGCGGCTGAGCGACGCTGGTTTGTGGTTTTATGTTGCAGCGCATCGTGAAACATGGAGGACGCGAGCAGACCTCAGAGGAAGATGTCAACAGCCGGAGACAGTCTGTACAAGGTCCTGGGCCTGGAGAAAGGAGCCTCCTCCGACGACATCAAGAAGGCCTACAGGTACGTCCACGCCGTCCACTGGAGTACGAACAGGCTGGCCCATTCCAGCTCAGTAACGTTTCCAGAGTACTCAGATTACTGTCAGAGCGGCTGAAGCGTCGACGGCAAACCCAGAACCGGGTTTCAGGTGGTCCGGAACCAAACGGAGAAAAGGTGACGAGATAAACATCAGCTTTACTGAAGAAAGGTTGCCGGTAAAAAACATTTTTTAAATGCTTGTAGTCAAAGATTGTATGTTCATGTTATCTGAAAGCTTGTTAACGAAACTAAACGATAGAAGTCACAGCTACGTTAAGTAAAGTTAAAAATAATACTTTTACTGGGACTGAACGCTTGTCGGACCAGATTTGAGGCGTTTGAGAGTTGACATCAGGAGAAGAAGAGATTCAGACGGCGTGATGCTTCCCTAGACCGGTGGTGGTGGTGGTGGACGTGGTCGGATGGTGGACGTGGTCGCGGTGATCTGGAGCTGCCAGGTTCCCACCAAGGTTCAGCAGCGTCACCTGAATGCACTGAATGACCAGGTTTTGTTTTCGGAGTCGTTCAGCGAGCGTGTGATGTAAATTAGCGAAGGCGTGGATAGGCAGCGGAGTCGTGGGTGGAGTTGGTTCTTCTCAAGAGAAGGTTGCCAGATCGATTCCGGCCCTGAGGTGTCCTTCAGCAGAACACTGAACGCCATAATGCCCCATTACCTCGCCCCCAAGCCTGTGATGAAGGGCATCCCGATCAGAATGGATCAGTATTTTTATTTAATTGGTCATTCTTGAGCCTCGGTTTATTGACTTGTACTCTTAATTGTATTCCTTTAATTGGTGTCAGCTGTCTTGACCTTTCTCCCTACTTGTTCTTTTTATTCTTAAATGTTCCTTTATGCGGTTTAATTGTCTCTTACCAATCGTGCACTGGGACGCCACGACTGACAGGTGTGTGACCGGAGGCTGAATACCTCCGTATATCTGTTGATCTGCTACCTGTTCACGTTTGTACCTGACTGAGCTGCTTCAACAGACTTATTTCTAAAAGAAATGCAGCTTTGGATGCTGATCAAACTTCTTATCATTGTTGAAACGCATCCATAGTGGTTGTTGGCCAAAAGTAAAGTAAAACCTGTTCTAATAAAATAGTCAAACTAACATCGTTTGACAAGTTGGAGGAAAAAAACCCTCCTTTTTTTATTGCTGTAATTTTAAATCATCTTCAACAGTTCTCATTTAGAAGTCATCTGTGGCATTAGTATTTGTTGTTCCCGTGAAAAACATCTGCAGGAACAAGACCATCTGATAAAGTACAAACTTAAAAACAAGTCTCCAAATAACAGTGAGATGCATTAGTTCTAACCTTTGTTCTGTTTAATTTTATTTACTCAGGAAGTTGGCTCTGAGGCATCACCCTGATAAGAACCCGGATAACCCTGAAGCTGCCGAGAAATTCAAGGAGATCAACAATGCCAACGCCATCCTCAGCGACGAGAACAAGCGGAAGATCTACGACGAGTACGGATCCATGGGTCTCTACGTGGCCGAGCAGTTTGGGGAAGAAAGCGTCAAATATTATTTCCTCATGTCCAAATGCTGGTTCAAGGTAACCGGCGGGGAAAGTGCAAATCTGAGAACGTGCACGTTCGTACGAGTCGTAAAACCCCGTTTTGGTCCGTGTCCTTCAGGCTTTGGTGGTGTGCTGCACTGTCTTCACCTGCTGCTGCTGCTTCTGCTGCTGCTGTTTCTGCTGCGGGAAGTGCAGATCTCCAGAAGATGATGAGAACTTCGTGTACGTGGACCCTGAAGACCTGGAAGCAGAGCTCCGGGAGCAGGAAGAAGGTGAGGTGTCTTGACGTCGGATGTCTTTTGTAACGCTGGTTACTTCATAGCAGAGATGGCGGTTCAAAGAAGACGAAGCCGCTGGACTTTGTTCCGTTTCCGGTCTCCAGCTGTGCGTTCATGGCGATCTCGTGAGGAGGCAGCATTCGCTCCTCAGTGTGAGCGCTGACAAGTCGTTACCGCGTTCAGGATGTCCGCCTTTTCTTCTGCTGGAGCCCAACGCCGCTGAATCACAACAAATTGAACTAATTCTGTTTCATTTCATAAATGTGGGTTAATGAGGTTGGTCCGTGACTGCAGATAAACATCTGGTTTTCTCCTGGCAGTGAACGACGGCTGCAGGCCGATTCTTGATGGCTTTGATTTTGGGTTCTTAGTCTGACGTCTTTACGCGGGACGGTCCTCGTTTAGGCATCCGGTACTGTTGTCCCTCCACAAACGGCTGTAAAAACTGCTGCACGTGGTTACTCTGCCGTCTCGGTGAAGGTCATCTGCAGAAGACGCGTCTGTCGGGGCCGGCCTCGCGCCTGCGTCGCCGCGTCTGTCGGGGCCGGCCTCGCGCCTGCGTCGCCGCGTCTGTCGGGGCCGGCCTCGCGCCTGCGTCGCCGCGTCTGTCGGGGCCGGCCTCGCGCCTGCGTCGCCGCGTCTGTCGGGGCCGGCCTCGCGCCTGCTTCGCCGCGTCTGTCGGGGCCGGCCTCGCGCCTGCGTCGCCGCGTCTTGAGCAGCTGCTGTTAAACTACCTGGTGGAGGTTGACGTGTTCAGCAGGAATGACGTTTTTGTCCTGTTTTGGGGAACACCGGAGTTTAAGCTTCCGAAAGGGAACCGTCTGAACCACTTGGATTTCTCTGAGCTACAAACAATGTCGTGTTGTTTTTAATCCCCTAAAGTCTGCAAGCATTTCTCACATTGCAGCCAGTGTTTGTTCGTTCACGAGTTCAGCTTCACGGAGGGTAAAAGAGTCGCTGTTCTTTTCTACTTTCCCACTATTACAGTTTTTATAACTGGGGACACGTTTCTCTTCTCAGTATAAATCTGCCGACGCTCATGTAGGTTCTGGCCACGAAGCTGCTCCGATATTGTCTCTGTTCTCCACTTCAACTCTGACCACAAAGAAGCATTTAAAGAAAAGATTTAAAATGTTTGTAAGCACTATTTCTCTTTTCATTAGTGTTGAATTCTGTTTTACAGCACAAGACCACGTAATAGTAATTCAGCCAAGCGCCAGTGAAACCTCAGGTAAAACCGCTGCGCCGCTGCGCTTGCTTGATTCACCTTGGAGCGTGTTTCTGAATGATTGACATGCAATTACTGAATTAATGTTTGATCAAAATAAATGATTGGGGATTCAATCAATCAATCCAAACTGCCGTGATTGCAGTTGGATGTTGTGGGTGCAGCCTGGCTGTGTTTCCCAAAATACTTTTGCTAACAAATTAAAATGAATTGAACAAAAAAACAAAGACAAAGTTGGCGATGTTTCGTATTTTGATTAACGCTCTTCAGAAACAAACGACTCACTATTAAACGTACCGCGTTGGTGTTGAACACGTGATTAACGCCTGACGTAACCTGCTACAGACGAGACTATTTCAATAACATCATTAAGATGCTGGAATCGTCCGGATGCAGAGATGCTTAACGGTGATCCGTCCAGATGTTTACCTCCTGCAGAAGCACAAATGCTCAACTTGTGTTATTTTTACTTTGTTTTTTATCTCTGCATTCCTGATATTCCCGCTGTTCTTAATTAACTCTCAAGTACTTATTTGCCAGTGATCCCTGTGATGATTGAGGGGAAAAATGGATCAAAGTTCCTCCTTTTGGCCCCTCCCCCATCTCCAATCTTTAACCTAGATGTTTTTTTTCATCCCGCCTGGATTTGCGGTCTGACTCCAGGATTACTTGGCACTTTACATAAAGAGCTTTCTGTGTGTCTGCGCCACAATGCCTTTTAATTATGCCACTTTAAATACACACACATTTGTGAATTATTATTTTACACTTTTTTTTCCTGTGGAGCAGCCTCTAGTGGCCTGATGAGGAACTGCGATGGTCCCTCCAGGCGTCGTCTCTTCAGACGTAGCCTCAGTTACCACAAAAACAAATTTTTTTGCACCTGCTTTATTTCTAACGAGCCTCTTGAACCTGATTGATTCTCGGGCTTCAGATGCAAACGGAGATGCTTCCAGTGCCAGAACTAAAACAGTCGTGTATTTTTGTTCAGGTTCAAGTAACGCTTGCCGTCTCTAAGTGGCCTGTTTGTCTCTGCAGGGGAGAACGCACCGATTGTGATTCAGCCTCATGGAGCGAACGGCACCTCGAGTCCGGGAGCAACTCCCATCGTTCTGTCAGCTGGAGATGGAGGGATGGACGACTGAGACGGAGACGAGGCCCGACGTTCCTCAGAGCTGTAGGTTCTGGACTTGATCATGAAACCAGGTCTCCCTCAGCAGCTGTCTCACGTACTCATGCGTACAGCGACTTCTGCGTTTGATCAGAAACGGATTCCTCTGAGGCTTATCTAGTTTACACAGATCAAGCAGTGATTGGATATTGCCTTGATTATATTGTGTGCCAAAGGTTCATCTTTGACAGATATCATATATTTATTTTTTAAACCTTTTCATGAATTTTGTGTCATTGAGGCAAGTGAAAAAGCCATGCGAATCAAGGTCACTGAGCTCAGAGAAAATCGTCTCTTGTGCACTTTGAACTTGTAAGTTCACTTGGAAAATCCAGCTGCTGCCATAAAGATCTGAGATTGTGTTGGCCAAACGTTCCTCTGGCCGAGGTCCTCGACTCGAGTCTCACTATGCACAGAATCGTACCGCAGGTTTAAAGCCTCTGTCGCAGTACCAGCCCTGACCACAGGGGGGCAGCATGCACGAAAAATAACTCAACACACCCCTCTAGTGGGACTTAGTGGTATTACAGGACACGCCGGGTTAGGTCCCACTGCACTTTTGTCATCGCAGCAGATCTGTACACCCCCGTGTGGTCAGAAGCAGTATTGCTAAATAGCAAAATAATTTCAAGATTAAACGACATTGAATCTTGTGACTAAACAAGATCAAGAGGCTACGCGGCTGCTCGTTTATCAGTCTGGTTGTTAACGAGAGTTTTAATCGCGTGTTCTTGACAGTAGGAGGGTGATTGGGGACATCCTGCACTTACTTTGTGGTGTGATCGGTAGACGGGGGCGGAAGGGTTTCCGACGTTGATGACTGACGGCTTTAATCAGCCGTCTTCGTTATATGCAGCCATGTCTGTAGCCAGACATTTACAGATCCACAGGGTCGAGATTTGATTTGACACTTTAGCTGTTTTGTTTTTAAAGGTTCGTTGTTCAGGTGATGAGTCGTCGTCTTTTGTTTTTTCCTCGGATTACTCTTTAACGCCGTAAAGTTGCTGTAGGGTAAAACCGGGAAAACTAAATCAACCTAAACCTTTCCTGCACTTGTCACTGTTAACTTTTCAGTCATTACTGCGACATGATTTTGAATAGTAGTGTTTTTGTTCGTTTTTATTTTTCTATTTACGCTGCTGGGATCTAAAAACATCAAGAGCTTCTTTTAACTTTTTTTTTTTTTTTTTTTTTTTTCTCTGTGGTGTGTTTATTTAAATTCTGAGCTGTATTTTTGATTGGAGGTTTTATTAATGTGTATTAAGACAAACAGACTTAAATTATGCCATTTACCATCATCATCATGTTTATAATATATATATTTTTATATTATTTTGCTTCACTTGGGTGCACTTTGTACACTTCATGATTTCCTATAAATTTGTGCTGTTTTTATTGGACGACGAGAGTGCATTTATATAAAATCTGGACTGTATTTAAAAGTGCCAGAAATCATACTTGACAGACCTCAAAAAAGAGCCAGAAAACAAGTAGGATTTGTTTTTGTGTTTGAGGGTGTTGGCGGTCGTTTTGTCATCAGCATTCCCACATGTTTCCTATTCTTTCCATTTTTACATGTTTCCTAATTGTTGGTGTAAAATTAAAGCAACATAAATGTTTATATGGTGAAATAAACGTGCTGGATGCATCATGATGTGACGTAGTCGTGACTGGCTGCAGCAGACGACGTGTCGCGGCAGCGCTCCGCCTCGGACCGCTGGCGTGTCGCGGCAGCGCTCCGCCTCGGACCGCTGACGTGTCGCGGCAGCGCTCCGCCTCGGACCGCTGACGTGTCGCGGCAGCGCTCAGACAGATAACGTGTTACAGCAGCTGGTGAGTTTCCGAGCCTCGCCGGCTGAGTAACTGAGGGTTGAACATATTTAACCCACTTCAGCCGGTTTCTGAAGGAAAATGGACCCGGCTGCAGGCGCAGAGGAACGGCGTCTGATCCAGACGTACTTGGAGCCGCTCGCTTGGTGAGTTTGTCATCGTACTGATTGTATTATAATTTCTTTTTGCGTATCCTGAGTAAAGACCTTGTGTGTGTGTGTCAGGACGGGTTCTCCAGAGGAGAACTGTTCGGATCCGGACTTCAGTGACGAGGCCTCCAGCGTTGACGGTCTGCTGCAGCCTGAGATCCACAACATCTCGGGGACTGAAGGCGACGTGAAAGCGGTGGCCATGAAGAAACTCCTCGCGGCCTGCGCCGTCAGCCTGCTGTTCGTGGTGGGAGAGGTGATCGGTACGATGGCGTTTCCAGGCGCAGAGGCTCCGGAGTCCTGGAGTCCGGCACATTAAAGCTGACGGGTCTCCTCCTCAGGTGGATACGCTGCTCACAGTCTCGCCATCATGACCGACGCAGCTCATCTCCTGACGGACTTCGGCAGCATCGTGATCAGCATCTTCTCTCTGACCATCTCGTCCAGGCCCCGGTCGCAAACCATGACGTTTGGATGGCATCGAGCAGGTAGTCGGCGGCCGAACCTTCGCCACGGTGACGCTCCAAGCACAGCTGTGATGAAGGATGCTGAATTGGAAAATGTTATTTTAATTTTAAAAACGCTAATTGGAACGCCCTCGGATGAAGTTCGGCGCAGAATAAAAACACAGAAGTTCTGGTGTGGCTCTTCTGATGGTTTCTGCTCAGGTTTATCGGCGCCAGTCGCGAGGGCGGGTTTGAGATGTCTGGTTTGGAGAACGGGTGGTTTTTCCACACCTGCCGTTCTTTAATCTGTTCCTCATTGAGCCGTTATAAATCTTAACATGCAAACTGTCCCGTGGAGTCTCATTATTAGACAGGTTGAGCTTTCCGGCGAGGTTACGGGGGCGTCCACTCGTGGGATTGAAGTAAGACTGAGAAACGATCTCGTTCTGTAGAACTTTGTCCTTGAAAGTGTCTGGAAATGGTTTTACAAGACTTTCCCGGCTGATGGGCAGCAGCAGTTGCTTCTCTAAGATCTTTGCTGATGTCCTTCCTCTGTTAGCATTGTGTTATCCCACATCTGAGTGCTTTAGACCAAACGCCTGCCTTTACAGGGGGGTTCACGGCTCCTGGTCATCAGCATCGTTCACCTGAAGTCTCCGTTCGGTCGACCTTCGTGTTCTCGTTCATGTTCGACTCGTTTCCTCAGAGATTTTGGGCATGTTGCTCAACGTCGTGTCCGTCTGGGCCGTGACGGCAGTTCTGGTCTCGTCGGCCGTGCAGAGGATCGCCGACGGCGACTACGACGTCGACGGTGGGATCATGCTGGTCACCTCGGGCTGTGCGGTGGGCGTTAACATCCTGTGAGTGCGCAGAGCTCGCTCAGCGTTCGGCGTTTGGTTTGGAGAGCAGCTGTTGCTGATCGAGCACGCTCTTCCCAGGATGGTCCTGATCCTGCATCAGTCCGGCGCCTCACACGGACACGAGATTCCCACCAGCCGGCTGCGGAAGGAGAAGCCTCGCCGGTGTGGCCACGGGAACGCCAGTGTGACGGCGGCCTTCATCCACGTGTTGGGAGATCTGCTTCAGAGCGTCGGCGTCCTGCTGGCTGCCGTCGTCATCCACTTCTGGGTCGGTATCATGAGCTTCCTCAGGGTTTCCGGCTGCTTCGGGTCTGACGTGCTTCTTAACCAACACGTGACGTCGTACGTTTGCTGCCATTTTTCTCACTAAATCTGCGGTTTTCCTCCACAAATCGGTCGTAACGGCACGAAGGGTTTTATGTTCCTCAAACATCGATCTTTGTCACTTGTTTAACGCCGTTTCCAGGAACTCCTGTCGGCCGCGGTCAGATTCTTCAAAACTCAGTTAATAAAAAACAAAGTTTAATCTTTGATTATGTAACAGCCTTTTTTTTATCAGTTGAACCTGATAAACATAAAAATGTTTGAAAATTAGAGGTTATGAGGCTGAACTGAACCCGGCAGAAGCAGAAAACTCCTACAAATTTTAAAGTTTAGTGAAGAACGACGAGATAAAGAGGCAAAAACACGCTGGTCAAACAAGCCGCAGACGCCAGGCTGAAGGTCGGTCCCACGCCGCGACCCGGACGCCGTCGCCAGTAAACGCACGAGAACTGAACCACAGCTGCACAGATGGTTGGAGTCCTGGAGGCGGGGACAGACCTGGGAGGGCGGCGGGGACGGATCCGTTTGATCAGAACTTCATTGATCATTGACGTGTGACAGAGAATATTAGTTATGAGTTTTGTCTTTTACAATAATATGACACGTTGACGTCGACCAAAAGAGGGAATCCAGCACGGTTGGAGGCCGCAACAGGACCGAGACTGAATAAAATCCACTTCGGGAGGTCCGTTTCCTGGGATCAGGGTTACTCCAGCTGAGTTTGGTAAACGGGAATGTCATTTAAAACAAAAAAGAAACGAGTTCCTGAAGCTTCAGCGTTTCTTCTTTTACGTTTTACTTACAACCAGTGTCGGTTTTTGGGCAAAATATGTCCAGGAATTAATTCTGCGATTATGAACCTTTCAGTCATTCTGGTTAACTGCTACCTGAGGTCCTCTGTCGGAGCACTTTTCTCCTGCTGATCTCAGGTGAGTCTAATTTAACCCTCCGTCCCGCCCAGGAAGCCACGACCACAGAATTGTAGCAGCTTTGCTGTAGGTGTAAAAGTTTGTTTCATGCAGGACAGAAAGTTTCTGACCGCTTGTGGCCACATGCTTTGATCTGGACTTGTGACCGTTTCCACTGATTTCTTATCAGGCTTGAAGTGGTGAATAAAGACTAATATTTTATATCGGTAATCTCAGCGATACGAACCGGATCTAATCAGCGGTCAGAAGCCACTGTTGCTCATAATCTTCATCTGGGTGTTTGTTAAAGTCATTTCTAAACTGTTTGTCAGTGAGGAACAGAAGGTGTCAGAAGAGATTTAAAACCTGAGGTCTCCAGACCTCGGTGGGCAGGTGGATGTGGGGGAGGGGGAGGGGCGGTGACCTGGGCTCGTTCTGCAGCCACAGGACCTGGACGCGTTTCAGTCGTCGATTAAACCACGAAAGTCTGTATATGAAAAGATCCGAGTCGGACAGACACATCAGCCCATCCATCTCAGCCACAGACGAGCGTCTGCCGGACATTCCTGCGCCGTTTACCTTTGAATCTTGTTTTCTCGCTCACAGCCCGAGTACAAGGTGGCCGATCCCATTTGCACGTTTCTCTTTTCAACCGTCGTCATTGGAACGACACTTCCCGCCACTAAAGACGTGTTCAGGATACTCATGGAAGGTAAATGCGCTTCTCTGTGTAGGACGACAGTTTAATCGTCCAAGTTTGAACCCGAGTCGTGTTCCCTGCAGGTTGTCCTCAGGATCTGGGCGTCGGCGTTGTGACGGAGACGCTGCTGTCTGTGGGCGGCGTGACGGCGGTCAAAGACCTGCACGTGTGGAGCCTCAACATGAATTATTCTCTGCTTTCAGCTCACATCGCCATCGGTAGAGTCAACGCAGCTCAGTCAGGGTTTCTAAAAGCAGGAAAGCCGAACCGTCACCGGACTATCCGGAGGACCGGCAGCTGCAGCAGCTGACGAGTATCACGGACGGATCCAGTTAGAGGGCATTGTGGGCGGTTACCGAGATCAGCTGTGAATAAAAAGGTTCTCAACCTCGACTTAACGCAGTTGAGTTTCAGCAGCCCTGGTGCATTGTGGGAGTTGGTTCCCCAGGTGAGGCGCATAAAAGCTGAGCGCTGCCTCACCTGGGGAACAAAATTCAGACACACCCACTCGCAGAAACTCCATAAAACCGATGAAAACACAGGATGTTTTTCCGTGGAGCTGAACGGTAAAGAAGTCCAGCTGCGCATCTGCAGTCGGGGGTTTAGAGCTGAAACCTGGTTCAGGGACACGACCATCCAGGTGTATCCAGGAGACGCCAAGTCCAAAGAAGTGACGCTGACACCGAAACTACTGGTCGTCTTCTAGGTGATCATATGTGATAATCTGATCAAAGACGTTTGTGTCCGCAGATGAAGGATCGGACCCGCAGGTCTTCATCGGGACGGTGACGAGGCTCCTGCGCTCCGAGTTCGGGTTCTCCAGCGTCACCCTGCAGGTGGAGCGGTGCAGGACTGGACGATCGTGGGAGCAGGTGTCTACCAGCTGAACGTCACAACTGCTGCCAGTTTTACCTCTGAATCAACGAACCGCAGCCACGAGCTCAAAACATTAAATTAAAAAGTTTAGCAGCCGCTGTTAGTTTTTCTACACTGGATTGTTTGCTTCAGTCGAGCAGGTCTGCTGTTCTTTGGCTTCATTAATCTTCTGAAACGATCAATTAAAACACAGTTTTGCAGAACTGGTGTCAATTTATTTGAGACGACGGTCCGGGTCCGACAGCAAACTCTCCGGGACCTGGAAGGCACATGATTGGGTTCATTTACGTTCTCGCATGTGGCGGCCAAACGCGGGTTAGTCTGGCGACGACAAATGATTGAAAAGAAAAAAGACACAAATATAAAATAAAGCTTAATTAGAGCTTTTTCCTCTTGTACGAGTCCTCGTAACGAGTAAGAGCAGACCACAGTAAAAAACACAACTATGTAACAGCGTTTAAGAATACTTGAGTCAAATTGTCCAAAACACCAAAGAAAACGGAAGTCCCGGGCAGGAGGTCCGGTCTTCACCGCGTGGATCCGGGGCGGCCGTCCCAGTAGTTCCTGTAAGCCTCCTGGAACATGTCCTTGCAGGGGATTTTCGCTTTCAGTTTGGAGCAGATGAGGAAGGATCCGCCCATCTTCCTGTGGAGGGAGTAGGTTTCCTCCGGAGGCGGCGTCAGGCGCTCCCTCAGCATCACCGGGATGAGCCTGTGGATCCGCTCCGTGGTGCTCTGCTCTCCGAAGTCGAAGGGCTCGGTGGAGGAGAAGGCCTCTCCGAGGATCATCACCGCGTCCACGTGGGCGTTCTCCATCGCCTTTGGTAAAGAAGGAGGGGCGTTTAGAGGAGTGTGCACATCATCACTGCATCTAACAGGATCAGGAATATAAAAAAAAAAAAAAAGACTGGAACAAACACTCCGACCAGCCGAGACGTCACACAACCGAACCAGTTTCAACCCTCGCCGTGGACGTCGTCGCTCCACTGCAGACGGTTTCAGGGCGTCTGGTTTCATCTCGTGTTCAACATCGCTGAGACAGAAACGGTTACGGCGGTCGTGGTTGATCGGTTGTTACCTTTGACTCGTATCCTGTGAGGAACTTCATGTCTCTGGATTTGAGCAGGACTTCTTCTCCGTTCTGGTCCGCAGCTGCTTTAATGATCTGATGGGGCAAATAGACTAAATAGATTAATTTATCAGATTTACACACATTAAAATGAAGAAAATAAGAAAAACGGACAATTTTAAACAAAAATAGACCGTCCTTATCACCGTGGTTGAAGACGGCAGCTGACATATGTAGTTAAGTTTAAAGCGGCCACCAGAGAACCTGAAGGTTCTTGTTTTAAACGCCTGATACCTTCTTTATCATTTCAAAGTTATCACAAACTGTTTGGAGGTGAGATGAGTGCAAAACTAATGTTAAAGTGCCCCAGATGAACTAAAAACTAACAGTGGTCGCCACCTTAAACACACAGGAGCAGTACCGCCTCTGACCAGACGGGGGCAGCATATTAGTTTAAATCCGTCTGTTTACGAGACGTTTTCTGCACTTCTGTTGGGATTCTTACCGTTGAAATAAAAGTTTATCAAGGTTTAAATGAGTCATTGTCAGTTTTTGTTGTCTTCTGGATTAAAACACTTTTATATACAAATAAGTTTTCTGACTTATCTGCATAAACAGGTTGTAAACGACTGATTTTTACCAGAGAATAACATTTATACTTTTCTTTCACCTCAATGTAGGTGTCAGTGAAGCTTTTGTCGAATCCTCGCGTAGCTCCGAAATCCAACAGAGCAACCTGAAGACCAAAGACAGAAGTCAAGCACCTCTCACAGGGACTCGGACCGTACGACGTTCCACCTGCGGCTGAGGTGGACTGACCTTGTGAGTTTGAGGATCAAAGAAGAAGTTGGACCAGTTTGGATCGGTCTGCATGTATCTGAACTCAAAAAGCTCCCTCAGGCATAAAATCAGGATCTGCTCACAGATCTGGGAGAAGACAAGACAAGACGAGCTTAAACACCTGAACGCGGAGCGTGAAGGCGGCAGAGCGCAGTTCTGAAGGCCTACCTCGTTCCTGAGCTCCTGCGGCAGGTCCGACGCCTGGTCCAGAGGGAAGCCGGACACCAGCGTGGTGGTGAGGACGCGCTGGTTGCTCAGCTCGTCTATCATGTCAGGCACGTGGAAGAACGGATGATCCTTCAGCAACTCCCTGCCACACAAACGGCAGAAAAACATTTGTACAAAGAAGGGCGAGAGCCTGGAAACATGAAAGGAAACCTTCAAACCAGCCTCGTTCTTTTTGAACACTGTTGTGACGGATCGTTACAGATCCTCTACTGCAGCGGCGGCGTTCTGCAGAGAGTCCAGACACGTTCTCTCCTGAACGCATCGTTGTTCTGCGTTTGCATCTGAAGCAGCAGCAGCTTCGTCTGGAGAAGGGCCAACACGTTTATTTATTTACATTTGAACAAATCTGGTCCAGATGTTGAAGCTCCGGCGCAGGCGGAGCGCCACAAATCACAGGTTCCAAGCTGAATTCACTGAGGTCTGTAGTTATTCCAGCGCCTGCGGGAATGATGAAGGTCCCGTTTGATCTTACTGATGAACCACAATCACACACTAGCGGTGTACATGAACTTTCAACATGTTCATCCACCGCTGATGGTCTAGTAACATGTACTTGGAGGATTTTATTCAAAGGGGGACGTAACCCCGCCCATCCACGTCCTCCAGCATCTCCCGGGTCTGCTCCAGGACCTCCTCCTGTAGGACATGTTAACACCTCCCCAGGAAGGTGACTGGGGACATCCTAACTAGATGACCAAACCATCTCAAGTGGTTCCACGTAGAGGAGCTCTGAGTCTGGTCCGAGTCGATCCCCAAGTATGCACCCGTGTGATCCGAGGAGCTGTGTTGTTGGAGGCACCTGACCCCGGTCGGGTCTTCTAAGATAAACTCGTGCTAGGAGACGGGTCAGACCAAGACCAGAATCCCACGCTTGGGCACGGGAGGGGGGGGTCCTAGTGGCTGCACCCACGGGGCCCGGCTGAGCCCAGTCTGAGAGAGTGACTGCCTGTCACTGTCCTGCAGGAGCACCACGTGTTGAGGAGCTGAAGACGTGCACGTCAGCAACCCGACTCTTCGTAACAGAATAAAAACAACGTTTTAAAAACGACCGACTGAGGACCGGCCGTTGGTACCACGATCCAGTAAAGCCTTTTAATGACACGAACGTCTGTCTGAATCAGTTAAATCCAGATTTAAACTTGACACTAAACTCCTCCCTGCTCTGCAGGCCACGCCCAGAGATTCAGTGAGGCTCAAACCTCCGAGCAAACAGCGTCACGCTCTCCGCTTCACAGGTCAGCGTCAGGATTCAAGCGGCGCTCGATTCATCTGGATTCTGATTGGTTGAAAGATTCACACGTCTGTTGTCGTCCACCAAACACTGAAGGGCGTCTCAAATGTTTTAAACACTGGTCGGCACGTTTGACCGTTCACAGTGAAGCACTGATCCGACATGGATCAGAACCAGTTCAGAACCAGTTTCAGGTTGGTTGGTTGAAAAGGGACACAAGAGGGCGAGTTCTGGATCAGACAGACTGGAATGAACCCCTGAGATGTTTCCAAACCGCCGTAACAGCCGGACAGAAAGTGCGTCAGAGGAAAAACCCAGCTGAGGAAGCTCTGATTCACCGTCTGATGCAGCGCCGCTCCGGTTCCCGCTGAGACTCGCAAACGTGTCGTAAGAACAAGAGAACTCACTGAAACTTTCTGCAGCATTTGGCCTCTCTGATGTAGTCGCACTCCAGCGCCAGCTCCCGACTCATGACCTCGATGAGGTGTTCAGGAAACAGACCTGCAAACAGAAGAAAACAAGAAACAAAAGGAGCAAAAGCGGCTTAAAAGAAGGAAACTCTCGCCGCCCAAGCTGCTGCCGCAGCCCCAAACGTCTGTAGCAGCTGTTATCAGAGGGACGGTAACGCCGCCGGCCGCGTTACCTTCGGGGAGGGCGTTGCTCAAACTCAGAGCGGTCATGATGTTGTTCACGTCACTGCTGATGCTCTTGGCGATTCCGGGGTACTGAAGGGAAACGGGCGGTTTTAGCTCATCAACCCGCTTAACCGAAACGTTCTGTGAAAACACTCCCCACCTGGATCTTCATGGCCACCTCTCGGCCGTCCTTCAACCTTCCCAAGTGCACCTGACCGATGGACGCAGCCGCGAACGGCTTCTCCTCAAAATACTCCAACTTGTCCCTCCAGCCGGGGCCGAGATCGTTGCTGATGACTTTCTGCAGGTGGAGACGGAAGAAAACACAAAAAACACAGCGGTGAAGATCGCAGCCGGCGCCGAGTCTCCGTCTGCTCGTGTTCCTGACGTACCATCATCTGCTTAGTTGGCATGAAGTCGGCGCTCTGTCGGACACGCTCGAAGATCTTAGCCAGCTGAGGGTTGATGAAGGCATCATCTGGTAGAAACGAGGAACATTTTACCTCCAAGTAACAACGGTTTGATGAACGTTTAACCATTTATTGATACACGCGACCAACATCCGGGTCTGTTCAAATAGTAATAAAATAAACTACTAATGCGATTGATTGACCACATTAATACATTAACCAGCAGCTTTCAGGACAAAAATTTGTTTACAATTTCCAGGAAACGTATCAAGGTTTTTCCAGTTAAACTTTCCAGTTACAAAAGCAAACGGACTCACTCGGAGTTTTACGGAGCAGATGGACGACTGTTAGCGTTAATGAGATCAACCGAGCACACGTGAAAGGAAGCTCCACGCAGCCGGCGGTAAAAGGCCGCGGGACCGGCAGGAACGCTTTAACACGCCAACCGACCCGAGTCAGTTTAAACAGCCAAACTGGAACGCCACTTATTGTGCTCAGCTGGCCTGCGCTCTATTTTTGGTTCTGACATTTTGCTGCCGTTGAAAGGATCCCGCTTGTTTGCCAACAGAAACGGAGAAACGTTTCCAGAGCATCAGAAACGTTTCCCAGCATCAATGTGCACACGCGCACACACACACACACGCACGCACGCACAACAGCCGTTTTCACTAAGAACCTTCTAGGACGTGATTTCATCAAAACGTCAACTGCTCCTTTTTAAACTCTTTATGGTGGGGGAGGAGAAGCTCCTCCACGTGGGCGGCGGCCCTTTAGAACCTGGACCTACAGCTTCAGGCTCCCCGCCAACGTGAAGTCAGACACCGAATTACAGAAACCCGTCATTACCGTTAAACCACCTACGTTCCTGGCCTGAGAGCTGACACCAAACTGTGAAAAACAACTCCACTGCCGCACACGTTCACTTCCCTCGTCGGACGTTCGGCCACAGACAGAAACTATTTAACTATTAAACATTAAACCACTTTGCACTCAGTCTTGTCATGAGTCATTGGTTTAATAGGCCCATGTTGTTAAATTCTATGAAGCTTTATTTATGCAGCACCAAATCATGACAAATGTCATCTGAAGGCGCTTCAACAAACAATTCAGCTCAACCCAAAGTAGTCTAATTAATACACAGCCAATAAAATAATTATTATTGCTTCACTAAGAAACCAGCAGATTGCATCAAAACTTTTCTTTGATACAATCTCCCGTCCCGAGTGAGGGACACGCCGTCGGAGACGCCGTCAAACACTTTTCTGCCTCACCTTGAATACTGAGCATCTGTCCAAGTTTCAGAGCGGCGCCTCGAACTTTGCAAAGCGTCCGAACAATTCTCTCAGCGTTGGCCTCGGAGAGGAAGGGGTTGGAGTCCAAGACGGCCTTTTTATTACCTTTAAAATAATATTAAAGTTCAGTACAGGAAACAACTTTTCTTTTTTTTTTTGAGCTGGGGGGCTGGGTGAGCGAGGTGAGCAGGGTGAGCGGGGAGCAGGGTGAGCGGGGGGAGAAGGGTGAGCAGGGTGAGCGAGGAGCAGGGGGGAGCAGGGTGAGCGAGGAGCAGGGTGAGCGAGGTGAGCGGGGGGAGAAGGGGGAGCGGGGGGAGAAGGGGGAGCGGGGGGAGAAGGGTGAGCGGGGAGCAGGGAGCGAGGTGAGCAGGGTGAGCGGGGACCTTTAAAGGACATCTTTTAGACAAATATGTGTCGTTTACTCATATTTGTAACTCTGCTGGAGGGCAGGCGAGCTAGAAGCTGAACGGTGTTGCTGTAGATGTGAAACTGAGGGTTTATTTGGACGTCAGCAGCATATTTCCAGTCTCACTAACAAGATGTGAGTCAGACGTCCAACGAGTCCTCCAACAACTAACATCTAACAAAACAACCCGCCTCCTGTTACCTTGTTGTTTGGGTTTAAAACTGTTCTTGGCAACTTCAGCGATTGCTCCAATGCCAAGTCCGACTGCCAGACCTACAAAAGCAAAGAGTTATTTAAAATTAATAATAATAATAATAAAAAACTGTGAATAAATACAGCCAGAGACTAGGTAGGTAGTAATTTGTGTAAAGGCCAACTCTTCATCAGCGATGACAGCAACCGGCAGAACGAGGTGGATCTTATTTCTTTAAATGACCCCCAGATGATTTCTGGACTTCAGGGGTAAATGAAGGCCAGGAGAGGGAGGAGAGGGAGGAATGGGAGGAGTGATCCTCCGAGACGTCCCTGTGTGAGCTGCCACTCGCTGAGAGGAACGCTGATCTTTTACAACGTGTTTTCGTATTAGCCGGATTCTCTGGCACGTTCCTGTAACTTTATCTCGGCCACCGATACTTCCAGTCTTCCAGGAGAGCATGCCAGCACGTCTGGGAAAACAGCTGACGGAGAGCAGGAGGTCAGACGCTCTCGACGCAACCCACAATCGAACTCCGGTGTTCAAACACTGCACGACACAGTGAATCAGACGAATGGAAAGGCAGAGCGTTTTACGTGAGTTTGGACTGCATGAAAGCCGTCGCGTCGTGGACTGTTGCTCTGGAGGAAGTGGCTGATTCATTTGATTCATTACAACTTCTGTTGTAGTGATGAGTTGCTCCATAAAATCTCAGTCATGAACAGTAATGACCTTCAACAATGTTTAAAAAAATAAAAATCACATTCTGGATCAGTGAATTTCTAAAATGAATCCTCAAGTTTGGGGAATGTCAAGCAAAGTCATCTCATTCAGGAGGATTTTGCCTGTTTACGTGACAAAAATAAACCAGTTACTAAAATCCTCGCAGATTAGTTGTCAATGAGAGCTGCTGCTCACATCTGTACGACTGAACGCTGGTTGAACAATTTTCCAGCCGTCCGAAGGTCTGAAGTAGTGAATCAAAGGCAGCGAGGAAGGAAACGCACACGGATGTCAATAATAGACGTTTCTAAATGTAACGGTGAATAACAGGAAGGAAGCTGCTTAAAAGTTGGAGGAAAAACACATTTAGCTGAGGAACAAATGTAAAGAAAAAGAACTGAACATGGATAAAAACAATGCAATAGAATCCTACGTGAATCAGAAAAAGTCGAGATGATAAGAGAAACACAACAGCACAGGTCCATATACGGGCATCTACTTTTAAGACAGTATGAACCCAGAGGCGCAGTTCCTCCAATGGCCTCTAGGAGCTGAGTTCAAGCGCGAGTCGATTCCTACCAGGCACCAACGCTCTAACGTCAGGATTAAAGCCAACGTGGAAATCAGAAAAGCTGCAGTTCCGCTGCTGACCACTAGGGCCGATCCAGAAATAAACATTTAACAACCTGGTTCAAACGGTTTTGATCTCCATCGCTAGATTTCACATCCACGATCCTGGATCAATCAGGTTAAATTACATGTAGTAGAATCGGGGACGTAGACGTTTGATTGACAGCCTCAGCTATTTCAGCTTGGCTCATGCTAACCTATGACGCCACCTGCCGACGGACGTCAGAAGTGAGTCCTGCTGACTTGTGAAACAAGAAGGTTCTCCAGAGCTGAAACGAGGACAGAAAACTCCTCGTGGAGTTACGCAGCATTTTCACTGGAAAACCGCCGGCAGACTGCCGATAAAATCCAACTTACCTCCGAAGTTCACCAGCCTTCCCAGCCGCGACACGGGCACCTTCCTCTGTCGAGCGCATTCACTGAGCTGCAATGACAAAGACAGAAGACTTCAGCGACAGCACTGAAACGTGGTGACGCGTCGACCACGCACGCGGATGTTTCTCCAAGAAGAGAACAAAGCGAGGATACCATTTGCTTATACTGCTTGGCGTCGGTGCTCTTGGCGCTTCTTGCTTTTTCGATATCCTCTGACGTCAGACGTCCAACGGTGGAGTTGTCCTGGTTTAATAGCCGGTTATGTCCAGAGAAAAGCTGGCTTGGCCAGTTCCTGACGCTCTTAAAATGCTGAGCACCAAGTTGTCCATTGCAGGTTCCCCGACTGCCCATCGCGCGTCCGGCAAAGCTGAAACAAGTGCTCATGGTTGAATATCTGCGTGCCGCTCTGGCTCTGTGGACGCAAACCTCCGTTTGTTTGTTGAATATTTCCTGAACGAAAACAAAAAAAAAAAGAAAAAAGATAAAGGGAAACAGGATGAGTCCAACATCTTCAACTTCCGTCGGTTTTAGGCGTTTTGTCAAGTTTTCCTGCAGTCATGTCTTAAACCTAATTCGTCAAGTCGTCGACGTTGCAGAGCCTCGCCGTCGTAATTAAAATGTGGGAGCAGATGTTTCTGGAAGTCGTGTTTCTGCCCGGGTGTTCAGTATTTCTGCAACCAAGGTGGCTGTTTTGAATAGTGGCTTTGGGCGTGTCGTCTCATAAACCCCGCCTCCACCCCAGTACAACTGGTCTGGTACATTCTGTATCGGTGGAAATAACTTTAAACTGGATGGTACCAGACCCATTTCACAGGACAGTTTGCACAAAGCGAACAGGTACAGTAACCGGACTCATTCTGAAGGATTCGCGTTAAATATCGTACTTTAATGATTTAATTTAATGTTAAAAATGACGACACATTCTGCGTTTACATTATGTCACTACTCATTTTTTTTTTCTTACTCATCAACTTTGGACATTTGAATATTCCAACTATGGAAAACTGAGTAACTCGCATCCAAACCGAACAGTGTTTCCAAAGCCGAGCTTCACAGAGATGGGTCCCCGTAATCGTGAAGCTTTAAACTACAAACAAAAAAAAAAGCTATTTAAAAAACCTCTGTTGGTCAAAACAAGACTTAATGCTGCAACGCCTCAGTAGCAGCGGCTCACGTCCTGACCTCACATCCTGAGGGTCAAAAGTCTCTGAGCCCTGTAATCTGGCAGGCAGATAAAGAGGAAATAGTGCTTAAGCAGCATTAAGTCTTGTCTTAAGGTTTAAGATTTTGCCCCTTAAATGTACAAACGCGTGTAAAAGAGAAGCTGGAACCAGTTCAGGACAGTTTTGCTCCTGTTTTCAGGTGGACGACCCCGTCTGTGTCCCGGGAGGAGCATGGCGCTGGCGTGCTGTCGGGGGTCAGCGAGGCCAGACAATGACATTCACACCGGGAGCCCAACAGGTGCCCCGAACCGGGTCCTACAAAGAACCCTGCAAAGAGTCGCTGACAATGGACGCTTTTCACGAACGATTATTGCTGGAAGCGCCTCGGCTGCGCCACATGCAGCTGTATGTAAAATGTTCCCGTGAAACGCGTCTGCAGTCTTTTGTTGTTGTGGTGGTTTAGTCGTCGTCGTCTTAAAATCTCTGATGTTTGTTCCCGCGCCACCTCACTTGCGCTTGCGGTGTTAAAAGTCCACTCCTCCACCCCGTGGCTCCTGTCCCTTCACCACCAGCCTCATAAAGCTCATCTCAGCTGCAGATCAGGAGATGTGACCCCATGACCCCATTCTGCAAAAGCATGACGGCGGAATCACAGCTCACCGTGGCTGCTGCGGTGGCGTGAAGGAAGTTCGCCGGTCTCTGGGACCCGGACCCGCTCCTGCTGGCAGCCTGCTTCATCAGGTTCAGTCCTCTCCTGACGACCCTGTCGCCCGTCATGATGTGGACCTGTGGAGACCTGCACAGGAACAACAGTTTAGGGTGTGTGTGGACACCAATTTATGTTGGCGTCCAAGATAAATAAGACACAACGTCTACATATCTCCTGCTTGGACTCAACAGTTTCAGTAACACTGATAAAAGTTGAATATTAACGTGCTCGATAAGAAAGCAGGAGTGAAGAAAGCACGACGGAGGCTGACGTAAGCGACCTGAGAGCTGGTGTGAAGCAAAACAAAGAGCTGACTTCCACTCACCACCAGACGCTCTGCTGACTCTCAGCTCAGAGCGCGTGCGGCGCAGCACGCGACGCGCGGGAGCAGCGCGAGCCGCTTCTCACCTTCATCTGACTCGACACGAATCCTTTTAAACAAAACAGAAAAAACTTAAACTCCCGCGAGGCGGCGCGACCCCTAAAGGACGAGCAGACGTCCGACCAACACCGACCAACACCGCCCAATGAAGCGCCGCTGCCCCGCGGACCGCGACCGTAGACGACCCGCCGCGCTGGTCGGACGGACAGCCACTCTCCGTCTGCGTGACCGCTGACGTGTCCGCTCCTGGGGGCGGGGCCGGCCTGTGGACCGCACACATGACGCGCTCACGAGATTCCCGCCGATTCTTCGGTCACGTGAGGATCATATACATTGAACCCGTTGAACCCGCGCACATCCAGGTTACTGCGACGTGAACGCGCGGCTTCTCCTTGTCCCGGTTTATCAGAGTTCCTGTTTCCCTCCGATGCTCCAAATAGGAAACACGTTTCACTTGGAGCCACTGATTTAAGATGATTTCACTTAAACTGAAAACTTCTACATCCACAAAATACAGTTCAGAAAAAAACTCAACAAAATAATTATTATTATCAAATTAATTTGTTGCAAAGTTCTTGCAAAATTGGTTGTTTGACACACTAATAGTCAATTACAATTATTGGTTAAATATGTAAATAACTGTCCTTTAAAATGTAATTGAGACTAAATTGACCCTGATGTTAAAAAGATAAAATAATTCAGAGTTTCTGCTTCTTATTTTGTTTTTCTGTACAGAGAAATGTACACTTCTTATACGAGTCTTTTACTGTTCAAATACAAGTGTTTACGTCTGCAAAGCCCCGTAAACAAAGATTAAAGCAAAGGTTGAGTTGAAAGGTTGATTTCATTTCTTTGTTTGAAAAAAAAAATCAGTTAAATATGTGGTTAAAAATCAGTTTAAGTTACAGAAAATGGTTTCTTTTTCAAAATGTAATATTTAAAACTGGTTTGAAAACCAACTTAGATAAAAAAAAGTTAAAAGGAAAAAAACGTTTAAAGCTTTTCTGAAGGGAGTTGTTCCCAGCCTTGTTTTGATCGCATCATTTTTATTTCTCACACTAAACTTTAAATACGTTTTCTTTTCCTCTGTTCAATCCTGCACAATTTCTGACAGAACTAACCAAAAGGCAATAAAAATATACCCTGTATGAGCTTCAGAAAATACTGTAATTACCTGATCCTGCCAGCGTCCAACTCAGATGATGTTCAGGTATCTGCTCTTTCACTTTGTCTGGTTCAGGGTGCTCAAAGTAAAGTCTGGGAAAAAGTGAAACTGGACCTAAACAAGCTTTTCCTGAGAGATCGTTTGAAGGCTTTTGTTTAATCAACATACTTAACAAACGCTGCTGATTAGGTCTATTACACAGATTGTAACTGTGGGTAAAAACCACCTCTGTGGGGGGGACGGGGTCTAAGAAACACGTCGATGGGTTAGATGACGCTTTTGTGAGCAGATTGATTCAATCACGTCGTCACACTGACGTCTTAATCATGTGTCACGTTTACAGCCTGTGTTGATAAACTAAGATGTTTCTTTACTCACATCAGCAAAGCAGTTTATTTGATAAGCAGCTTTGAGATAAAGAGAAACTAAACACAATTTAGATTAAAAAAACAACAACGAATGTTTCTTTGTTTGCATTAACGAGGCCTGAATAAAGTCTGTTAGAGCCGTCTAATCTGCTGGAGATAAAGTCCAGCAGCAGTTCCTGAAGTTTATGCATCAACTTTGTCTCAGCTTAATCTCATTAGACCCCTCAACCGAAAAACAGGAATCACATGGGACGTCACCAGGTCAATGCACCGATTTCCTTTATTTACAAACTCAATTTCTTAAAAAAAAAAAGAAAAAAGAAAAAGAGGCATTTAAACCTTAGACACAAAAGAAATATAAAACAACACATACTAACTGTTGAGACTGGAAAATGTCATACTTTTTATTTTTTTGACCATTAATGTGTGTAATACTAATAATGAATGGTCCTGTGATGCCAGACATGTGCATGGTTTCCTCGCCTGGAGACAACCGGGAGGCTCCAGTTAACCCTCATGATCACTCAGCAGGAAGAAGCGATGTAGAAAATGAATGGATAAAAATAACAAGCAAAAAGAAAAGACAAAAAAACGCCGAAGCTGCACCATCTGACAACTAATTATTGTAAGTGGTCACAGGCCCGCAGCATTACTGGGTATAAAATATCATCAGATACTCAGTGACATGCAGAACAGCGTTTAATCTGCATTAAAACCGGGTCAACTGCAGTAAATGTGGCTCCGGCTGACAGACGCCAACGTAACAGCGTGAGGCTGCAGTTCCTCATCTGACCACTAGGGGCAGGTGGAGCTCAGTCTGACCACAACTTTGGAGCAGAAATTTAAAGTTTCACTTTAACACTAGTTGATGTTTAACAAAACTAAAATCAAATCTGTCAATTTGTAGTGGAAAAAGGCAGCTGGTGACATGAAGCTTTGAACATTTCAAATGGCAATTAGACCTGATGACGTTTGTAAATCAATTTTAAGTTTCCTTGGAGCGTGCGCGAGGGAAACATTTCTTTTTTTAATTGGAGGGTTGAGTTCAGCCGGCATCCTGTCTGTATTAAAGAGCTTCATCATCAGAGTGAACGAATGTTGACAGATCAAGTACAGGCAGCTCCAACACGTTTTTAAGATTTTAATACAAGGATGCAACACTACTTTTATTTATTTACACACCTTCTGGTTCAATGGGGCATTAATTTAATTTAATTTAAAATAATAACTGAAGTCATCGGAACGAAGACACGGTCAGGGCCGGATGGCGGACCGCAGCTTCGGGAAAAGCCGCAGAGCGTTTTGCGTCGTGGCCTCCATCACCGCCTCCAGCGACACTCCTTTGATCTTACTGACGTATTCAGCTGAGACGCGGATGTTTTTTGGCTCGTTTCTCACCTGCAGACGGAAGTAGGTGGAAGAAAGTGTAAAACCTCAAACTTTTAACAGCTTTTATATAAAAGTCACATTTTAAAATGTCAAAACGTTAAGATTCAAGCAGACAAACACTGCTTATGCAACAGAAACTCGTTAGCCGACACCAACCAACGGGCGGTTTGTCGCCAAGCGCGGTGGCGTCACTCCCTCATCTGTAATCGTCATAACGGCCAGCCATTGGCTGAGCCGACTGTCAATCAATCATGTTAGAAATAAATGTAATGCTTTATAAAAGCATCTCAGTTCTCTTCTTTTCCAGCCATTTTGCTGTTTGAGATAATTTCCCGTCACATGACCCAGTTTCAGTTGCCAGACAGATGTTCCCACATCTGCCTCTGAAACACTCTGGTGTGCTGACGAGCTCACGGTCGAATGTTTCAGTGTGACGGTCCTGTGGTTGCAAAAGAAGGCGGGATCATCAGACCTCCACCACCGTGCTGCGTGGCGTTTTGAGCCGCGGTGATTCTGTACTAATCTCGTTTCAGAGGTCTTCGATGTTTCACCGTGATACGAAGCCAAGCTGGAAACACTTCTGAACAAACCACACTTGTTTAGTCCTTTTCTAATTGTACCGTAATAAACTAACTTTTAACATTCTAGCTGAGGCCTGTAGAGTCTGAGATGTGGCTTTTAGATTATATTTATATATTTATTAATTTATCTTATAATCCTTCCCAGACTCATGTGCATCACTGCTGATGTCTTTCCTCCTTGGCTTTGTGTTACACACGTGAAAGCTCCAGACCGGAACACTGTTAAAATCTTCTGCTCTTATAGATATCTGCACACCTGCTATTGATCGATCATTCAATCACGAACATTTGATTATCAACACCTGGCTTCTGTCCTTCCTCTTCACTCCCGCTGAAGATCTCAGGGCCTATTTATTTAGTAGTTAGTGCCTGAGGAACATTTATTTAGATCAAAAGATAAATATTGTACCTGTTTTTCTGGACCAAGGGCAGGTGAATCGGTTTCCAGACAGATGTTCTCCAGCGGCAGCTGTTTCACAAGTTTCTGCTTCTTGGTGGAAAACAAGTAAACTGTCAATCACTGGCATTCGTCAATCGCTTAAAAATAATTTTGACCTCACTCAGCCCCATGTTTGGTCTGACAAAAGAATGAATGTGAGGTGGGGGGGTGCTCGGCTGTACCTGTTCACTCCGGATTATGGATGGAGGGATGGAAAAGAAATATCCAGCCTTCACTCCCTCCATGGCAACAGACGGTTTCCCATCAAACGCGTGGAGAAGCGCTTTTTCGACACCTAGTGGCAGAACAGAGGTACTGCAGGCGTCACATCGTTATCGTTCATCCACGTATCAACATGAAAGAAACTTCACTGCCCACCTTGCTCCTTCAGGAGGTGTATGGTGGGTCTTCCTGCAGACCTCGAATGAACATTTCTGAGGAAAAACACGAATTAAATGTAACAGGTTAAGTAGTGGACTGAACCGTCTTCCCTCATCCTGACGACGGCAGCGCCGTCTTATAGAAGCCCGGACAGGGTTTCTGACTGTGGACATGTAACCGTCTCATGGAGACTCACATTTACACTGAAAGCTGCAGGACAGAAAACCAGCGAGAAAGAAAACACCTCATCTTCAAACCATAAAACAAGACGTCCTGCACGTGAGAAACATTTCACTTGATCACGTCGGAAGCAGCCGGGATGTTTTCACTTCAAAAACCGCCCCTCTAGATGTCTAGATGTTGTCTTATTTTAAGTTAAAATATTTTTACCAATGGGATAAGAAAAAAAATAAAAGGTTGTAGTGCCTTGTGGGAGATTACTAAAATGCAGCAGTCAAAAAAAAGGTTTTTAACCTTCATTTTCAGCTGCCCTGATGCATTCTGGGAGTTTGTTCCACAGGTGAGGAGCATAAAAGCTGAACGCCGCCTCACCGTGTTTGGTTCTAACTCTGGGTCCAGAAAGTGGGTGTGACCCTGATGACCTGGGGGTTCTGGTTGGTTCTTAATGGACCAGGAGATCAGAGATTCAGAGATTTATAAACCAACAGCAGGATTTTAACATCTGTTCTGTGACAGACAGGAACCAGTGTAAAGATCTAAGACCTGGAGTTATATGGTCCAGTCTCCTGGTCTTAGTGAGGACTCGGGCAGCTGCGTTCTGGACTGACTGCAGCTGTTTGATGGATGTTTCAGGGACCCCGTGGGAGCAGTGTTACTGTAGTCCAGTCTACTGAAGATAAAAGCCTGGACAGGTTTCTCTAAGTCCTGCTGAGACATCAGTCCTTTAATCTGAAGAAAATTCAGACACATCCACTCTTTAAGCTGTGATGTGGCCGGAAACCTGACTGGAAGACGTCAACACAGTCATTTAGAGTGAGGAGGTTGTACAGCTGGTTAAAAACAGCTTTTCCTGTGATTTTACCAAAAAAGAGGAGCTTTGATACGGACTTTCATAAATTCATACAGAAAACTCAGGGGTGAAATAATCATTTAGCTCCTTAAAAAATGCCTCAAGGAAGTTTTTTTTCTGGGATATAAAAGCTAATTAAATAATAAAAAAACAGAACAAAAAAAAACCCTCAAGAATTATATTATGTAAGACATCTTTATATTCTGTTATATATGTACGGATAACTCAGCAGCACAGCTGCAGTCCGGCCGGTACCGGCGTGTAATACCGCTTTTACCCACCAGAGGTCGGTGTCGTTTTTGACTTGTCAACGAGGAAGCAGAGACGATTCAGAATAAAATAAAGACTAAAATATAACACAGATTATATTTACTGCAACTTCAAACAACTTTCAGTCATGTAAGACAGAGGCACTTTACAAGGTAGAAGTGTCCCTTGGTGCACAGCTTGTAATCAGTCTGCATTATTATGTGACGATATCTGACTTTTGGACGCAACTTCTGTTTCCAACAATAGAAGCACAGAAATGCTGCCCCCCTGTGGTGAGACCTTTAGTTGAAGATTGGCTTACGAAAACGCACTGCTGATAAATATACTAGTGCAAACCAGCAGCAGTTCCTTCCAGTCCACATCCTCGGGTGGATTTGTTGGCACCAGGAACTGTGTGTAAATCCATCTCAACAGTAAAACTCACAGCGGGAGGTCCAGCACCTTGGCGATCTGTGCCTGACGAACGAGAACCTGCCTTTGATTGTCCTTATCGGTCTCGCTGCTGACAAATCTGGGTGTAAAATCCAAGCCGACCTACAAAAGCAACAAAACCGACTGATGTAAAACTAATGATGGGAATCATCCAGTGTCTTCAGACGTGTTGGTCTGGACAGAGATTACTCTGAAGTGTCTCTAAAATGTGGATGGAGCTCGTTTTTACATTTATCCGCACATTAGCTTTTAAATCTTTACCTCTCCAATGGCAACAAGATGCTCTTTGTATTTCTCTATGATGGGTAGAGCTTCATCCAGATCCTGCAGACCAGACACAAAAACATCCTTTACTGCAGAACTGCAGAAATCATAAATAACTTCATGATTTATTTCAGGGTTGTTTAAAGTGACATTGTCTCTTCAAGTGAGTTCACAATCCCATCAAATAAAGTTTCCATTACATGTTAAACTAAAGTTTGTCCTCTAATGAACATCTCAGGTGTCTGAACGTCGACACAAGAGGACAACTGATGACACACTGAAGACAAACGGAAACTGAAGGGTCCAGAACAACTTCCTTTATCAGTCAATCTTAGTGAATTATTTATCACTTTAGTCGGTTTAAGGAAGCGACTCCTGAATCGCACCATTCTTACCGAGAGAGAAGCACCTCTCTGTTGCTCTGCAGAAACGTCCTGGACAGGATGGACTCCTAAACATGGGAAAATAAAACCCGGAAACCTAGAAAGATGGAGAAAGTCATGAAAAAGGAGCCACCTAAGAACACGTCTGTGCCATCAGGTAAGACTTCAGGGTAGTGAAGTAGTCAGCCGACCCGTTTCAGGTAGGTAAGCACCTGCAGCAACCCCTCACCATGACACTGCCACCGCCGGTTCGGCGTTCATGCCCAATAAACAATATAGCGAATCTTCCCAAGCAATGTGATTACCTCTGTGACAGCTGGATAATCTTGTCAAACTCTCCAGCATGTTCAGCAACAGCCACCAGCGCCAACAGCCCCGCCTGGGCAGGAAAACCGCAGGAAAACCGCATGAAACTCACACAAACAGGACACAACCAGTGACGTGCAGTCAGGGGAGGCAGGTGGGTCATCAATTAAAATATAAAATTAAAAATAAATTAAATGGTTATATTTATTCAGTGTTAAAGTTATTTTTCACTTAACTTCACAATTTTTGGAACTGTTTTTCAAAATCGCTTAATTTTCACATCTGCCGTCCAAATACTGAGAAGAGTCGAGCGCCGAGCATCACCGTGGATTTCACAATCACTGCTCTGCAGACCGTTTTGTTGTCCTTCTGCATGTCGCTATTAAAACGTTCCAACACTTTTACTATATGAATTACATTTAATTAGTTCAGCTGGTGTATATAATGCCCAGTATTTATTTTTTATTAACAACTGTACGTGTGTAACGCGTTCTTGTGCTGAGCGTTATAAAACTGCTGCGCAGAGCTGCAGTGAGGCTGCAGTTCTCCTGCCTCACGGCAGGGGGCGACAGTGATCCCGGGGATTCTTCCAAACAACAGAATGAATTACAGCATCAGATAAGGATAAGGAGACTTTTACAAACAATTATCGATGCTTTTATTCAAGAGGCGGCGCCGCATGGACTTCATTTATCAGTAAAGGGAAGACGAGAATAAAATGTTTTATTCTTTTTTCTATGCTACGGTTTGTATACGTAAAGAATGCTGATATGGATATGATTGGATAAGCTGCTCTGCAGGGTTCTTATTTGTAAATCTGACCGAGATGACGTCAGCCATCAACCCCGCCACAGGACACAACAACCACTGCTTCACTTCAAATGAGACGGTCGCACCTTTCTTGAACTCTCAACCACCTCTTCTATGTCCTGGAAAGGGAGGAGAGCATAAAGACACAGCTCGCAAACGTTCAAAAGTGCCAACTTTAGGTTAATTTCCGTCTTACTTGGTCAAAGTCCCGAGCAGACACGTGACAGTGACAATCCACGTAGCCGCCCATGTTGAACAACGGACGACGCGTGCGCGAACACGACTCGTGCTCATATTACAACACGGCGCAGTCCGGACGGGCGGTGTCTTCTCATCAACATAAACTGAGCTCAAGCGGCGCGTCCGCATACTTAAATCAATCGTAACAGGTGTTTAAATGTGAAAGTACAGCAGCACACATGTTTTTTTGTTGTTTTTTTTTATTTATCCATTGAATCATGTGACCTGTGTGTGATCGGTTAGTCATATGACCGCCTTCACCAGCTCAACTCGTCCAGCCGGATCGTTGCTCTTCTGCTCGACATGGGAGCTTTGACGGTGGTGTGTCTGCTCTCTCTGACCGTCGGCTTCAGTCGGGCCAAATATGACCCCACCTGGACGTCCATCGACTCAAGACCGCTCCCAGACTGGTACGACCAGGCCAAGTTCGGCATCTTCATCCACTGGGGTGTCTTCTCGGTACCGAGCTTCGGCAGCGAGTGGTTCTGGTGAGTTTCCCTGCGACTTCTCGTCCCGGTACCTCAGCCGTCGTCATAACCTGCGATGCGATTTATTGTTACTGTACATTAATTCAGATTAAATATATCAAAACATCCTCACTTCAAGTGTTCCCGCCGAAATGACGTCCAAAACGTGGACCGGCGGAGCCCTACCGGGGGAAGGATCCCTGTCAGGTAACCGAATCTCACCTGGAAGGGTCCGAAGGACGACACGTAAAAGTCACCTGGATGACACAAGTCTGCATTTATTACAGAGTTTATGCTTTAAGACGGAATGACTGTTTCTACTTTCTAAATTTCACTTCCTCATACTTGCACGCACCAGCTGCTTGTGAAAATGTCCTTTAACTTTCCTCTTTTACTGACACTCGGAGTTCACCAGGAACGTTTTCTCTTGGATTTTATCAGCAGCACGTCTTTGTGGGGATATAAATCTCTCCTGGCATGATTCTGCTGCGTTTTCCACTTTTGTGCCAGTTTGTGGCAGAAAATGCCTTTTTAAATTCTTTAGTTTTAAATATGTATGGTCACGCATCCCCTGAATCCCACCCATATACCTGTTGGAAATGGCTTTGAAAGGGGGAAAAAAAGGAAAATCTGTCTCCATAACTGCACTCTGGATCTCCGTTCCGTCCTTTATCTCCTCCCTCCGTTTGCCTGGTGACTGCTGATAAAACCAAGAGCCAGCAAGTTCTTACTGTAGGTCCGCCAGCAGTCACTCACCAGTGTTCCCAGGCTGGTGTCTAGTCGCCACGCTGCTTCACGTGTTTTTATATACTGGTCGGTTGTACTTGCGTACTTCCGAAGAGTAATCGAAACATTTACATTTCACTTGTTTTGCAGGTATTACTGGCAGAATCAACACCTGAAACCCTACATCGACTTCATGCAGAGGAACTACCCTCCAGACTTCAAGTATCAAGACTTCGCTCCCCATTTTACAGCCGAGTTCTTCAACGCCAAAGAATGGTCGGACATCTTCGCCTCCTCAGGCGCCAAGTACATCGTCCTGACCACGAAACACCATGAAGGTAGGCCACGAGTAAAACTGCTCAGAAGTGCAATGCGTTTCTGTATTCATGAAGAGTTTTTTTGTTTTTGAACAAAAACGTCAGACAGAAAAGTTTAGTTTGGTCTCTTGTGTAAAGAGAGTCTCGACCCGTGTTGTCTGCACCGTTTTGTTGCTATATCTCTCAGGTTTCACACTTTGGGGCTCAAACACCTCCTGGAACTGGAACGCGGTGGACGTGGGGCCAAAACAAGACCTGGTGGGCGAACTGGCGACTGCGCTGCGTGGCAACACTGACCTGCGACTAGGACTGTATCACTCCCTCTTCGAGTGGTTCAACCCACTCTTCGAAATGGATAAAGCCAACGGGTTCGCCACCAACTACTTTCCTACCAGAAAGTCTCTGCCTGAACTTTACGAGCTTGTTAAGAAGTACAAGCCGGAGGTGCTGTGGTCCGATGGCGACGGAAACGCACCTGACACCTACTGGAACAGCACCGGCTTCTTGGCGTGGCTCTATAACGACAGGTGAGCTGTCTCTCAGACGTTCTCTCATCGTGAAGGTAAAGCGACCTGACCGATGTCCGTCTTCTCTGACAGTCCGGTAAAAGACACGGTGGTGACAAACGACCGGTGGGGTAAGGGCTGCATCTGCAAGCACGGTGGGTATTACACCTGCAGCGATCGCTACCAGCCAGGACACCTGCTCAAGCGAAAATGGGAAAACTGCATGACCATCGACAAAAGGTCATGGGGATACAGACGCAACGCCCCTCTCAGTGACTACCTCCCCATCACGAACCTGGTGGCGGTGAGTTACAGACCCTCTGTCCTTGTAAATGTTTTGTAACATAACAAAGTTATTTAAACATGATCAACCAGTGGAAGGTGGCAGAGGCTGCAGGAAGTTTCTTTCCACCAGATGATCCCATCATCTTGGTAAAGATATCTGCCTTCCTCACTTCTCATGGATGAAGGGGTGACACCTTCAACTACGCCTTTCCAAGACCTCTTCCCATCAGTCTGACCACCAGGATTTCTCCTCTACATTTACCACACCTTCCAAGGCGCTGCTGTAGACTGTCATCCAGGTCTTCTACGACTCTCAGTAAAAAACCCAAAACAACAAAAAACAAAGTCTTCAGGATAGAAGGTGAAACATCTTCAAGCCTTTGAGACAGATTTTGAAGGTGGTGAGAAGTCTGGACATCATGATTGATCAGTGCTGTCACCCGGTCATATGATTCCCATTGTACAACATAAAGTAAAACAGGGCGTACCCACCCAAGTCCTGGTCCAGTCTGTGTTCATCTCCTGCTACTCCAATGCCCTCCTGGCTGCTCTTCCAGCTCGAGTTTCAGAACCTTTTACAGGTGGTCCAGAACACAGTGGCCCATCCGGACCAGACGCTTCAGACTGTTGAACCACCTGAAAACCGCTCTCTGTCTTCATCTTTACGTTATGCGTATTTGGGGGTCAGTCTTTTGTTATATGGTCTTCTGCATGAGTGCAGAGATCTGAGATAAATTGTGTAAAAGGTAATGCAAAAATTATTTTAATGCAGTGAGATTAAAAAAAAGCAAATCAGTTTTGAGCTGATTCGGATCCACTTTGAATTTTAAAGTTATAAACTGACTTTAATGCCGTTATTTTTAACAGACAGCCGTTGTGTTAAGAGCACCATCTGCTGGTGAAAACCAGATGTTACAGATGTAATTGCTGCAAATATGAAACGGACCATCTCAGCCTCTGGTTAAACTGGCTGATTTCAGTCTCATTCAAGAACACAATCTTCAAATATCTTACTGTGTGACATCTTATGTCTGGCTCTTTTTATAGGTTTAAAAAAAAATTAAAAAACTGATTATTATCAAAATCGGGTTAATTCTGTCTTAACATGTACAAGCCAGGAACTGGTGGAATAAATGTAGAAAAATAAATCCATGTGCAGGTAGAAGAGCAGGAAGGCTGGCAGATATTCAGATTAAAGATGATAAAACTCTGACTTTTTAGTTTTTGTTGCATCAACAAACCCGTTAGTTGCTGTTCATTTTCTTACATTCAACTAATTAGTCAGTTTATCATCTGAGGTAAACTCTGGGAGATTTGTACGTCCTGTTTGTTTGTTTTCCTTTTGTAGTAAAGTTTATTATTAGTCATATTTATGTATTAAAAAGAGCTTGTAAAGTTATGAATCCTTTTGAATTCTCTGTTTAGACGCTGGTGGAGACGGTGTCCTGTGGAGGAAACCTGCTGATGAACATCGGCCCCACGCACGACGGAAGGATCTCTCCCATCTTCGAGGAGCGTCTGAGGCAGATGGGCCAGTGGCTGAAGGTGAACGGAGAGGCCATCTACAACACGACGGCGTGGCGGGCGCAGAACGACAGCATCACCCCACATGTCTGGTGGGTCCTCGTTTGTCTCTGGACCTGCCCTTAGAACCAGAAACCCTGTTTGGCAGCGTGTAGATGATGACTGGGAGCTTGTGCTTCATTTGCTCTGACAGAATCCGGACTTTTCCTTTTAGGCCTCATTGAGGCCAGTTAGTCACAACCGTTAGTTATGGGTGGATCTGACAGGATGAAGGTCAGAGCTCAGCAGAATGTCAGGCGTGTCGATGAGCTGATTGGTTGTAGCGCTGCATCAAGGGGCATGTTGGTGTTCATCCACGAGAAAAAGTCGTTTTCAGACGTTCTTAATTGCATGTGAAGGTACGGTGCAGTAATGCCACGTCTGACCACATGGGGGCAGGTTGAGCCGGCTGCTGGCCTGTACCAGGTCCCGACGGGGCTCACTAGCCCTGGTTTCAGCTCCAACGGCACTCATTTTGGAGGTTGTTGACTAGTGGTCTGCTTGGCCAACTCGGTCACTCCTGAAGTGATCTGAGCCACTTGACCGAACAGAAGCTGCTCAGACACACATTCAGTCAACCAGAGGACCCTTCTGGTGAAGAGGTGGAGGAGCTACGTAGCTAGTCAGCCGTCAATCAAAAGACCAACCTCGTTGTTATGGAGATCAAAACTTTTTTTTTTTTTTTTCTTCTTGACCAGACTGAAAATGTTTTTCTGCTGCAAAGTTGGACATCTTAACACTTTAACGCTGGGGTCAACAGAGATTTACTCTGTTCTGGAGCTGGTCCCAGAGGATCAGTGTAGGAACAGGACACGCCGGACCGTCCCACCCAGTAGCACAGCAGATCAGAATGCCCCCAGGTGGTCGCAGGTGGTATTACTACATTGTGCCTGTGTCGCTTTTAAAATCCCACATCTTGATGTGTGATTTGAGTTTGTCCAAGTTCACTAGTGAGCTCTGTCAACCACAGGTACACCTCCAGACCACAGGAAAACTCCGTCTTTGCCATTTTGCTGGAGTGGCCGGACAAAGGATCAGTGATTCTGAGTGAACCGGTGGCCACAGAAGGACTCACTCAGGTAAGATCAAAGCTGCACTCGTGAATAAAAGGGACGTGTTTGCTTTCAGGCGGCACCAAACAGGGTTGTGTGATGCCCAAGTTTTTGACTTGGTTCATTCAGGGTCACAGCTACACGCTACCAGGCAGTCACCCATTTGGACCTGCAGGGTACTGTGACATCACAGACCCAAACCAGAGCAGAATCATTCAGCCTCCCCACATTTATCTGCACCCAACTTCACATCATCCTTCATTATCTGTACCTCCCAAGTGTAAACGTAAAACTATAACGAATCGCAAGGGGGAGAGTCTATGGGAAAGTGGGTGGGGCTGAGCTGAATGGTTGGCCTCGCCCCCTTAAGACCAGCTGCTCTGAATAGAGGTGTAAAGGTACTTTTGTACCACATCTATGTGACCTGATAGCAAAATCATTCCACGGATTTTTGAGTAAGAAATTGTGTTAACTTGTAAAAGAAGAAGCACGTGTCTTAAGTTTGGCTTTTTGCAGATGTGGTTACATACTTATAAAAACTGTTGGACTTGACGTTGCCTCATTACTGCTATTACAATAAATTACATTTTAATCCCAAACTCACTTTTATAAAAGTTGGTTTGAATATTGAATATGGAGCCTGAATATGGTTAAAAACGTCCCACGATGAATCTTTAGACTTTGATTTATGTCAAAACAACATCAATATCATAAAATATATATTTTTTTAAAATTATTTAAATATAAATAAGGGAAAGAAATCTGCAGCTTTATGTAACGCCAGTCTGATATTTATGGTACCTGTAGGAGGAACCTTCCTACTGCTGTTTTAATTCAAATTTCCCCATGAAAGGGTTTGTTTTCCACATTATAGGTGGAGCTGCTCGGTATCGGGCCTCTGAAGTGGCAGCCCGAGAAGCCCAGCGGGCTGCAGGTCTTCCTGCCTCAGCTCTCCATCAACCAGATGCCGTGCCAGTGGGCCTGGACGCTGAAGCTGACTGGTGCCACCTGAAGGAAAACCACGTCGCTGGAACGGGAGCTGACGGAGCAGCGGGCCGGGAGCGGAATCGCCGCTCTTGTTTGAATCGCTGAAATGGAAGCTGTCCTGTGGGGAATTCTGGGAATTAAAAAAAGGGAACTGTAGAGCAATAGCTGTGATTTGCACTTTTGTAGTACAGAAAAAGAAAACATTTATTTTTTTAAGTTCATCATTCAGGGAATCATGCATTTGATGAAGTCATTTTAATTTTGTTTTTTACTCTGCTGATATGCGGCCTTTTGATGATGAATCATGTTTCATATATTCATTCTTGTGTTTTTTTTTTCCACTTTTATCTTGTACTCTGTTTGAATTATGAAATAAAATCAATTGAATTGATTTATCCAAACTGTTCAGATCGTTTTACAGAGCTGTAAGTAAACTAAACATTTGACCACCAGGGGGCTCTCAAGAGCAGATTTTATTGTGTGAGACAAATGCATTATCAAATAACACAAAAAATTAACATTTTAATTAAAGTGTTATGTTGATTCATAGGGCCGCTGCTGTGAAAGACCCCAGGAGGTGTTTATGTTCACGGGTCAGACGTGTCGGTCAGGTTTAAAGGCAGTCTAACGGGGCCACATGCGGCTCTCTGAACAGACGTGACCCCTCAAGAACCAAACTGCTGTTCCTCAACTGACCACCGGGGGTTGGTGCCACTGACTCCCGTTAAAATGTAACACTTAATAGTAGATATACATATATCTACAGTCCAGTTTGTTTAACTATTTCTTCCATTCACAGGTTTGATCAGCGTCGTACTTGGCGCACATAAGCCGGAGCTCCAGCGGCGCTCTGGGGATCCCAGGGTTTGTGGTCAGCTGGCTTGGCATCGATAGTCGCACTGGAGATTGATTTGGAGCTCCAGCCGGCCTCGTTTCAGCAACTCCAGAACTCGTTTCAAATCACAAATGGGGGGCGTGGCTAGCACTATAGCTTAGCAGAAGCTAAGACAAGCTAATTAGGCTTTTTATTGGTAAAGTAATTATATTCCTGTTCGGTAAACAGCTCTTTGTGACTGAACTACAACACAAAGTTTCGCTCACAGTTTAACATGTACATTTGTAGCAACAAGTGTCAGGTTTAAAGGACCTAACGTTTATTAAACACACAATAAGGAAGGAAGACAAAGTCAGTAAGTTTTCATTCATCATCACGGAGGAAGGACAGAGAACTCAGCCTCATCTCAGCTGCTCTTGTCTCTGTCCACCCCCCCTCTGATGGCCTCTTGAGGCTTTTATTGAAAATAAGGAGGTCACAGATGACATGAAGATAAGCAACTTGTACAAGATATATTCTCTGACGTGTACAACTATCTTATAAGACAAGTAGTATACAGAGCGTAAAATAACAATGAGATTAAACAAAGAGTGTGTTAAAGTTTAACCCTATCATTCCCTCCTGCTTTAACACAATCTTTGTTTATTTCACGTCGTCCAAGACCACTTCAGGTGATCTTCAGTCATGGAGTCATTTTTCATGAGTACAAAGACATTTACACTCAGAGGGGTTTCTATAAGGCAAAAAGAAGAGATATTAATATCATCATTATCAGAGTCATTTTCATCATCATCAACAGAATCATTTGCATCATCATCATTATCAGAGTCAAGACCCAAAATCAGATACATTTGTGCCACACGGTCCATGGGTGAGACGGCTGTGGTGATCAATCTGTTCAGCAGTGCACGCAGACATCAGGATGCAACAGCAACCACACAATGTCAGAAATGCTGAAAATACAGCGATGGATACTAGTACAGAAGATACTAAGGTTCGGTACTCGCAACATGCATCCAGCCAGGAGTCCCACATGGAGGTGTCAACACCGGAGTGCTTCTTCAGCACTTCCACCATTCAGGGTCTGCAGCCCTCGTATGGCCTTGGTATGACCACCATCTGCAGCGGTGTTATCAAAAGTGCAACACTGTTTTCCAAACATGGCACACACACACACACACACACACACACACACACCTCCCTTCTCCAGGGCAATCCTGTTCTGGAAAGTCATAAGAGCGTTGCAGACAGCTGTCCAAATACAGCCTCGAACCCGTTCTGTGTCCAGCTTCCTAATTTCTGAACATTGTAGTAGATGTAGTTTTATTCTGTCTTCAGTTTTTTTAACGTGCACCAAACAGAGGACTCAAATCCTGCTGCTATCTACAAATTTATACTCATCTGACACCTCGTGGAAATCTGATGACATCAATGTATGTGGGATCGTTGTCAGAGGTCCAAGTGGAGCTGCAGGATCTCTTGCTTCTGTGAAGGCTTTTTGATGTTACGGCAGACAGTCGTCAGTTCTTCAGCTGAGATATCAGGATCCACTGAAACAGGAAGCAACAGGGTGACTACAACAACAAAACTCAGGATGAGGAATAAAGTCACCATCCAGCATCCTGCAGCATTTCTTACCCGTTTGGTGTCATTTCGATTGAATTTTTATCTCCTCTACTTGGTCAGGTGTCTTAAAATGCTTCACTGACTTTCGGGTCTATTCAGACTCTAAATGTCTGAATCCACCTATTATCAGACTTTGGCTCACCTTTCCTATCGGAGTTTTCAATCCAAATGACCTCTGACCCCTTCCCTCCTGTTGAGACATGATCATCATCATGGCTCACACAGCAGCCCATTGGTACAGATCTTTTTTTTTTTTTTTTTTCCTTCTTCTTCTTCTTCTTCCATCCAGAAATCTGAAACCAAACCAAGATCTTCTGTCTTTATGAATGGGGACAGAGAAAACGGTGTTCCTGATGTCCACCAGTGTGAAGACAGATGAAGCGTTGAAACGTTGTTTTGTTCTGTCACCGAGTTCCTTCACTCTGCGTCGCAGCTGCATTTTATCTGGATCCAAAACATTACCGTCATACTGGGGGTCCCGGTCACCTCCTACATGACGCCAGTCACTGCCCAGAGCAGTCATCCAAACCCGCTGGACCTCCCCGTCATTAAGGTGGCAGGACCGTCCGAGGTCCTCCACGTCACAGACAGATCCCTCCACATCCTCCCCATGGGAGGTCAGGCCTTCTTCAGCCTTTTTAACATCGTCAGTGTTAGGATTTGCAGCTTCAATGAGAGGAACAGTGTCAGCGGCCGGCGGAGAAGAAGGTGTGTTTTTCAGGGTTAGTTCAAGGATACACTCAGGTGGCGGAAGGGTCAACAGTGGATAGATCGGGATACTGTGAGAAAGAATTCTGTTATCGTCGTCATTTCTTTCCTCTTCCTGTCTTCTCTGTACAGGCCCGTCTCATCTGCTCTGTAAAACATGACCTCGGGTTTTTTCTGTCTACAGTCCCCCCTCCCTTCTCCTTGTTCACGCCTCGTCGCCTCGTTCAACCATATCTGGCTTTCTGCGAAACCACGTTTCCGCATCTTCTTGGTGTTCTGTTGTGTTTCAGTTGTTATCTTATCCTGCAGTTCAACTATTTTCTGTGAGTTCAGAGTTCCCTTAAAACCATATTTACTGATCCACAGGTTCAGGTATTTTAGTGACTTCGGATCTTTTTTCTGCATGTATTTCCAGTCCTCACAAACCAATCCTCTTTTATGGTCGATTTTACTGATCAACTTCCCCATTTTTAAAAATTTTGTTTTTTTAAAAATTATTTTTAGATGTTTTTAGTCCAGGTCGGTCTTAATACCTAGGGTATTCTAACACCTGGATTTTTTGTCAGTAGGACAGCAATTAAATCACCTGAAGTGGTAATCTTCGCTTCTACTCGACTCTCGAGTGAAGGATTCTGGCCTCTGCTTCCACAACAGGTTGCTGTTTACATTCCTACTGGTTTACATGAGACAAAATACCTGGTGGTATCGTATCTCCAGTCACACTCACAATCACTCAACACAGAAATGACGTCACTTTACCCACGGACTTTATCGGTTCCGCCGTCTATTTTTCTCTTTTTAGCGTCAGTATCTAGAATTTTCACGTATTTTCTCACGGACTTTATCAGACTCCGGCGTCCCTCAACACCCTATTCTTTCAGGGTAACACAACAAGATTTCACTTACCGACTCTGTCTTCCTTCGGTTCTCCCGTCAACCTTGGACTCCAGCCGGTGAGGCTGAAAACCAGTCTTGAAATTTATAAACGTCCACAGTTACCTTGAAGTCCAACGCACCTGCTGGATTCCTTGGTTTGTTGGGATCCGGCTCGAAGGACGAATTAAATGTCAGGTTTAAACGACCTAACATTTATTAAACACACAATAAGGAAGGAAGACAAAGTCAGTAAGTTTTTCATTCATCATCACGGAGGACAGACAGAGAACCTAGCCCATCTCAGCTGCTCTGGTCTCTGTCCGCCCCCCCTCTGATGGCCTCTTGAGGCTTTTATTGAAAATACGGAGGTCCGGATGACATGAAGATAAGCAACTTGTACAAGATATATTCTCTGACGTGTACAACTATCTTATAAGACAAGCAGTATACAGAGCGTAAAATAACAATGAGATTAAACAAAGTGTGTTAAAGTTTTAACCCTATCAACAAGTAAGAAAAGTGAATATAAAGTTTGACATAGTTGTTTAAATGATCGACTGTAACCAAGTCAGAACAGATCCAAAGCTGCATAAAGGTTTGGGTTAGGGTCTGCAGGTCCCAGCAGACACCTGCTGGAAGGTCCTGACGTCATGTGACGTGGCCACCAGCTCCTTCGGGCAATCCAGAGCAGAGGGGCTGCGGAGCAAGCAATGTGATTACCTCTGTGACAGCTGGATAATCTTGTCAAACTCTCCAGCATGTTCAGCAACAGCCACCAGCGCCAACAGCTCCGCCTGGGCAGGAAAACCGCAGGAAAACCGCATGAAACTCACACAAACAGGACACAACCAGTGACGTGCAGTCAGGGGAGGCAGGTGGGTCATCAATTAAAATATAAAATTAAAAATAAATTAAATGGTTATATTTATTCAGTGTTAAAGTTATTTTTCACTTAACTTCACAATTTTTGGAACTGTTTTTCAAAATCGCTTAATTTTCACATCTGCCGTCCAAATACTGAGAAGAGTCGAGCGCCGAGCATCACCGTGGATTTCACAATCACTGCTCTGCAGACCGTTTTGTTGTCCTTCTGCATGTCGCTATTAAAACGTTCCAACACTTTTACTATATCAATTAAATTTAATTAGTTCAGCTGGTGTATATAATGCCCAGTGTTTATTTTTTATTAACAACTGTACGTGTGTAACGCGTTCTTGTGCTGAGCGTTATAAAACTGCTGCGCAGAGCTGCAGTGAGGCTGCAGTTCTCCTGCCTCACGGCAGGGGGCGACAGTGATCCCGGGGATTCTTCCAAACAACTGAATGAATTACAGCATCAGATAAGGATAAGGAGACTTTTACAAACAATTATCGATGCTTTTATTCAAGAGGCGGCGCCGCATGGACTTCATTTATCAGTAAAGGGAAGACGAGAATGAAATGTTTTATTCTTTTTTCTACGCTACGGTTTGTATACGTAAAGAATGCTGATATGGATATGATTGGATAAGCTGCTCTGCAGGGTTCATATTTGTAAATCTGACCGAGATGACGTCACCCATCAACCCCGCCACAGGACACAACAACCACTGCTTCACTTCAAATGAGACGGTCGCACCTTTCTTGAACTCTCAACCACCTCTTCTATGTCCTGGAAAGGGAGGAGAGCATAAAGACACAGCTCGCAAACGTTCAAAAGTGCCAACTTTAGGTTAAGTTCCGTCTTACTTGGTCAAAGTCCCGAGCAGACACGTGACAGTGACAATCCACGTAGCCGCCCATGTTGAACAACGGACGGCGCGTGCGCGAACACGACTCGTGCTCATATTACAACACGGCGCAGTCCGGACGGGCGGTGTCTTCTCATCAACATAAACTGAGCTCCAGCGGCGCGTCCGCATACATAAATCAATCGTAACAGGTGTTTAAACGTGAAAGTACAGCAGCACACTTGTTCTTTTGTTGTTGTTGTTTTTTTTATTTATCCATTGAATCATGTGACCTGTGTGTGATCGGTTAGTCATATGACCGCCTTCACCAACACAACTCGTCCAGCCGGATCGTTGCTCTTCTGCTCGACATGGGAGCTTTGACGGTGGTGTGTCTGCTCTCTCTGACCGTCGGCTTCAGTCGGGCCAAATATGACCCCACCTGGACGTCCATCGACTCAAGACCGCTCCCAGACTGGTACGACCAGGCCAAGTTCGGCATCTTCATCCACTGGGGGGTCTTCTCGGTACCGAGCTTCGGCAGCGAGTGGTTCTGGTGAGTTTCCCTGCAACTTCTCGTCCCGGTACCTCAGCCGTCGTCATAACCTGCGATGCGATTTATTGTTACTGTACATTAATTCAGATTAAATATGTCAAAACATCCTCACTTCAAGTGTTCCCGCCGAAATGACGTCCAAAACGTGGACCGGCGGAGCCCTACCGGGGGAAGGATCCCTGTCAGGTAACCAGGTAACCTCCTACCGGGGGAAGGATCGCTGTCAGGTAACCGAATCTCACCTGGAAGGGTCCGAAGGACGACACGTAAAAGTCACCTGGATGACACAAGTCTGCATTTATTACAGAGTTTATGCTTTAACACGGAATGACTGTTTCTACTTAATTAATTTCACTTCCTCATACTTGGACGCACCAGCTGCTTGTGAAAATGTCCTTTAACTTTCCTCTTTTACTGACACTCGGAGTTCACCAGGAACGTTTTCTCTTGGATTTTATCAGCAGCACGTCTTTGTGGGGATATAAATCTCTCCTGGCATGATTCTGCTGCGTTTTCCACTTTTGTGCCAGTTTGTGGCAGAAAATGCCTTTTTAAATTCTTTAGTTTTAAATATGTATGGTCACGCATCCCCTGAATCCCACCCCTATACCTGTTGGAAATGGCTTTGAAAGGGAAAAAAAAGGAAAATCTGTCCCCATAACTGCACTCTGGATCTCCGTGCCGACCCTTATCTCCTCCCTCCGTTTGCCTGGTGACTGCTGATAAAACCAAGAGCCAGCAGGTTCTTACTGTAGGTCTTACATTTACATTTCAATTGTTTTGCAGGTATTACTGGCAGAATCAACACCTGAAGCCCTACATCGACTTCATGCAGAGGAACTACCCTCCAGACTTCAAGTATCAAGACTTCGCTCCCCATTTTACAGCCGAGTTCTTCAACGCCAAAGAATGGTCGGACATCTTCGCCTCCTCGGGCGCCAAGTACATCGTCCTGACCACGAAACACCATGAAGGTAGGCCACGAGTAGAACTGCTTAGAAGTGCAATTTCTTTTTTTAGTTTTTTTTTGTTTTTTTTTTTGTTTTTGAACAAAAACGTCAGACAGAAAAGTTTAGTTTGGTCTCTTGTGTAAAGAGAGTCTCGACCCGTGTTGTCTGCACCGTTTTGTTGCTATATCTCTCAGGTTTCACACTTTGGGGGTCAAACACCTCCTGGAACTGGAACGCGGTGGACGTGGGGCCAAAACAAGACCTGGTGGGCGAACTGGCGACTGCGCTGCGTGGCAACACTGACCTGCGACTAGGACTGTATCACTCCCTCTTCGAGTGGTTCAACCCACTCTTTGAAATGGATAAAGCCAACGGGTTCGCCACCAACTACTTTCCTACCAGAAAGTCTCTGCCTGAACTTTACGAGCTTGTTAAGAAGTACAAGCCGGAGGTGCTGTGGTCCGATGGCAGCGGAAACGCACCTGACACCTACTGGAACAGCACCGGCTTCTTGGCCTGGCTCTATAACGACAGGTGAGCTGTCTCTCAGACGTTCTCTCATCGTGAAGGTAAAGCGACCTGACCGATGTCCGTCTTCTCTGACAGTCCGGTAAAAGACACGGTGGTGACAAACGACCGGTGGGGTGACGGCTGCATCTGCAAGCACGGTGGGTATTACACCTGCAGCGATCGCTACCAGCCAGGACACCTGCTCAAGCGAAAATGGGAAAACTGCATGACCATCGACAAAAGGTCATGGGGATACAGACGCAACGCCCCTCTCAGTGACTACCTCCCCATCACGAACCTGGTGGCGGTGAGTTACAGACCCTCTGTCCTTGTAAATGTTTTGTAACATAACAAAGTTATTTAAACATGATCAACCAGTGGAAGGTGGCAGAGGCTGCAGGAAGTTTCTTTCCACCAGATGATCCCATCATCTTGGTAAAGATATCTGCCTTCCTCACTTCTCATGGATGAAGGGGTGACCCCTTCAACTACGCCTTTCCAAGACCTCTTCCCATCAGTCTGACCACCAGGATTTCTCCTCTACATTTACCACACCTTCCAAGGCGCTGCTGTAGACTGTCATCCAGGTCTTCTACGACTCTCAGTAAAAAACCCAAAACAACAAAAAACAAAGTCTTCAGGATAGAAGGTGAAACATCTTCAAGCCTTTGAGACACATTTTGAAGGTGGTGAGAAGTCTGGACATCATGATTGATCAGTGCTGTCACCCGGTCATATGATTCCCATTGTACAACATAAAGTAAAACAGGGCGTACCCACCCAAGTCCTGGTCCAGTCTGTGTTCATCTCCTGCTACTCCAATGCCCTCCTGGCTGCTCTTCCAGCTCGAGTTTCAGAACCTTTTACAGGTGGTCCAGAACACAGTGATCCAATCCGGACCAGACGCTTCAGGCTGTTGAACCACCTGAAAACCGCTCTCTGTCTTCATCTTTACGTTATGCGTATTTGGGGGTCAGTCTTTTGTTATATGGTCTTCTGCATGAGTGCAGAGATCTGAGATAAATTGTGTAAAAGGTAATGCAAAAATTATTTTAATGCAGTGAGATTAAAAAAAAGCAAATCAGTTTTGAGCTGATTCGGATCCACTTTGAATTTTAAAGTTATAAACTGACTTTAATGCCGTTATTTTTAACAGACAGCCGTTGTGTTAAGAGCACCATCTGCTGGTGAAAACCAGATGTTACAGATGTAATTGCTGCAAATATGAAACGGACCATCTCAGCCTCTGGTTAAACTGGCTGATTTCAGTCTCATTCAAGAACATAATCTTCAAATATCTTACTGTGTGACATCTTATGTCTGGCTCTTTTTATAGGTTTAAAAAAAAATTAAAAAACTGATTATTATCAAAATCGGGTTAATTCTGTCTTAACATGTACAAGCCAGGAACTGGTGGAATAAATGTAGAAAAATAAATCCATGTGCAGGTAGAAGAGCAGGAAGGCTGGCAGATATTCAGATTAAAGATGATAAAACTCTGACTTTTTAGTTTTTGTTGCATCAACAAACCCGTTAGTTGCTGTTCATTTTCTTACATTCAACTAATTAGTCAGTTTATCATCTGAGATAAACTCTGGGAGATTTGTACGTCCTGTTTGTTTTCCTTTTGTAGTACAGTTTATTATTAGTCATATTTATGTATTAAAAAGAGCTTGTAAAGTTATGAATCCTTTTGAATTCTCTGTTTAGACGCTGGTGGAGACGGTGTCCTGTGGAGGAAACCTGCTGATGAACATCGGCCCCACGCACGACGGAAGGATCTCTCCCATCTTCGAGGAGCGTCTGAGGCAGATGGGCCAGTGGCTGAAGGTGAACGGAGAGGCCATCTACAACACGACGGCGTGGCGGGCGCAGAACGACAGCATCACCCCACATGTCTGGTGGGTCCTCGTTTGTCTCTGGACCTGCCCTTAGAACCAGAAACCCTGTTTGGCAGCGTGTAGATGATGACTGGGAGCTTGTGCTTCATTTGCTCTGACAGAATCCGGACTTTTCCTTTTAGGCCTCATTGAGGCCAGTTAGTCACAACCGTTAGTTATGGGTGGATCTGACGGGATGAAGGTCAGAGCTCAGCAGAATGTCAGGCGTGTCGATGAGCTGATTGGTTGTAGCGCTGCATCAAGGGGCATGTTGGTGTTCATCCACGAGAAAAAGTCGTTTTCAGACGTTCTTAATTGCATGTGAAGGTACGGTGCAGTAATGCCACGTCTGACCACATGGGGGCAGGTTGAGCCGGCTGCTGGCCTGTACCAGGTCCCGACGGGGCTCACTAGCCCTGGTTTCAGCTCCAACGGCACTCATTTTGGAGGTTGTTGACTAGTGGTCTGCTTGGCCAACTCGGTCACTCCTGAAGTGATCTGAGCCACTTGACCGAACAGAAGCTGCTCAGACACACATTCAGTCAACCAGAGGACCCTTCTGGTGAAGAGGTGGAGGTGCTACGTAGCTAGTCAGCCGTCAATCAAAAGACCAACCTCGTTGTTATGGAGATCAAAACTTTTTTTTTTTTTTTTTTTTCCTTAACCAGACTTATGAAAATGTTTTTCTGCTGCAAAGTTGGACATCTTAACACTTTAACGCTGGGGTCAACAGAGATTTACTCTGTTCTGGAGCTGGTCCCAGAGGATCAGTGTAGGAACGGGACACGCCGGACCGTCCCACCCAGTAGCACAGCAGATCAGTATGCCCCCAGGTGGTCGCAGGTGGTATTACTACATTGTGCCTGTGTCGCTTTTAAAATCCCACATCTTGATGTGTGATTTGAGTTTGTCCCAGTTCACTAGTGAGCTCTGTCAACCACAGGTACACCTCCAGACCACAGGAAAACTCCGTCTTTGCCATTTTGCTGGAGTGGCCGGACAAAGGATCAGTGATTCTGAGTGAACCGGTGGCCACAGAAGGACTCACTCAGGTAAGATCAAAGCTGCACTCGTGAATAAAAGGGACGTGTTTGCTTTCAGGCAGCACCAAACAGGGTTGTGTGATGCCCAAGTTTTTGACTTGGTTCATTCAGGGTCACAGCTACACGCTACCAGGCAGTCACCCATTTGGACCTGCAGGGTACTGTGACATCACAGACCCAAACCAGAGCAGAATCATTCAGCCTTCCCACATTTATCTGCACCCAACTTCACATCATCCTTCATTATCTGTACCTCCCAAGTGTAAACGTAAAACTATAACGAATCGCAAGGGGGAGAGTCTATGGGAAAGTGGGTGGGGCTGAGCTGAATGGTTGGCCTCGCCCCCTTAAGACCAGCTGCTCTGAATAGAGGTGTAAAGGTACTTTTGTACCACATCTATGTGACCTGATAGCAAAATCATTCCACAGATTTTTGAGTAAGAAATTGTGTTAACTTGTAAAAGAAGAAGCACGTGTCTTAAGTTTGGCTTTTTGCAGATGTGGTTACATACTTATAAAAACTGTTGGACTTGACGTTGCCTCATTACTGCTATTACAATAAATTACATTTTAATCCCAAACTCACTTTTATAAAAGTTGGTTTGAATATTGAATATGGAGCCTGAATATGGTTAAAAACGTCCCACGATGAATCTTTAGACTTTGATTTATGTCAAAACAACATCAATATCATAAAATATATATTTTTTTAAAATTATTTAAATATAAATAAGGGAAAGAAATCTGCAGCTTTATGTAACGCCAGTCTGATATTTATGGTACCTGTAGGAGGAACCTTCCTACTGCTGTTTTAATTCAAATTTCCCCATGAAAGGGTTTGTTTTCCACATTAAAGGTGGAGCTGCTCGGTATCGGGCCTCTGAAGTGGCAGCCCGAGAAGCCCAGCGGGCTGCAGGTCTTCCTGCCTCAGCTCTCCATCAACCAGATGCCGTGCCAGTGGGCCTGGACGCTGAAGCTGACTGGTGCCACCTGAAGGAAAACCACGTCGCTGGAACGGGAGCTGACGGAGCAGCGGGCCGGGAGCGGAATCGCCGCTCTTGTTTGAATCGCTGAAATGGAAGCTGTCCTGTGGGGAATTCTGGGAATTAAAAAAAGGGAACTGTAGAGCAATAGCTGTGATTTGCACTTTTGTAGTACAGAAAAAGAAAACATTTATTTTTTTAAGTTCATCATTCAGGGAATCATGCATTCGATGAAGTCATTTTAATTTTGTTTTTTACTCTGCTGATATGTGGCCTTTTGATGATGAATCATGTTTCATATATTCATTCTTGTGTTGATTTTTTTTTTTCCACTTTTATCTTGTACTCTGTTTGAATTATTAAATAAAATCAATTGAATTGATTTATCCAAACTGTTCAGATCGTTTTACAGAGCTGTAAGTAAACTAAACATATGACCACCAGGGGGCTCTCAAGAGCAGATTTTATTGTGTGAGACAAATGCATTATCAAATAACACAAAAAATTAACATTTTAATTAAAGTGTTATGTTGATTCATAGCGCCGCTGCTGTGACAGACCCCAGGAGGTGTTTATGTTCACGGGTCAGACGTTTCGGTCCGGTTCAAATGCAGTCTAACAGGCCACATGCGGCTCTCTGAACAGACGTGACCCCTCAAGAACCGAACTGTTGTTCCTCAACTGACACCGGGGGTTGGAGCCACTGACCCCCGTTAAAATGTAACACTTAATAGTAGATATACATATGTCTGCAGTCCAGTTTGTTTAACTATTTGTTCCATTCACAGGTTTGATCAGCGTCGTACTTGGCGCCCATAAGCCGGAGCTCCAGCGGCGCTCTGGGGATCCCAGGGTTTGTGGTCAGCTGGCTTGGCATCGATAGTCACACTGGAGATTGATTTGGAGCTCCAGCCGGCCTCGTTTCAGCAACTCCAGAACTCGTTTCAAATCACAAATGGGGGGCGTGGCTAGCACTATAGCTTAGCAGAAGCTAAGACAAGCTAATTAGGCTTTTTATTGGTAAAGTAATTATATTCCTGTTCGGTAAACAGCTCTTTGTGACTGAACTACAACACAAAGTTCTCGCTCACAGTTTAACATGTACATTTGTAGCAACAAGTAAGAAAAGTGAATATAAAGTTTGACATAGTTGTGTAAATGATCGACTGTAACCAAGTCAGAATAGATCCAAAGCTGCATGAAGGTTTGGGTTAGGGTCTGCAGGTCCCAGCAGACACCTGCTGGAAGGTCCTGACGTCATGTGACGTGGCCACCAGCTCCTTCAGCCAATCCAGACCAGAGGGGCTGCGGAGCTGCTGCAAGACGAATTCTCTTTAAAGTAAAATTCATTAAAATGCTTTTATGGTAGTTTTTTTTTTTTTTACAGCTAATATGCCAATACGGCGCTAAGATCCAAATGAAAAGGAGCTGCTGTTCTGGCTCGAGTCCCTAGTGGCCAGTGGAGGAACTGCAGGTCTGGATCCAGAACCTAGTGGTCAGTGGAGGAATTGCTGCTTTTCTTTCTTGGCTTGAACCCAGAAGTTGTTTGTTCGAAACCGATCGATGCAGTCCAGCTGTGCACAGATGAGCCAGCAGCAGCAGTCTCTTACACCTCTGCAGCAGTCTGTACATGTTCACACTCACATACCCAACCCTTGCCCACGTTCTCGCCGCGCTGCACCGTGCGCCCACTGTTGTGTCTGCTCTCGGCCGCGCGCCTTTAAGCTGGGAGGTCCCTGCTCTGCAAATGTTCCATGACGCGCATATGGGGGGTTTACAGGGGGTTCTCACGTCCATGCAGTCCCCCTCCCCACCCCCCTCCCCGCATCCGCGTCCTCCAGCAGGCTTTCCCCAGCCTGCGACCCCCACATGACTGCTGCTGAGCCCACCTGCGGCAACACGGCGTGCTGCAGGGATGCAGACCACGTGCAGGACACGGAGGACACCTTCACATCTACTCTGCATTCAGTCAGTGAGGCTTCTGGACCTTATAGCAGACATATATGCGCTCAAAGCACGCTATAGTTTATTATGATGAAATAATGAAAGAGAGGCGGTGTTACATCACCACACTGTCTCATGAAATAAGTGGCTTGAAATGTAAAAATAAAGGAAAATAGACAAAACTGTCAACCAAAGCGGATGCATTCATACACCGTTTTTAATTGCTTTATCAGACTTATGTTTTAACATCACTGTTTCTTTGTAATGTTTAAACATCATTCTGATCAGTCGAATCAAGGTCAACCACAAACATGTGAAGCTGCTGGAGGAACACTTTAACCTCATTTTAAATCTTGGGTCGCCAATTCAGAACTAAGCTTTTGTAAATCACAGAAATATATGCAGACATTTGCCCCTCTATTATCCTAGGCTTTTAAATCCACGAGCAGTCAAGGTGTTTCGGCTGCTCTGGATCAGATTAGGAGAGACTTTGGACTGCTGCTCAGTCCAGAACCGCTAGGATGTCTGGTTCTCTCCAGGTCATTTTAGATCATCTAAACGGTGAAGGTCTGGGTTCTGGCTGGACCACTCCAAAAGGAGGATTTTATTTTTCAGGACAGCAGCAGCTTTGCTGATGGTGTTTTGCCACAGCGACCCTTCCGTTTCAATCACCACCGTACTCATAAACAGAGATGTCTGCCAGTTTCAGTGACGTCTTCAAGCCTTTCCTGGGTTCTTCTCGCCCCACTTGGAATTCTGCGTTGTTCCTGTGGAGTTATTTTGCCTGGACACCAGTTTCCAGGAAGACAAAAACATACCATTAGTGTGAGGATGTAAACAACACGTACATAAACAAAGGAACTGGAATAAAATGAGGCCTTTCTAGAGGAGTGTAAACGTCTGACAGATGAAGAACAGACGCAAATGTGAGAAATTCGTAGCAATGGTGTAGCAATACCACTTCTGACCACATGGCGGCATTTAGATCACAAAGAAAATGCTCCGACGAGTGGGGACGGTGCGGCTCATAAAAACACTGTCGCTGCTCAGGGCTGAGACAGTGAGGTATGGAAGTCTGCAGTTCACCAAATGACCACCAGGGCCCGACTCAAAAACATTAGTTCATCTTATTTACGGGCATTTTAAAATGTCTCTTTTCACAGCAAAAATAAACACGTTTATGCCTTTTGTTTACTTAGCTACGTTCACCATATTTTTTTCTTCTTTGAGTGATACCTGCGTCGCATCCTCTGGCCTCGAAGGGTTCGGTCGAGAAGGCTGCTGAGCGAGTCGCGGCTAGCGCCAGAGGGTCCGAGTCCAGTCGGGTCGACTGCTGACGGCTGACCGGCTGACCGGCCTGTGACCGGGGCCAGAGATGGTAGCACAGGGCAAAGCTGGCCATCGCTTCAGCTGCCAAATAACCTTCACCCCCACATCATTCAAGACCAGCGTGGAAGGGTTTGGGCTGCGGTTGCAGTCCAGACGCTGTTGTCGGCTTTTCTGCATGAGCAGCGGAGTCGGGGCTAGGCTACCGACTAATAGTCGTGGTGGCGCTGGTGGAACTAGTCTTCATTTTGGCCTGGAAGTCCTCGTTCCTGATGTTGCCTAGAATGAATATAAGGTAGTGTAACGTAGACTGACAAAAACTACGTTGGATTGTTTGCTCCTGGTAACACACAGGCCAGAAAACACTTCAAAATTCCTCTTCAGGGGTTCAAAACTACTCCGAGGAGCGGTTTTGACGACGCAGTGGGTTTGTCACGTTCTCCTTTTAGCCTCTAGTTGTGACACGTGAACTTTCCCACCACGTGCTGCCCCCACGTGGTTTGGAGTGGTATTGCAACATAAAGGGGGTTTGTGATCTGTACAAAAAGATCAACATGTTCAATTTAGTTTAACTGAAGATAAAAAAAATTAAGAAAAATTACATTTTGGGAAAAAAAGAGAAAAAAAAGTCACATTTCCTTCAGTGATTTCATCGAATCAAGTCACACTCAGCGTACATTTATAGAGCCTATCAATACAGGAAGTAATGTACTGGAATAATGCATATGTTCGACACAGCTGAAGCCCATTTCGTCCTCTCCCTGCACTGTAATCACTGGCGGTAATTATACATGTAGACAGGAACTGGGAAACTGTTACAGACGTTGGCGCGGTTGCCACGGAAACACACAATCTTGTCAGATTATTTTCAGGTACTGCTGTGATAATGCCATAGCGGCGCCTGGCTGAGAGGCTGCGGATCAATCCAGAGAGGGGGCGTTTTCTGAATGAAGCGACGCATCGGGTGAGGAGGTCTGATGCTTGTGCGGGGTTCGGTTTCCCCCCGCGAGTCAAACGTGTGACCGCCACTGCAGCCAGCAGGGGGGAAAACCTCATTCCTTCCACTCATAAACACCCGTCCACTTCAGCATTAATATCATGAGAGGATGCACGCGTGGCACTCAGTCACATGCAAATCTGTGGCAGATTTGAGGTGGTCAGCAGAGCTGCAGATAGTAGAAATGCAGAGCAGCGTGAGGAACATCCCGGGGGACAGACCATTATATTTTTAGAGACAAGTGACTTGACCTTCACTGCACACCGACTATCAGCCATTTTAGTGCCGCTCCTCTAGACGCAGCATAATGGATCTCAGCTGCAGTGCAGTTCGTTAGCTTCAACTTCATCTTCAGTTAGTTAGAGGCTGCATCTAATAATAGCTTCCTGCATTTCAGGACTGTGCATGTGCAGCTTTTCTTTGTCTTCCATCCTGGAAGATAAATGCCCGGTGAAATTACAGATTTTTGTTGCAGAGGAGATGCGAGCCTCCCATCTGGGTGGGTTGTTGACCTCAGAGGTGACGTTCTGCTGCGAGTCGTTGCATAAGTATCCAGCTCTTGTATTTTTAATTTTTTTTTGCTCTCTAATAAAATGTGTGAGGCACAGCGAGCACAGCTGGGGCAAACCCAACGCCAAGACGCCAAGAACTCCTATTCATAGAGGCAGCGCAGTCGTTCTCACCCGGGAGTGAAACTGAGGAGCAGTGGTCAAAGCGTGTGAATTATTTATAGTTGTGTAAATTACATTGTGCTGAGAGGCCGAGTGAAGGATTGTAAATTAGTCTGAAATCAGAGGGAAGATGTCGTCTCATGTGACAACAGACGGAAATTAGAGCAGCTTCCAAACAAATGACAAAAAGGAACTTGTGCGTGATGGAGATTCATTTAAAAGGCTAATTTTAAAAAAGTAGCTTTGTGTAAGTTGTTCTACAAAACCAAGTCAGAAAACACTGCGATGAGGTGTGAAGTGAAATAAAATAAAGAAGATAAATGCAGTGATCCAACTTTACACCTGAGGGACAGGAACCAACACAAACCACATGAAAACAGGTTAAAACGACACGCCACAACGAGTCGTTTCAAAAGATCGATGGCAGCAGGAACAAGCGAGATTCGTTTCAAATCTGTTGTACTGTATCAGATGGCAGCTACATAAACTCATCAACGAGGGTGGTCTGGACCGAACCTTCTGTCAGGTTGTAAAGTTCAAAATCGTCGAGGTTCACACCTGCCATTTGTTCACAAACCTTCACAAATAGCAGTCGGTTCTTACTGAGAGAGACGGGTCCGAACCAGCAAATAGAACAAGAGTAAAAGAGCCTCAGAAAAGTGTTGATTAGTTGGGTATGTGTGTGTGAACATGTGCAGACTGCCCTAGTTATTAAATCCATTTGTAGTGATTCACATCGTCAGTCAGCCTTTGAGCTTTACTGAGGACACTTGTACGACCCCGGACCACCACGGAGTCTGGATGGTGGACTTGTTGATGACGACACTCTGAGTGGTCATTTATGCCTTTAGTCAGGAGGACACAGAGTCCATTTCTGTCCAAAAAGATCTGGGACTCAGGTTCACCTGACCGTTAAATGTTCAGCGGTCCATCCCAGATGCCTCCGAGCCCAGAGATGTCGATGCTGCTGCTGATACACGCTTCTTTCTTGGAATTTATGAACGTAAACCTGCGTTCAGATGCTTGGCAAGACTTTCCAAAGTCAGTCCTTGTCCATGTGGTTTTATCAGCTATTGATGAGTAACGTCTGACAGACTGAAGGTCCCAGGTGTCCATGTTGGGTTTGAGTCCTTGAAACTCCTCCAGATTGCTGAATCAGTTAATAATATTCTGTATTGAAGAAGAATAAAAATGCAAATCCCTTCAGATTTTTGTTAATGGAACATAAACAATCATTTTAATAACTTTTCTAGCACAATTGTTGAGAAATTGGAGGTCCTCAACCAGTTTTGAACCACAAAGATTCAAAGGTTTTCATGGGTTCTGCTTTTATTATATTTATTAACCCTTTGATGCCTGACATATGAAATAAAACACATAAAGTCCTATTTTTAATGTTTATTTTTTTATTTTATGAATCCCTAAAAAAACTTTTTTGTGTAATTGTATGTATTTATTTATTATATAAGAGCTATTTTATGTATTTTAGGGTAGTACAGAGCTCTTTAAAAGTCTATCAAATCTGATAAATTTAGCATTAATGGGTTAAAGTAAAAGAAAATTACACAAAAGGAGTGAAACAGTCGTACTTTTTTATGTAAATATTACCTTTAAATGGTAAAATATCCCGTTGGACAGTTCAGTAACTGTATCTTTTACAACTTTCTTACAACAGCAGCTTAAAAGTGAAATATTCTGTTAATTGAAATCCAGGAAATAATGTGATCAGGACTTTGAGTTTCAACTCTGAACACACAAATGTGACAATACCGTCTCTGAGACTCGCACCTTTTCTAATTTCATGCTGAAGCTGCTCAGAGGAAGTGTTTGGATGTAAAGAGGCTGCGTTGAACGCGAGCGTCCCATTCAGAGGACGAGGTTGGCAGCTGCTCGTAATCTACAGCTTTGTCCTGATTCTCGCCGCGTTAATGACGCCCTCATCACGACTCTCTCCATTCACAAAGCAAATCCTGTCGTGACGGGAAGAACTGGCTCTGCGCAGGCTGTGGGTGGCTGAATTATTCACAGGAACTTTTGTTTTGTTTTTTTCTGATTTCAGCTGCCTTTACGTGCATCCACATGCTGCTTTCACCCAGTAACACAAGGAACAGGATCATTTCTGAGGTTTCTGAGTTCTGACTTGTTGACTGAGTTCGACTGGCTCGTAAGAGTTCACGGACACTTCCGCGTCATTGTCCAGACCACCATTAGGAGGTAGATCCAGTCCCTGCTGGGGTGGGCACCTCCATGGAGCCGACTCCTCGTCAACAGCCCTGAACACACTGAAGTGGTTAAAGATGACAGTGATCCTGCACCGGAGAAAATCCTTCATACAGCAGCAGTAAAGTCACCTGTAAACTGTCATAAGATCAGAAAGTAGGTTCAGCAGAAACATGGAGTCATTTAGTCATGGGGCAAAATGTTCTGGGAACCAGGTTATGGTAGAAACAGGACCCTGTTTCTGCCATAACCTGGTTCCCAGGTGTTTTTGTTTTTCAAGAAGAAAGTTGTAGTTGGTCTGGTCTTCACGCTGGCCTACAAACACCGGACAGACCAAAAGACAGGAGGAAGGATGTTTTAAAGGTCACAATCTGATTGGACGGATGGTTCGGTCTGTTTGGAAGTGGACTGCGAGACATCTCCCCGCGAGGCCCAGGCATTGATTTAATGTGCACCAAGGTTCAGACAGGAGCAACAGGGAAACATCTCCAACGTGAGAATGAAGCACAGTCTGGAGGTGGTATCAGTTACTGAGCTGGCTGAAGCCACCAACATGAAGTGGAGGAGGTCATCAACAAACATGTACATTTATATGAGACAGTTTAGTACATTCTTAAAAAGAAACTGAGCTCAACAACATCAAAGGACCCGGAAGACCAAAGAAGACAACTAAAGAAAAGCCCACAGAAGTCAAGAACACTGGACTGAAGGTAGACGTATCGTTGTCAACATCTACAGCCGAGAGGCGGCTTCAAGAACAGGAAAGACAGACTAGACATTACCTAGAAAACCTCTAAAAATGTTCTGGAGTCAGAGATGTTTGGAAACCAAGATGAACTTGAATCAGAATGATGGGAACAAAACAGTATGGAGAAGGAAATGATCTCCATACTTTTATGATCTGAAAAAGACCACATCGTGTCTCAAACGTGGTGGGGGCAGTGGTTTGGTTTGGTGTCTTTAGATCGACTGCTGACAAAAACAGAAGGTGAATTCTGAAGTGTACGCGTCTATAATCTCTGCTCACATTCAAACAAATGCCATGAAGGCGACAGCACAGAGCTTCAAATGAAAAATAACCTTAAACAACCGCTTTTCAGGCACAGAAGACCAACCTGAAAGCAGAAAGACCCACAAGCAGCAGCTGCAGTGAAGGTCTGGAAAGGCATCTGCTGAGGTCCATAGTCTCCAGACTTCAAGCAGTTGTTGACATCCAGGCATTAAAAATCCTGTATACATTTACTCCTAAGTCACTTTGTCCAAATGCTTTCCAGCCCCTGAAAATTGAGATACCTAAAATAGTTGCAACTGTTGCCATTTCAGCTCCTAAATCTTGATTGATTTATTTAAAATTCATTGCGGCGGCACAGACAGACAAAAATCACTGGAAGCAGCATTTCATCATTATCCAAATACTCTACAACACTACTGACCATGTACTCCTGTTACAGTATATGGATACATGACAACGTGCAGCAGATAAAGGGAAAATGTGGCGTATGAGATAACAGCCAGAGTTGACTGTGGCAGAATCAGATGTTGAATGAGCAGCTGTGGTTGGACGGTGATGTCTGGCTGTGTGGATCAGCCCTGCTTTGTGTGCGGCGAGGCAGCTGCTGCTGTGCTTTCAAACGCAGAGAAAGAGAGGGAGAGTGAGCCAGAGGAAGGAAAAGCGCCCTTAAACGTGGGCCGTTGTGTAATCCCTCACAGGGCCCCTTTGCTATTTTTGTGCCTGGGTCCGCACGTCACGGTTGGGTATTTTCTCTGGTGACTAGCTCGCATCAATAGATCTTCTAATGTACACCCAGCCGGCCAGCAGCTTCGTGACTGATGGGACTCGCTCATTTATTTTATTATCATTATTGTTGTCTCTATCTGGACATGAGGAGAATGGAGGAACGGAGTAAGCGGCAGCAGGAATGTCACATGTGACTGTGGATATGGGACAGGGGACGATTCAAATGTCAGGTTTGTATGAGGATTATATTTGATATGTGAATGTCAGCTGCGGCATGAGCCCAGGCTTTTCCCCACCTCCCCGGCTGCCTTATGCCACACAGAGAAGCTGTTGATTCATTCTGCATGTTGCCGTTGATGCTTTTTCTACCATCCAGCTTCTTCTCAAACCACTCATCTCCTCATGATATTTATGGGTTGGCTGCCAGGGTGAGACCTCACTCCTGTTCCCTTTAATGGCCAACTTGGAAACATCTAATGATGTAATGTTGTAACGATGCTCTTCCCGGTCAGGACTTTGCCCAGTGGGATCTCTCAAAGCATCCCCACAAATGCCCGCTTGTTCACATGAAGGTCCTCATGAAGCCGTTCCTCCATCCATGTGGACATACTGTACCTCAGTCAGCCCACAGTCATCCTGAAACACACCTACTGCCGCCCACCAGCCTCCTGTTGTTGCACGTCATCGCTGCTGTGTCATATATTTTTGTAGGGCTTGTTGCAGCGAAAACAAGAAGTCTGACTTGTCGACTGTGTCCCTGCCCCCCTTCCCCAGCGTGCTCACTTCAAAAGGTATGCATTGTGTCTGAGGGTCTTATCTCATTGTCACTCTGCACCCCACCCCCCTTTCCCTCCTCTCGGAGGATGGAAACTAAGCAATGAGGTCACCTTGAAAGGGAGCTCCCTTCCAGGCCTCTGAATATTACCCCCCTCCACTCCTCCCACTGAGTTTACCTCCGTAAACCTCCCTGTTGAAACGTGGATCACTCCAACCCTGCCCCCTAGCTCCATCCCCAGTAAAACATCCTTCAGTACATTTGCTGCATCCTCGTCCAGAGCTGCTCAACCACAAAAACAGACAGAAGAGGAGATTTGGGGTAGAAGACCCTCCTCACGGCTGCTTTTAAGCATCTCGGAGAGTCACCTTGGTCTCTCATCCTCTAGTTTAGAGCTTGAGCAGCGCGTGCTGTGCCAACAAAGAAAGGAAGAGCGCGAGAGGATGTCCTAATTAAGGGGAACTCAGAGGGTTTGAACCAGATAATCTTACATAACCTCGTTAGGGAGGACACAGTCATTTGATACTGAGAAGATGGAAATGACGCGTCCTCGGATACCTATCCCCCTGGTAGGAAGTGAGAGCCGGTTCACTTTAACCACTGGCGTGATGATGCTCTTCGCTGGAGTCCGGCGTGTTTACAGACAGGATGGCATGTGGTTGTGTCCATGTGATGACAGCTGTAAGCGTTTTCCAACCAGAGACGCGTCATGATACCAGCTTTGGAAGAGTAATGGGCCAAAAAAGAAAAAGGAAAAAGGGAAGGAGGACCGATGGAGGCAGACCGATCACATTTCATTAGTATGAATGTACTGGTGTTTGTGAACGCTGGAATGCATCAGCACGTACATCACAGCCCTGTCACTGTACAACACCCATGTTGCTCCCTCCGATACGGATATTTTCAGCTTTTCTTTATTCTGAGAAACTTAACATTTTCTTTGCTTTGTTTAATGAAGAGAAATGGAAAACTGACTGTCGGTGTGTTAATCTGTTTATTTTGTCAAAAGAGACATCTGTTTAACTTCAGAAGACCTGCCGACACAAAAGTCACAAAACCTGCGTTTTTTTATTTTTATTTAAAGATAATAGCTGGTGTGGTTGGGAGCACTAACAGACCAGTGCTCGGCTTTAGGTTGGCCTGGAAGGGTCCGGTAGCAAAGTTCAGCTACGTGGTCAGTAGGCAGCCCTACAGACCCTTCCAGGACCCTTCCAGGACCCTTCCAGGTTGACTAACTGCGCTCCACTATGATGGCTACCCAACCGAGGGTCAAGAGCCAGCTAACTGACCCAACAACCGTGGGTCCAGGAAGCTCCCATCCCATCCCCAACCCACGCGAAAACAGATAAATGAGGTGAGGAGAAAACATCCCAAACAGCTGCCAGGCTTGGCTTCTCTGCCATTTTGCCCATTCTGGGCATAACTGGCGTGAGGTGGAGTCAGCTCCTTCCAATATGGCGCCATGCAGGGCCTTGAATAGTTGACAAACCTTCAGGAAACCCTATAGATGATGTCAAGAGACGGTGTGTCCAGCTCTTGTTATATCTATACGGGTAATTCTGCCTGCTAAAAAACCGTTCGCTTTAAACAACGCTCTAGTGTTGTGGTTGAAAATGGAGCTCTTGTCCTTTGTCCTTAGAGACATTTCATTATTGCCTGCGGAAACATCAGCTTTTGAGAAGAAAGAAAAGGGGGCAGAATGTGCCTCCTTTAAGCACACATCCCCGTAAAAACAGGACACATTTCAAGTAGCTTGTGAAAGACAGAAGTCATCTCTAAAACTGCATGTGCACCGATACGGCGCAGGGAAAGGTGTGCCAATCTTTTTAAGTAAAAGCGCCACAGCTGAAATCAATTATAGTAAAAGAACTGGTTTGGCTCGTCTCGCTGATGTATTATTATATATGACACCATTAGATTATTAAACACAAGCAGCAGTGTGTGAGCAGGTTCTGATGAAGCTGCTGAAGGAGGAGCTGGTGGAGATACTTCACCTGCAGATGCATAAACAGTGACGGCAGATAAACGCAAGGCGTTGATCCACAGGAGGAAGAAGAATAAAGAAGTCTGTCTTTTTTTATTTTAAACCATTTTTTTCTCGGATCTTTGCTCATTAGTGAGAATTTGATGGAGCTGGTAATAAATCCTGGACATCTTAAATTTGTTTCCGACTAAATACAGTTAAATTAATACATATGAAGAGTAACTGAATAGTAAATACAATATTTTACTCTTTATCAATTTTTTAAAACTCATTTTCTAAATTTATTTTCTCCAGGTTCTCAGTTGAGAACCAATTCTCATTTACAATATTTACAACAAAAAACAAACATTCATAACAGTGTGTGCAGTGACATACAGTATGTAAAAATAAATTGGGCTGGGTTAGTGTAAACCAGCAAGCCTTAAAGAGAGACATATTTTGTCTTTATATTTTAAAGTTGACACAATTTCCTTAAGTATTAATTAAATATTTGACATGTGTTGGTCAAACTACAACAGCAAAACAGTACAAAAGCTCTCTTTTTAACCATTTATTTGCTGCTCTGCTCAAAACAGGAGTTTTTTCAGAGGGTGGAGCCAGCCACTAGACTCCGCCCAGGTTTTTTGTGACAGAATTCGTAAGTGTGATTGTTGTAGCTCTTTGTTACCTCGTTCCCAGATACAACAAATGCTGCCATGGCATGCACATTCACACAGATTTGGCTACTTTGGGAGTGTCTGCCAGAGTTGACACGAGTTACCTTTGCACCTTTTTCCATTCCTGCTGTGATGGAGCTCATTATGAGTTTTACACTCCAGTTTTATTTGGGAAACTTTTGGGCTAAAATCTTTGAATGACTCAGATTTTACTTCATGCCATTTTTCCATCTTTCCAGCCACCATCTGAATGTTTGTGCTTGGAGTTTATTCTGCATCCTTGTTAGCGCCACACTCATTTTCTTTCCTTTTCTTTCAGACGACCCTTCCCCGCAGTTCACCTACATGTTAATATCAATACAGCAACAACACAGATATCAACTCTGAAAATCAATTGCAAAGGAAGTGACATTGGACTCATGGAGTCACTTGAAACTACTGCAGAGGTAAAAACCTCCACAGAGGGCCAAGACAGAAATGTTGCTCAGAAAAAAGGCACATTAGAGGTTGAACAGACTAAGAGGAGACCATCAGTCGAACTGGAAGGTAAAGGGTGGCATCAACAACTAGAAGAAGCTAAGAGCAGAGACCCGTGTGGTTTCAAAGAAATGTCTGACTCAGGAAAATCTCTGCAACTAGAAGACCAGCCCTCCCAAGTCCAGTCTGCAAGCCATCAGGAGCATGAAGGGTCTTCATATTCACTGCAGTCCACAAAGTCGGTTTATGTTGGCAGACAAAAAGTCTCAGCGCAGTCACCGGGATATGCATCTCACAGGAAGTCGCCCACGTTGCCTGAAGTCCAACAACAGAGTTCCCAATCAGGGACGGATCAGCTGTCAGAGGTAACATCCAAGGTGGAGCAGAAAGCACAAAAACCAGGGAAGTATGTTTGTGATTACTGCGGAAGGGCGTGTGCCAAGCCAAGTGTGCTGAAGAAGCACATTCGTTCACACACTGGGGAACGGCCCTATCCGTGCGTCCCCTGTGGGTTCTCCTTCAAAACCAAGAGCAACCTGTACAAACACAGAAAGTCCCATGCTCACTCAGTCAAAGCTGGAACGGTGCCATTTATGGAGCTCGGTTCTTTCAATGCCAATACAGACCAGGGGTCCTTTGAAGGGGAAGGGGAGTTATTCTCTGATGCTGAGCAAAGCACGGACACAGACGAGGACACTCTTAATGACCCGCTGCTGCTGCTTGACTCTCCAATGGAGGGATCAGATAACACTGCTGTAAAAGTACTAAATCTCATTGCTCAGAAAAAGGGAGCCACGTCAATGACGGCTCAGGATGGTTCATCCCAACCCCAAGAAATCAATGCGCCTCCTGTCACGGCCGAGGCTACTCGTGCAATTCAATCTTGCACGATCAAACAGAGGCTCGCACTTCGATTGTCTGAAAAAAGAAGCAGCGACTCTGAGCACAATCTGTCACTACCGAGCCAGTCGAGCAAGGGCAGTACGGACTCTGGATACTTCTCACGCTCCGAGAGTTCGGAGCACCAAGTCGGTCCTCCAAACACTAATGCAAAATCCTATCAAGAAATCATGTTTGGAAAATGCTATCGGCCCAGCCCTAAACAGACGACAGCTTTCGTGGCTTGTAGCGCCGAGTTGAGCGACTATAAAGGCTCAGAGAAAGGCGTGTCCCGCGTTTTCACCCAAGAAAAAGACACAGTTGAGTCAATCAAAATAAACACAAAGTCATTCATTAGGGACGAGGGAAAAGAGTCGCTGCAAGACTCCGGAGCTGACATGGGGCTTCTGATCAGAAGCAACTCGATGCCAACGTCATCAGCAGTGTGTCTGGCGATGCCTCAATCCCTCAGAGGCAGCCACTCGTTTGATGAGAGAGCGAGCACCGGGGGCATGAGGAGACTCAGGCGACAAGCTGCTTTTGAACTATCAGCGCATGATGGCCACACCGATGCTGACAGCCATGGAAAGATGAGTGAGAGTAGCATTTCACCCTCAGGACTGGAGATGGAAAACTATCCCATCGTGGCTCCAAATATGAGCCAACAGAAACATGCAATGGAACTGGCAACGCGGAAGCGTCGCAAAGAAAAGAGGGAAGAGGAGGACTTGCCAGGTCAGTACGAAGGCCATCGCGAGCAGTGTGAGGAAATGTTTGATTCAAGCAAGGACTATGATTTAAAGCAGGCTGCAATGGGGATCATGGCTTTAGGTAGAGGATACGTGGACAGGTCTGACATGGAAATATCAATAAGCCCGGAAATATCAGGTCGAAAAACCATGGGGAATGTAATTTCTGTTATCCAGCACACAAACTCGATAAATAGACCTCATTCTGAACAGTCAGATTCTTTCAGATATCATGGCCAGAGACCGGAAAATACATCTTCATGTCAGTCGATGGAGACGAGTGACTCTGTCGAGGTGGAAGGTGACGGTAGATTGAGGCAGTCGGTTCAAATGGGGCCCAAACTTGTGCGACAGCCCAACATACAAGTCCCAGAAATCAGGGTCACCGTTGAACCTGACAGTCCAGAAAAAGCTCCAGAAGTGCAGATGAAGGAGCCAGAGAAGCACGGGGATGAGTTTCAATGGCCTCAAAGGAGTGAAACTTTAGCACAATTCCCTCCAGAGAAGCTCCCTCCAAAGAAGAAAAGGCTTCGCTTAGCTGAAATCGAGCACTCCTCCGGCGAATCTAGTTTTGAGTCCGCCTGCACCAGTCTCTCCCGCAGCCCGAGCCAGGACAGCAATTTATCATATAGCTCCACTTTTTCCTTCGACAGGGAGGAGAGCTTAAAGTCAGCCTCTCCAGCAAGGCAAGATGAATTTGGCAAACCATTAGAGCTCTTAGCGGTGCCAGGGAGCGGGCACTCCCTCTCTGCGCTCAACCAGCGTCAGCAGCATGAAATGAGACGCTCCTCCTCAGAGCAGGCACCGTGTAACTTGCGCAAGGATTTCCCAGAGGTGCGCAGCGTATCATTTGACTATGGCAGCCTTTCTCCAACTTCCAAAGTTAGACACGTGGACATCAGCGCTGTGAATGAGAGGAGGAGGGGTAACCTGGTGCGACAAGAGTCCCTGAATATGGACACCGAGGTACCACAAGTCCCATCGCAAACGTTTACACAGTACCTCAGCAGCACCTCCCCTCCATTTACAGTGGCCCTGCCTCAGACATTGCCAATATTTTCTACTGGGAATACATTTCACCAGCTGCCACATCCGAGCTTGTTGGTTCCTGTCAGAATTCAGACCAATGTGCCATCCTTTGGCAGCATCACCTACACCTCGGTATCGCAGATTTTCGACAATCAGTATGACAGCATCGGCTCTACTACGTCCACTTTCACGAGTCAAATTTCCCGCTTGTCTGGAAATCTTGAGCCTCATAGCATATTAACTTATCCAAAAGCGCCCACAGCTCAAACTCTAAATACTGAAGCTCTCGATTTGTCATCAGCTAAACTCAAGACAGGCATCCCTCTGTCGCTGACCTCCAGAACTATCTCGACTACCAATGCCTCTAGTGGTGGTGCAAACAAGCGGATGCTGTCGCCTGCCAGCAGCCTGGACCTGTTCATGGAGGTCAAGCAGCAGAAACGAGTGAAGGAGGAGAGAATGTTTGGACAAATTGTTGAGGAGCTAAGTGCCGTGGAGCTTGGAAAATGCAATTTAAGCGAGAAGAAAGTGCTCAGTTTGGAGATGCATGGAGCTTCGACACCCCATGCTCGGGGTGACTTGCACAGGAGTACATTCATCACACTTCATCAAAAAGCGTCCGAGGCTGCCGAGCATGGCGCCGAGATCGCTATGGAAAGTGGGTCTCTTGAAACAAGCTCGCCTCCTTACTCCGTCGTATCAGTCAGCGAACTGAAAGAACGAGTGCAGACGGATATGGGGGCACAGCTGGTTACCAGTCAAGACATCCTGATCTCAGACGCTGAGCATTCGAGAGTCTTATCTCAGTTTCCAAGCCTTCGCACAACGACAGGTGTGAGCTGGTGTTATCTCAACTACACTAAGCCGAGCTGCTCTCACGGCGGAGCCCCTTTCGCCTCCGTGTACGCCACATGGTGCGCGGGTTCCCACAATCCCAACCCTCTTGAACTGAGCACCAGCACTGCTCTGGCCCTGCTGCGGTCCAGACAGAGGGGGGACAAGGTTATATACAGCATGGCCGCCATGTGTCAGCCTGGCACGGGGAAGTTGGTTTCATCCCTCATCCTCTGGAGGCAAACGGTGGAACAGGTGAGAAAATGAGCCCATCTGTCTTAGATGCTGAAAGAAAAATAGTCGGGTTTTTTGAGGGCAAAGCATATTTCATGGCTTGTTTAATTGGTCTTCCGCATTTTGTGGGCAAGTATAAATGATAAGATAAATCCATACCCCAAGCAGTGCTGGGACGTTTTCACGTTACACCTGAAAAATCTCATCAAGATGTATTTGATAGAGAAACATTATTACCTTCAAATCGGAGAAGATTTTCTGTTAAGTGTCTATAAAGAGCAATTGCTTGTTACTAAATATATATATTTAATTCATCATTTGCAAGGAGTATTTAAAAGGAGAGATAAAAATACCGGTACAGTCGCTACACCAGGATGCTACTCTTCATGGCATAAAAATGGGCTCCACAGCATAAAGCATGTTTACAAAACATGCCTTGTAAGGCTGTGTGTGACACATAACGCTGGAAGCGTCACATTACACTGTCGATACGGTGCCCACTTAAAACAGGTGTTAATACTGTTTATGCTCATCGGATTCAGCTGCAGAGGAAACCGGAGCCCAAAGAGGTGGACATCACCTTCGGGAAGAAGGTGAAAGACATCAGCTGCAGAGCGAAAACTGCCAAGGAGGAGTGGAAAGAGAGGGAGGCCTCCACAACCCCGACAGCGCCAACACGGATTAAGATCTTCGAGGGAGGGTAAGTCAAGATACGAGCTGTCATAACACTTGTCATATGTGCTTACTGGAAGTGCTGCTGTTATTTTAAGATGTTAGTCTGTGCTAACATCTTACAACTGTGCTTTTTGATCCCCAGCAAGATTAATGTCTCATCCGTCTTCAGGTACAAGTCCAACGAGGACTATGTGTACGTCAGAGGTCGAGGTCGGGGGAAGTACATCTGTGAGGAGTGTGGTATCCGCTGTAAGAAGCCGAGCATGCTGAAAAAACACATCCGGACCCACACGGATGTGCGACCATACATCTGCCGGGTGTGCAACTTCGCTTTTAAAACTAAAGGTGAGAATTGTAGCTATTAAGACAATTGAATGAAAGTAACTGCATCATAATATGGAACAGCAAAGTCCCGTAGTTTCCGCAAAATCATTCTTCCGTTTATTTCTTAGTACTTCACAACTTCCACAGTTTGAAACATAACTTTTGAGGCCTTCTGTCTCCAGGAAACCTGACTAAACATATGAAGTCAAAGGCGCACATGAAGAAGTGTCTTGAGCTGGGAGTGTCAGTGACGATGGATGAAACGGAGATACAAGAACCCGGTAAGATGCTGAGCAGTTCTCATCCTGTGTATTTGATGGTAAAGTACAATAAATCTGACCGAACGAGTGTGCTTGTCGTTAAAGTGGATGACATCCAACGAGACTCCAAGGCCGAGGTGGCTGCGACAACCAAACATCAATTCTCTGATGCAGAGGACTCAGACGGCATGGACGAAGAAGCAGATGAAATTGACGAAGATGATGACGAGGATGATGAATATGAGGGCGATTCCACCCCAAAGTTGCGTTCAAGAAGCACGAGTCCTCAAGCAGTCGGAGTGACCTCTCTGTCAATTACGGCCACAGCTGCCATCCACAGCTGCTCCCTGACTTCTCTGCCTGAAGATGATGTTGGACAACAGTCCCTCAGCAAGCGCCTGGGCTCGGATCATCGACCTGCCCTCATTCCCGACCAGAGAGAGAAAAACGTAGATGAAGACTCCCTGACCATGCTGTCTCCGGAGCAGACCAGCGCCCTCTTTGACCCTTACTCCTCATGTCTGCTGTCACCTGGCTGGGAGTCTCCAATAAGAGAGCCCTCCCCTTCACGTCTGCGCTATCCATCCCCAAGGCGAGAGCTCTCTCCGCGAGGTCGCTCCTACCCAAGATGGGATACCTCTCCACTGAGGCCTGGTTCGCCCAGTTTCAAATCCATCCAGCACCCGTCTCCGGTCTCGTTGGAGCGGCCCATGTCTCCTGGAACGGAGCTGGCAGCAAAGAGGGACTCGTCAGTGAGGGGCAGGCAAAGGGTTGTGCTGAGGGCTGTGTCACCACGCAGAGGTTCGCACCAACATAAAGGCAGCGGCGACAAAACCAGACACCAAGCAAAGCTGGAGATGAGTCTACAACAAGGACCCTTAGAAATGGAAATGGTATGCAGCACATCTGCTTTTTTTTTTTTTTTTTTTACCTTTGGAGAATAGTGGGGTCTTAAATAATTTACACCTCCTAACAACCTCCAGATAGGATGTTTAGTCCAAACATTGTCCACACTTTGCTCAAATTTGACAAAAGTTGACACAGGTGGAGTTTGACCGCCAAAACTATATATATATATATATATATATATATATATATATATATATATATATATATATATATATATATATATATATATATATATATATATATATATATAACATGATGAGATCTTGGGGCCTCAACTGGCTTTTGTAACACTTACTGTAACCCATATCAAATGCTAGTTTATTAGTTTATGACATGTGGACCATATTTGACCATATTGGTCAAAGCACAATCCAGAAGCCCAGTTAGGCCCAACTCAAGAGCTTTGGAAACATCTGGAAGCATAAAAAAAACACTAACCTGTACTCTAATTGAGCTGTAAGTGTCGTTACTAAACAGATTAGGACCAACTGTGTCTCTTGGCAAATTTAAAACATTTACTTGTGATCTACTAAACACAACTGAAACAAGATGAGGTCGTGTTTCACTGATCTAACTACAAAATGGTTCACAGCTGTAGCTGCTAACAGATACAGCTGTTTCGTAGATATTTGATTCTAAAATAAAATGAAAAACTGTCTACAGCTGTTTATTTAACTATTTGACAATGAAACAAACTACTAGACACAAGAAACTGACGTACTTCATAAATGTAGTACCAGTCGAACAATTTTACAGAACTTCTCACGCGGTTTATGGCGTTAGATTAGCTTGCTAGCATGCTAATCAGCGCTAGTAGCTACAGCTGTTATGTAGCTGTTTGATCACAAAATTAAACCCTGAACAAATGAAATAAAACGGCGCCATTTCTCAAATTCAATCCCAAACTTTGAAGGTTTCCAAGTAAAAGATGTAAGCGTGTTACTCGCTTGTTTTTTAGCCGTTTAGTCAGAAAAAAGCTGCACAAATTTGACCGGTTTCACATATCGAACCCAGACCTTTAAAGGTTTTAGAAAGGCAGACTGGGGCGATGGCCTGCGATCCTTTGTCAGAAACTTCATCTGCTTTTTGTTTTTAGATCTGCCACTTCAGATTTTTTCTATCATTTTCTTTCATGAGATTCGGATCCTGGTGCTTTTATTATTTATTAAGTGCTGTAAATTTTCTTTTTCTTTTATACATAACTTTGACATGTCTAAAAGATTTCTAACCAATATATTTTCACTTGAGATATGTTTCTGGCGGCGTTCTGTCGTTCCAGGATCAAAGGAGCAGCCTGGCATCTGGTCTGCCTGGCGCTGCCAGTTCTCACCACCAGAACATCCTCAGCCACCTCCCTCTTCACTCCCAGCAGCAGGCCCACAGTTTGCTGCCCGTCGTTCCCATTGGAGGGCTCCAGATGCTGCACTCCCCACCGTCCCCTTGCACTGATGTCAGCCCCTCGTCGGCGCCGAGCCCCCAGAGCAGCGAAGGTCACCGCTGCAGCAGCCGGGATGGATCTGTCCACGGGCCTGAGGTGGCAGCAGAGGACGCTGGAGGCCACCAGGAGAAAAGCCCTGACCCTGGTGTTGGGGACAGCAGGCAGGAGGAGAACGTGCAGACCTGCTTGAAAGCCATCGCGTCGCTGAAGATCACCACAGAAGACCCTCACTGAAACTGCTCTTCACGTGGCCTCGGTTTGATCCAGGGACTGATGCCCCTCCTGCTACACCTGCAACCATCCTCAGCCCTTTAGGCACATAACCTCATCTTTATCCCATTAGAGGCAATACACCAACGCTTGCCCTGGTCTTGCGTGATCAAACCTTCACAGTGAAGGAGAAATGAACAAGCAGCAGGATGGTTGGCGAGGTGTCGAATCATTATTGGGTGCAGGTGCAATATGGAAAGATATTATGCTAATATGCCTTTGTCTGACATAGTAGTTTGCGTACAATTGCACATAAAATTCTATTTATGGATCCGGTACAAAATGTCCTTAACCTATACTCCTTCTTAGATGCATACAAGCAGTGTATTTTGCTGTGTGTACTTTGAAAATAGACTGTTGTTTCTGTAATCATATCAAGGTGTGATGCAGTAGTGCAGTAACTAAAGACTATTTATAAGGGGAAATGTACGTGTATATGAAACAGTCTGACCAAATTTTTAGTAGACGCTTCTCGTGCTGTTTGGTGCTTCTGATCAAGCGGCAAGCGGTCTGTGCCTTTTTTGTTTTTTCCTGCTTTGTTTCTTTATTTCTTTATCAGCAGTTGAGTGAAGAAAACATCGAGGTACTCTCTATTCAGAACCGGCTGCGCTTTCAGAGAATTTACTCAAAAGGAAAAAGCTTTTCTCTCTTTTTTTGTTTTGGGAACCGTCAGTTCAGCTGACGGACGGATGCAGCTCAATTTATGTGAAAACGATCTTAAAACATTTTTACGTTGCATTTTTCTTAATGTTGTGGTTTTTATCTTGGTAAAAATGCATGGGATTTGCTTTTGCACAAAAATAGAGGAGTAATTATGTAATTATGAATACTGTAAGATGTATTTATATATTAGAACGTAAGCACTTATTGATACTGGTAAACATTTGACTACTATTTATATGGTATATCTGTACTTATGCAGCAGTAATGCAGTTATGCAGTGAGCCACGCCGGCATTGCTTTTGATCTCATGTCTTTTGCTTTGATTAAACAGCTACTTTTCTTTTTTTTCTTGCTTATACAGATGACCAGAAGCATTTTCACGAGTTTTAAAAAGACGCACTTTCATCCGTTCATCTTTGATGTTTTGGACTGACTCGGTCAGTGGGAAAGACGGATTTAAACGTGTTCTACTCTCTTGTGGTTTTTTGAAACATTCCTGTTGTTTTTCACGTCTCTCATTGTGTGAAACGCGTTTCGCACAAATCCAAGGGGCTACGCTGATCAGTCAACTGCAAATTCTCGCATTTTCATGTGTAAGCTGAGTAAATTACTATGACTTACTGCGAGTAATACTGAAGTAATGAAGCTAACAGCATGAGTTGGTTGACGGTTACAGAGCTTCAGTGTCCATTCACCAAAAGCATTACTTCTTCTCTGTGTATATATATATAAATATATGTGTATTTTTATGATTTAAACTATTTTTGCAGTGGTGAATTCTGAAAACTTTTTATGTGGATTATTTCTATCTCTTTAAGAGGTAAAATGTCTGCAGTCGGTGTGAAGGCCGAGGTCTGATGAGGGCGCGAATAGCACAGTATTGATGTGTCTCATCTTTAAAACAAAAAAAAGAAAAAACAAAATCGCATTCACATCTTCAAGTGGTTATCAGTTTGAGAGTGGATTTCAAAAAGACAAAAAGAGAAAAAAAACAACACATTGTTCACTCATGTTTACATAAGAGATTTTAAAAAGGTGCACTGTTTTAAATTTCAAGTTCACGGTTGTGACATTTTTCTTGTGGTGAAAACGCTGCAGAACGCTCAGAAAATGTGAAGGGAAAGTGAAGCCTTTTATCTGCTTTTGCATACAGTATGTACTCAGATTGTGTCTTTTCTTTTTTATTTGTGTATTCATATTTGCTGAACTGCATTGTGCCTCTCATGTTTATGGAAATTCGCTGTAAAACCCACAGAGGACAAATCATTTTACCTCTTAGGTAAGTTGGTTTTTTTTTGGTTTTTTTTGAGGGAAAAGCCCTCAGTAGCCAATCTGTTGTTGAGCTATTTGCATCGAAACTGGTTAGTCAGGACGGAGTGCCTCTTTTATGCTATGAGGAATTTATTGTTTGGTGCTCTACTTTTTCAAATTAAACTCAAAATTGTTTTAAAAGAATATACTTCTAACCCAAGCTTGTGTGTTGCCGCTTATTTCACTGTTTTAACTCGATAATTCAGAATGCCTTGTGTACCTGTCACTTCTTGAATTATGTAAAAAAAAAAAAAAAGTAAAAAAAATGTACAAGTGACTGTATAAGAAGAACTGGACAAGCCCTCTGTGATGTCACCCACAGGTTTCTGTGGAGTCGTTTTGAAGCCAGTTTCTTAAGCTCGCAGCGGATGTCATGAACTCACTGCAGCCAGTTCCTGTGAACCCGAACAACGGGCAACTAGCAACTGGCTGGAACACGCCAACCTTAAAGTAGTCATTAGGCTTAGCTCATGCTAACCTACGATGCTAACTCATTTTACCTTACCTTGCTTTACATCTCAGATATCATCTTTCAAGTACCAAGTAGCTAAAGCAGTGGCAGCTGAAACGTGATTGGCTGATGCTCGTGTCAAACGTTGAACCCCCCGCCCCCCCTCGGTCATGTGACATGAAGTAAGTTTGTCTTATCCTTTAGCGTCTCTGGGGTATAAAACAGTTGTACTAAACCACTGGCAGTGACATCTTCTGGTGAAACAGGGTCACTGCATTCACAGCAAGCAGCAGGGAAACTAAATAAATGCATGTTTCCAGAAATAGCGCTGACCTTGTGAAACGCACTAAACCACTCAGAGGCTTTATTTGTTAGCAGAGCTGCATCACCGGTGCTGTTTTTACGCTTGTGCATATGTACACAACTAAGAAAGTGGCCTCAGTGGTGTTGTGAGTGTTTTTCAAGGGTGTTTCCTCTTAATCGGGCCAGTCTTTTCTTTTATTGTTTGACTTGTCAGGTGATTTCTCAGCGGCGCGGCTTCAAGTAAAATTGGTTCTGTGTTGCATCGGTTTCTCACTACAGGCCCGATTGCCTTGAGACGCTGGGAGTGTCCACAGTTGTTGTAGTGAAGTGTTTTGGTCAGAAGGACGCTGCAGAGCGTCCTCCCTCTCTGCTCACAGGGAGCTGCGCTGCCCCCTGGTTTATTTTGAGGTGGTCTTATCACAGCTGTTGTATCTGTGGCAGCAGCCTGCCCGAACCCCTCTACACTCTTCCTCTTTCCCCTCTGGCCCCTGGTCCTGGTAAGACCCTGTTTTCTCATAATCCTGCTTCTTGGTGGACATTTGAATAACATGAAAATAACAGAAAACAAAACAAACAAAGAGAAAATCTCCTGTGCTCGGAGTGGTTTAGTCGCCGTGTGCTTTAACGTACTAATGAGCGGTTCTGGGTGTGACGGCTGTGTGAACGCTGCCAAGTTTGCTGAAGATGAGAAGCTGTTAACTGCAGCGAGACTCGCCTGCGTCACTCGTTAACAAAAAGGGCAGAGATTCACTTGGTGAAAGAAATTATCTCTAACTCTGCAGTTAGACTGAAGTAGTCAGTCAGGCCTTTCTTTAAAATGTGATTGTTTAAATTTAAACGCACAGAGCAGGTCACTGCTGTAACAGCTGTTTTGCTGTTGCTTTCCTGCTTTGGTGAGTAGTTGAGTGATGAAATGTGGACTTTTGTTCCCACAACCACTGATACTGACATCAACCAGGATGGATTAGAAATAAATAAATAAATAATGTGCCCATATTAAGAAGTTCTTAAAATAGCTGGCGGGTCTGGAACAGGTGCCATGTGCTGCGCTTGTGAAAGCACAGGCGGCGTGAAGGCTGCGCTAAATCTGTGCACATAAACAGGCTCCGACTGCGAGCATGATCGAGAAAACACGCCAACATTCGTTTATGATCGCACACCGGGCTTTAACTTTACATCTAATGGAAATAACAGAACCATATATATTGTTGAAACCAATACATTTGATTGTGTTTAGAAAAAAACCCAATGCAGATGCTGATTTTGACTTCGACGCTGGCCGCATGTTTTCAAAAGGACTTTTCCGTGTTTGGGAATATTTATGTAGCTATATGGACACATATTTGAGTTTCCGAAGCGACTTCCAAGTCAAAAACAGACATGAGGCAATAAATCTTGAGTGTGAAAACTATAAGCCAGAGTATTAAAAAACCAACCGTGCTGGGTAGCACGTCGTTCATCTTCAGTAAAACCTTCCCCCTGACACTGTTTGGTTGTAAGTTGTTCAATGAGATTCAGATTTCCAGAGTTTGCGACATCACTACCACAGATCCTGTCAGTGGAGTCGAGTGGCGTGACTCCACCCCCGAAGTCCAGCTGCTATGAACAGAGCTGTAAAAACACGTTAGAAAATTGTGCTTTAGTGCGGTTTGAAACCTTACAACAGATATTTTTGTTAGACTTTAGGAAATTGCGTCTTTTTTATCAGTTCAGCTTCATCTTCATCACAGTATGAAACCAGACTGTTGTATTATGTGATAAAATGCCGTTTGGCATCGTCTTGCTGTAATAAGCAAGACCTTCTGTGAAAAACTCTGAAACTTTGTGCAAATTTCATCAAGTCACGCTAACGCAGCTCTATTGCAGCCGCCAGTTTTTAAATTGGTCAATTTAAATAACTTTTTTAAAGTATTTAACTTCATTTTTATTTCATTGTTTTGTATTGTTTTGTGTTTGAGTGCATGTATCTGAAGTTACTACTAAAGGAAGAATCTTATTTCTAGACATTGGCATCTAAATACACACGTCAATAAGTGAAGCATCAGATTTGGAGTTTTCTGACATCAAACTCCTCAGAAACAGGCAGGAGGGCAGAGTGTCCATCATTTCCAAACAGCATTTATTCTTTCTTTTGCAGCCTTCACTTTCACATCACTTTACCCGAGCGTTTGGGATTCAGAAAGAGCTTTTGTAATTTCCCTGAGGTGGAGTTTTAACTTCATTTGTTTGTGTGTTCGAGGATCTATTGGCTGTGTTTACTGACAGTAGTATTGAGAAGTTCTCCCCAGGCCAGGCAGCGATGTCTACAGCTGCTTCGAAGCAGCGCTGCAATGCAGTTCTGCAGCCTTGTCACCTGCAGAAACAGATTCTCTGGATTTTCTGGTCACTTGATGACGTTTTTCTTTTTTTTTTTTAAGAACGGCAGGTTTTCCAGAGGCCCTAATGAAATGTTTGTGACATGTTTGGTACAAATACCACTGAGGTAGAATTCAAAAGCTTCCCTTTCAATCATGTGTTTTTAGTTTTATTTGTAACAGCTGGTTTAAGGGGGTGGAGTCACATCTCGGGACATGTTTTCAGATTGATGTAACCCTGAACAAAAAGTGGCAAAAATATAGAGTCTGAAGATTTCTGAGATGGTCGTCGGAGTCTCCTTTAAAATATGAAGTGGCGAGAAGTTTTAGTTTAAAAATACATTTTTTTACATATCACACTTTCAGAGTTAGATTTGTTTTTGAGGTAAGTTTAGATGATATCAACTCCAGGTTGTTTTGGTCCTTATTGGTCCTCGTTGGCTGGTCTCAGCGTCCGCTCTCTTTGGAAAAGCTGGAGTTTTCTGTCATGAACGGGAGCCGATGCTGAGTGTTTCCTGCTGCTGATTCTTCCAGTATCACATGTCGAAACTTGAGATCACAAATGTACTCATTTATCAAATCTCAACATGCAAGAGTGGAACGTTATTGATTGGTGTTAAAGCAAAAATAACAAGTTGGCCGTTCAACAGAGAAATAATTCACAAATAGTCCAAGAATCGAATAAAGGTTAAATCGCTGTTGGTCATCAATGGCGTTGTGATAACTTGCTGTTGGTTGGTGATGTCTTGTACACAGTCCTCATCAAAAATGTTTCCAAAAGCTCGTCGGTCCACAGCAGGAAAACTCGTCTCGGTGGGTTAAAAGGTAAATTGTTGTGAAATGGATTTTCATAATGTACCTTGTAGCTGTTGAAATATACTTTTACATTTCAAATTAGATCTGTCATTTCTGAGCAGAAATCTCAAAAACAGGCCTCGAGAAGCAGTTGGACAGATTTGGAAAATAAAACAGCACATGGGTCAGTGGTCCTCCAACTGGAAGGTCGGCGGTTCGATCCCGAGTCCCAACGTTGGACAGGCCACTGGACCCGGCATCGACCCCCCGGTGATTTTTAAACTCGTATGAGTTTCAAAACAAAAGAAATGGCTTTGCAGATCTTAAAAAGCGACCATATAAACCCATTTCAAACGTTGACTGGGACATTCCCACAGCAACGGTTTGTAGGAGAAACCTGCGACAGTTTGAAACGTCCTCGGGCCCATCTGGCACATCTGCAGCTGCCACTCCCACAGTGACACGTCTGTCTGTAGAGCGCTGATCTCTCTGCTGACACCTTCCTTTTATTACACGTTTTGACGTCTCACAGTGACAAAAGTGCAGCTCTTGAAGAATGGAGGTCCTTCAGGAGAGCAGTCCTGTCCCCGCAGGTCCCGACGCGTCAGTGGCCGAGGACCACCACGTCGACCTGACCGAGGACCTGGGCCAACAGCTGGAGGACATCATTAGCACCTACCAGGCAGCCCAGATCCCAGCTGAGCCAGAGGACGTCGAGGAGGTCACTGCAGCCAAAGAGCCAGATGCCCGCAAGGACCAGAAAGCAGAGAAGAAGATGCTCAAAAATCTAGGTGTTTATGGATTTTCTTTTCATCATGTTTTACTGATTTTGGTTGAGACGGGTTTGACTGAGGGGGCTGTGATGCATATAGGTACACACATCAGGTAAAATAGTACTTTCATATGTCTTATGGTAGTTGTTGACTTAACGTTTTAACTGTAAATTCTGTTTAGGGAAGGAAGCCATGCTCCTGATGCAAAGTCTGAATAAGCTGGACACTCCAGAGCAGAAGCTGGAGGCCATCATCAAGAAACACGCTGAGCTGGTCAGTGGACGATCAACGACCGCAGCGAGAAATGAAAATAAGGAAACTTTAATCCTCTTCAGAAAGTGGCAAAGCTGGTACGGAGAACTTATCCTCGCCCCATATGGTTTCGTTTCTGTGTGTGTTTCTGCAGCTAGAGGAGCACCGCAGTGATCAGAAGCAGACGAAGGTTCTGCAGAAGAAGCTACTCCAAGTGATGAAGGAGAAGGACCAGCTGCAGAGCGAGCACAGCCGGGCCGTGCTGGCTCGCAGTAAACTGGAGGGGCTCTGCAGAGAGCTGCAGAGGCACAACAAGACTTTGAAGGTACCGACTTTCCCCACAGACAGAAGGTTTTAGCACTTATGATTAACTGAATAAGTATGGTGTCAAATCTGAGCTCCATCCAGAAGACATGCTCAGTTTTGATCATGTCTTCTGGATGGGAGAACAAAGAAAAGGAGCCCAGTCCCTTCACTGAAGCCTTCGAGAGTCACCGTGACCTGTATGACTGTGATTCGAGGGTGTTTTAATCTTTAACTAAAATCCTCCACTCTTATCAGATTTAGGTTTAAAAATGACCCTGGTGAAACGCGGCATTTCAGAGCTGCATATGTTGCTCTAAAGTCTGCTACAGAGAGTAGACGCTGGTCTACGATGGTCTTCGTGTTTCAGCAAGGATCTTCAGCACAACCTCGTACCATCATGAGCTTGTAGCAAATAACAGTCTGGAAAGCCGTTTTTTAATCTTTGACTTGTGGCAGGCGGATCCCGGTTCTTCCAGTCTGGAATACGGATTCATCGACCACAGTACACCGTTCCTCTGTGTGAAGGTCTATCGCAGATGCCTCCGAGCCCAGAGATGTTGTCACTGGCTCTGGACAAAGTTTTCACAACGCTTGTTTTTTTTCCACAGAAAGCTTTAAGTGGCATTTGTGAATGTAGGTGGTTTAGCGGCGGGTCAAGTGACCGCGGGTCCCGGTGGAGCTCTGCTAGTCCTCATTTCAAGTGTTGTAGCACCTGAAATGAAAACGTTTGGACAGATTTAATAAGACTTAATGTAGCATAATATTAATTGGTTACCATAAGCTAAGTCAGCCTAAATAAAATGTTTAAATGTGATTGACATAAGGGGGCGTGTTCTCGCTTCAGAAGCAGAAAAAAAAGCAAAAGACGCAAATGTAAATCAATCAATGCGTGTTAAAATTTAAAAAAAGCTATTCTTTAGGGGTACGAAAACATTTAATAAAATAAATACAATTTAGCATATTTTACACTGATGTGCATCCTTGGTTTGCAGGAGGAGACCCTGCAGAGGTGCAGGGAGGACGACCTGAAGAGGAAAGAGATTACCACCCACTTCCAGGGGACGCTGAGCGAGATTCAAGCCCAGATTGAGGAGCACAGCAGCCGCAACACCAAGCTGTGTCAGGAGAACAGTGCTCTCGCAGAAAAACTGAAGGGACTCATTTCACAATACGACCAGCGAGAGGCGGTATGAAGTCGACCACACACTGAGCAGACACCCTGCACACCAGACAGCAAGAACAGTCACAGCAAAGTACTCTGACTCTGAATGAGTAGGAGTAGAGTTCACTGGATTCACTTGGCTTACGTAAAACCCACACACATATGTGCCCGTGAATTATCTGCAAATTTCACCCTGGTCTTACATCTATTAGACACAGTCCTTCGGCCAAAGTTCCCCGAGTGAGAAATGAAATGCCTTTTTGTGTTTAAAAATGCCTCATAAATTCATCTGAATGTTTTCCAGAACCTGGAAAAGGTCTTCAAGCACAGAGACCTGAAGGAGAAGCTGCTGGAAACCAAAGTCACGCAGGCGAACATGTTCCTGAAGGAGGCTGAGGAGAAGCACAAGCTGGAGAAAGATCTTGTAAGCTTTATTTGTCAGATTAGTTGAGTAGTGTTTCTTAGCCCGTCTGCAGGAATAAATCCTAAAACTTTCATTTTCATGAAATGTTTCCATGTTCAACAGCTGCTTAAACAGGTGGCAGAGTGCAAACTGCAAATGAAGGCCTTGAAGGAGCAAGAGCTCGATATGAAAAGCCAGGTAGAGTAGCTGGTCGTCAGAGGCAACGCTTGTATTTCTGCTTCTGCTGAAACACGTTTAACGTTATTGTTTTTTATCACTTCTCTCCAGCTTGACATGTACTCCAAGAAGTTTGATGAGTTCCAGGGCACAGTGTCAAAGAGCAACAGCGTCTACAGCAGCTTCAAGCAGGACATGGACAAAGTAAGAGCAGTTCAAGGATGCCCTCACACTAACCGAGGTCGACTCCACCCCAACCACCCCGCTGGCCCCCACCAAGGGGGCAGACAACCGCAGCACCTCGACCGGTCTGCTCCTAAAGCAAGTTAACGTCCGTTGACCTCCGAGTTAAAATGTCCAACTTAGCAGCAGGAATAAACACCTCTACCGAAGCCACAACATATTGCATAAGTTCATCAGTTTCTACCTTTGTGGCAGACGGCGCCTCGCGTCGAGGTACTTTGGCCTCGGGTCGCTACAGGACCCGTCTAGATTGACGAGCCAGACCACCAGTCAACGGGGGTTGAACACAGCGAGCTCAGGATGCTGAGCCTGTGGTCAACCGTGACCGGCCCACGACCTGCAGACCGCAGACGTTTGCAGGTGACCCCGAGTCCGAGTCTTGGGTCTCTGGTACAAGTCCTGCGATATCGAATAATACTGAATTATTGATTTATTTTCAGTTGAAAGTTAGTCTCATTGTGATACGGGGTCTCATTTTTAAGTACCAGGTCATTGTTGTTGAACTAAACAACAGTAATCAGAGGAAAGAATCCTATCTGCACCTTTATAGATTTTATGCTGTAACGTGATGTTTTTTGTTGATTAGATGGCCAAGAAAATGAGAAAGTTGGACAAAGAGTGCCAGTCATGGAAGTCTCGCTTTGATGGCTGCAACAAGAGTCTCATTGACATGGTAGCAGATGTAAGAAACATTTAACACACCTCCAAAAAGCCAATTTTGAGAGGAATCTGTTTAACAGAAAACACTGTAACAGACATGTTTCTGCCGTTGACAGAAAGCAATTAAGGAGAAGGAGTTTGAGCTTCTCACCATCAAGAATCAGAAACTGGAGAACCTGTGCAGGGCCTTGCAAGAGGAAAGGAAGAGTCTTTATGAGAAGGTTCAGGGAGCACAAGCAGACACAAACAGTGCTGACCCAACAGAAAAGGCAGCCCCTGAGGCACCGGAGGCCCCTAAAGACCCAAGAGAGGACCAGCCGGTCCACAACAGTGCAGCACCTTCCTCTGCTGGAGCAGCAAAGCTGGAGTCTCCACGAACCGAGGAACTGGCCAAACTGAAGGCTGAGCAGGCCCTGCTGAAAGAGCTCGCCGGTTCTTTCACAATCACTCACGCTGCACCTACGGAAACAGGCGTGAGCCAATCACATGGACTCTCTGAGGGCATCCGGGAGCAAGAGGTTAACCACACAGAGGAGAGCAGACACCAGGACGTCCACGAGGATGGATGTCAAGAGCAGGGAGATCTCAACATGGAGTCAGTTGATTAATGCTGAAACCGCTGTGACACGAACCCAGCACATGTGGGATTCATAGAAATAAAAAGAACACTGCTGACCTTGTGTTCAGTGTCTCCAACTCTGTAAACATTGAAGTACAAGTTTGATTTGGATCTTACGAATGGCTGACTGTGTCCAAGTGTGCAGCACGGTTTGATTCCCAGGGTTGTGTCCAAATGTCCTGAAGCAGGACACTGAACCCAACATCACCCTTAATGCTTCAGCCATTTAAGGTTCTGAAGCCGGTCTTCTTAAAGTGTCTGATAAATAGAGACGGTTGTGTCAGGAAGAGCATCTGATGTAAAATCAACATCAGGAACCCGAAGTTCCCTCAAATGCGGAAAAAAAGTTGCTTTTACTTGGGACCCAACGAGGAACGAATGAGGGAGTAATCGCTCATTAACCATGAAGTAATGATAAACTCCTGATCATCTTTTATTAAACAGTGAATGAGGCGATAATGATCAGTTAAACAAGAAACGAATCAAGGAATAATGTCTAAAGTTAACTGAATTACTAATCAACGTTAGTAATTCAGTTAAAACCTCGAGGTGCAAGAAACAAAACTGCTAAAACTCCCAAATCACACAAAACATCCAACGACGTTGTCAAAAATCTGACATAAAACAGAAAATAGGAAGCGTATACTGGAGAAGTTTAAACAAACAGTGAAGACAAGTTCTGGGAAAGGAAATGACCAATGTCCAACATGATTCCCGCTTTGTAAGTGTGTTTGGGACAGATTTTTATTTTGTTTTACTTTGACCCACATTTGCACCGTCTGACCGCCAACAGCGTGACTTCGTTCTTTTAATTGGAAAAGTTAGAAAGTTTCCACATACAGGAGACAAATCCTGGAGAGAAAAATCCTGAAACTGTCGAACCTAAAAGTTTGTTTTTAATAAAACTAATATTTTTTTTCACTTTTCACTGGCCCATTTTAGCTGTTGTGGTCCTGAAAAACAAGATTCTGAAGCGTGACGTTGTAAACATGTCTCACTTATTTAATCTTGCTTTATTTTAGCCAACAATTGCACAACAAATCTTCCTTCTAACTTTCTTTGACTGCCATCTCTGAAATCGACTGGAGAAGTTCACACAATATGGAGCAAAGACCAAACTGAACTGAAACAGAATCGATATTTGTCTCAGACACTGGTAAGAGCAGCTTACTCACTTTTCATTTTCTCCCTCTAAACTTTTCCAGTGGAGTGAAAAGAAAATATTAAACCTGATAGAAAAGTTAAAAACAAAAAACTACCAAACTATCACAATAATATAGTCATGTGTAATATAATCTACATCTTCAAGGAATTTAACATTTTTAACTATAATTTATATAGTTTATATATTTATCAGTTTGAGATTACCAGGACTAATTAGACAACAGAGGAAGTCCTGAAACTAACAAGAGCTGCAGTGTTTAAGGAAGGAAACGTTTAACGAGATAACATTTTCACATTTCTGTGCTATTTTCAGTCAAATGTGAGGTTTGAAATCACCATGTTCGCTTCTTTTTTAATATTACATTTTATTCCTCATCCTAAAATTCAAATCACTTTAAAACTCAGCAATAAAACGTCAGAAGGGCTGCTGCAGTTTTATTGTGTGGAGGAACTGGCAGCTCCTGCTGAAAAAGGCAAAGCTCTGCTGGAAGGAAGGTGGGCAGCTTTTTGTGACGCCAGACGAGTGCACGTAAAAATAGACGTGCAGACACCATCTTCTGCAGATGGTGGCTGATTTACGGTGGCACTCGGAGCGGCACAAACAGGAGGCCTGTCAATCATCACACACAAAGGGTCCCCACACACACACACACACACACACACACACACATACACACACACACACACACACACACACACACACACACACACACACACACACAGCTACATACGAACTTCATGCACTCGATATCAAACAAATCCATGGAGCAGAAAATCCACATTGATTAGAGCAGCTGTGTTTAACACCTTCACCTCAGCATAAATATAGACCAGCCTTTACCAGCCACTGATAATTTAGCTGCACTTGTTAAAATAAATAGACATATCTTTATGAAAATAACTGAACAGTCTTGTCGGTCACACGGAAAAAGACAAAAACAAGTTTAGTACAAGAAAAAACTCCCACAAAGAATAAAGTGTGCAAGAAAGTGGACAAGTGCATAATTATTGCAGGCGCTTCACAAGATGATGTAGAGGAACTTTGACAGGTAAAGATGAACTAGAGGCTTTAGTGTAAAAACGCTGCATGGGACTCGTCAATCAATGTATTTTTACTTAAACGGCCCTGATTGATGATCAAACAGCAGAGTAATCCTGATCAGCTTGTTGTTTTCTTTTTAAACTTGCAGAAATATGGAGAAACATAACTTAACATTTGTGTCTCCTCTACTCTGGACTTTAATGTTTACTAAAGTCCCACTGCAGGAATATTTTGCATTTCTGGTTTTAATTCCTCGTTCGCTGGCCCACGGCTGTCCCGACGGTAGATTTAATTGGACAGCAGAGCACGGCCTCCCGGCCGCGTGTTTGGAGGATGACGCCAAGTTCTGCTCCCTGCTGCATGTTTGTGGTCACATGAATTTGGGGTAAATTATTTGTTTTAATTTGCACTCCAGACAGGCAGTTTAGAGGTCAGAATGATCAGTGGCTGCAAACAGCAGAGCGGAGAGTGGAAACCTCCCGTCATGCTCCTCACGTGGCAGCTGCTAAACTTTTCATCCTCCTGTACAGTAAATCCTCTGTCAGCTGAGGCCGCGATGTCGAAACTCTGCATAGACGTTACTAAGTCAAACTGTGATGGATTGAAAAAACTGTGTATGAAGTGAAACAAAGTGAAAACAGGGATTCCTGTAGTACATTTTTCTTTATCAGACAGCATGAACCCAACATATTTCATGTTGCTTCTTGGCTACCCGGTTGCTCATCCCAGATGTCTGCGGGCACAAAGACGTCAACACCACCGCCAGGGGTGGCTCGATTTCACTGACCGCTGTTTCCAAATGTTCAACTTTCCAACACATTTACAGCCCGTCAGCTGGTGGGAACATGTCAGCCCTCCTAACGGCCGTCTGTCCTCTGTCTGACCCCGGCGAGCAGCCTCTGACCGGAGACCGAGAACCTTTTTCACGCGTGGGGTCCGAGAACAGCTGTGAACTCCGAGTGGTCTGACATGTGAAGTAGGGCGTAGCTAATCCCTCGAGCTCGAGTTTAGTTTAATTTAACTTGAGTTTAGTTTAACTTAGCTTGAGTTTAGTTTAGCTTGAGTTTAGTTTAGCTTAACTCGAGTTTAGTTTAATTTAACTTGAGTTTAGTTTAATTTAACTTGAGTTTAGTTTAACTTAGCTTGAGTTTAGCTTAGCTTAGCTTGAGTTTAGTTTAGCTTAACTCGAGTTTAGTTGAGCTTAACTCGAGTTTAGTTCAGCTTAGCTCGAGTTTAGTTTAATTTAACTCGAGTTAATTTAACTTAGCATGAGTTTAGCTTAACTCGAGTTTAGGTTAACTTAGCTCGAGTTTAGTTTAATTTAACTCGAGTTTATTTTTAACTTTTGTCTGTCTTTCTATGTGGCCCTGTGATGGACTGGCGACCTGTCCAGGTGGACCCCTGCCTTTCACCTACAATGGGTCAGGATAGGCTCCGACAGACCCCCGTGACCCGGAGATGGATTAAGCGGTTATAGATAATGGATGGATGAATATTTTTAACTTAGCTCGAGTTTAGCTTAATTCGAGTTTAGTTTAACTCGAGAATTAATTTAACTTAACTTGACTTTAGTTTAACTTAGCTTGAGTTTAGTTTAACTTAACTCGAGTTTAGTTTAATTTAACTCAAGTTTATTTTTAACTTAGCTCGAGTTTAGCTTAATTTGAGTTTAGTTTAACTCGAGTTTAATTTAACTTAACTCAAGTTTAGTTTAACTGAATTCAAGTTTAGCTTATCTCGAGTTTAGCTTAACTCGAATTTAGTTTACCTTAACTCGAGTTTAATTTAACTTAACTCGAGTTTAGTTTAGCTTAGCTTAGCTCGAGTTTAGTTTAACTTAACTCGAGTTTAATTTAACTTAACTCGAGTTTAGTTTAACTTAACTCGAGTTTAATTTAACTTAACTCGAGTTTAGTTTAACTTCACTCTTTAAACTAAACTCCTTGAGGAGATCGATACTTTTGCAACTTCACGCCTCGAGGGGTGTTAGTTATTTATTATCTGCACTGACGATTTCACGCCGCCTCAAGATTACAGCAACCGGGGTGGCAACAATTACTGCACAAGAACATCGTTTATTTTAAAGACAAACAGATCTTTTACAGAGTATTTATCTGTCTACTCACGGCCCTGATCAGAAGGAAAAAAAGGCAGTAAATGCAGCATTTTATGATGGTGATGCCTATTAATGATGTTTGTTAAGAGACCTTATTACTGTTTGTTAGAACCCTCAGATGATCCTTAAATGCTCTAAAGTTAAATATTAACCATCAGTCATTTTTACCGACACTGCAGCGATCTAAGAGGAAGAAGAGCAGTGAAAGTTGCCATGATCTGGATGTTGCGAGTCTACATCGGTCAACACACGGAGGCTTCGCCTTTGATTAATGTTCCTAAATTAACTTTTTAAATATATCACATATTTCAGGGCCCCAGGAACCATTAGTCGGATACTGTGACCACATTCCCTAATGAGGACCATCCTTTTTCGCAGCCACGACCTCAGGCTTGGAGGTGCTGATCCACATTTGGTGGAGTGAGAAGGTCAGCATCATCTGCAAAAAGCAGAGATGTTTCCTCTTCTTTTGCCTTGAAAAAAGTACAAATGAACAGAAATCTGGGTTATCCTACAATTAACTTTAAAGCATTTATGTTTTCAAAGGAAATTTGTCATTTTTAAAAATTATTTTGTATGTTATTGCTTCAAATTTCATTGCATTTTCATTTCACATTAACTAACTGTCACTTTCACATCAACCGCTGGAACATAATAAATTTGCTTCCAAATCTCACAAATTGGCCTTAAATGAGAACGTTTTGGTGATATTTTCTTCTTGTAAAAGGCCAATAATTCCGCTGTGTTCATTGGCTGTTTCTTAACTGGATCATCATCCCAGAAACTGTGAACTTATTCTTATTAAAATGTCCTTTCTACATAACTCCACCATCCAGACAACAATGCAGTCAATTGTTCTGTTTTTATTCTTTATTGTATATCTAAGGGAGGGTTGCTTTTGTTCAGACTTTTGTTCCCCTGAAGCTTCAGAGCAGCCAACAAAAGCTGCCCCACATATGTAGCTCTGAGTGAGTGGGAATACAGGAAAACTATGTCCAAAACGAGCGGTATGCACGAGAAATCAGATTCCATCAAGCGTAAATGTACGTGTCGCTGCGAAAAGGGGGAGGAGAATCTGTAAAGGCAAAAATGTATCTCGGTCAGCGTCACATAAAGCCTTTTACGTGGTTGGTAAAATATATTATCAACTGTCTCTGCAGCTTTGTTCACAGGAATGGTGAAAAAATAAAGAGAAAAGATCATATTTGTTGGTGGGCCTAAAGGTTCTTTTGTGTGCGTCAGATCTATGATCAGGAAATTGTTTGGCTCATTCAACAAAGCTCCACTGACCTGATAAATGAGGCCAGAAGGTCGTAGAGGCTTGTGGAGGGGGGAGACGGCGTTGGGATAAATTATTTCTCAGTACCCTCAGACGATAATGAGCTCAAAACCAGAGAGGAACAGTTTGAAGAAGGACAGGAGTCCTAATAGATGCAACATCCAGGACGCGTGGGAGTGCTCCATCACACCTTTCTCTTTTCTAGAGGTTTGTAGGAACTTTGTCAGTCAGGTAGGAACCCTGAGGGTGAAAGATGCCAGAGAAGGAGGAAGGAGAGAAGTTGGCCGAAGTCATCAGTCAGTGGAACAGCAACAGACTGGACCTGTTTGAAATAAGCCGACCTGATGAGGTGAGTCGCTGGTCGACACGCGTCTGACGGTGAACCAGGCTCGTTCCAGATGAACCTGTACTCCGGCCAGTTCTGTCGGCGCCGGAGTTTTGCATTTGTCTCTGAATGTAAAACTTTCTGAGCTGTGAGATGAGAGTCCTGGCTGCTTAAATATGTGTATAAATGTGCTTTAATTAAATCAATTTCCCCTCTGGGATTAATAAAGTATTTTTGAATTTGAATGAAATTAAATTTATTTATACTCTCCCATAAATGTTTGTATTTTTTAAAACACTAAACATGGAATTCACACTTTGCAAACTGCATGTGTCTGGTACGTAAAACGGAGTTTTAGTGCAGAACAGCAGAAGAAAACGGTGAATAAACTGCTGAAAGTCTTTTTCTAAACATATATGAACAGATCTTTAGGTGCTCATATTTATTTGTTTAGATATTTTTCGCTCTCAGGACCACCTACAGTTTGTGTAAGTAAATTAAGTTCATGTCAACTTTACATCAATGTTATAAAGTTTAGGTGTAAAAGCCACCAAGGTGGGAGGGGCATGAGCTAATCATTTTAATCAATAAACCTGTTTTCTACTAGAACCTGGAGTTTCATGGCGTGATTCGCTTCTACTTCGAGGATCATCTCGATGGCAACGTGGCCACGAAGTGCCTGCGTGTTGGCAGCAACGCTCCGACTCGGGAGGTCATCGAAGTTCTCTCAGAGAAATTCAGGCCGGACTTGAAAATGCTGACGACTAGTTATTCCCTCTACGAGATCCACGCCAGTAACGGTAAGGCCTTTGCTCCGATGAACAAAAGCGCTGTGGCCACTCCCGCTGCTCGTTGATGGGACATGTGGGCAAATTCTCAGTCTGACGATTTGTATAAAAACATTTGGATGTTTTCTTCAGAGCTGAGCTTCGACGGCTAATTCTGACCAAACATGTGACCTGCATGTTTGTCTTTATTTATTTATTTTAAACCTTTATCTTCCGCCTTTACTTTTACATGCCATTTGGTTTGGTCTAGCTTTTAGACATTAAAATGCACTCCATTTTCTCAGTGAAGCAATGGCCTGCAAGTACTGAGAAGATCAAACGGTGGGGTTTAGGGATTTATGGATGATGTTTGTTTGTGTGGTTTGGAGTTCAGTTTATGGAGTCAGGGCTGTGTATGAAGATCTTTTTAAACAATATAATAACAAGATGCAAAACTAGCACATAGTGCTCAGGATTAGGATTTGCACAGAATTACTTACCCTACCTTTAATCAGTAATGTGCAGCTCCACCAATCAAAATCAGTGTCTACATCATGATTTTTTTATTTAATCTGATTTCAGAATATGTTCTGATAATTTTGATGTATTTTGTGCAATAAGAACGTAAGCTGGACCTGGACGAGAGGCCTTTGCTCGTACAGCTGAACTCCGGCAACAGAGAAGGACGCTTTGTGCTGAAGAGAGACAAGGACAGTCTGGAGGTAAATCTCAAACGTAGTAGGTTTAACTGCACAATGACAAACATGCGAGCGGTGAAGCGGTGCGCTTTGCCATGACTGTTTGATCATTTGGAGCACAGTTTCACACGAGTCAGTCTGCTCTGTTTATGTGCTGAACAATAAAGGAGAGCTGTCATGAAAAAGAAAAAGGAGGCGTCATCCAAGCCTTCAAGAGGACGCTGTCGCGCAAAGGAAAGAAGAAAGAGAAGAACAAAGGCGACACCGCTGACAACGTGTCAGAGGATGAGAACGGGTAACATGCTCGCCGCTTAGTGTTTTCGCACGCTTCACCGCTTACGGGCCTCAGACTAACATCCTGTCCCCACAAACCCAAATCCAGATCAAGTGAAGATCTACTGAACAGCAGCATGTATTTGTCCAGCTTGGACACTCGTGGACTACCAGTTGGAATTCAGTTGTCCGATGATGGTGAGTGTGAAACACAGCCACACCTCGCTCCTTCCTGTCATCTGGCCGCTTGGTTGTCTTTCCTCTCATAATGTCCTCCTGCCCCCTGCTGGTGTCGTTCCCGGTTCAGCCGAGGACCTTTTCCTGTCTGCAGTCATGAGTTACACCAACAGCTCCACCGTTCATTTCAAGCTGTCCCCTGCTTACGTCCTCTACGCTGCTGGCCGGTTCGCTCTGCAGCGCCACAACAGCTGCGCCTCTCCATCTCCCAGCGATGCACACGCCGTAACCTCAATGACCAATAAAATGGTGGCCATGACAGTCAAGGTCATCCAGGCAAGTTCAACGGCAGTTTATCAGCCGATACTAGTTCAGTTAGTTTCAAACGTTTCACGCCACATCTGCAGGCGTTCTTTGAGCGTACATGACGCTCTGCGTTTGTGTCTCCAGAGGCAGCGGGCCATCGCCGGGGCTCTCGCCTTCTGGATGGCCAATTCCTCTGAGCTGCTGAACTTCCTCAAACACGACAAAGACCTGGGCCCGCTCACACGGCAGAGTCAGCTGGACCTTTCCCGCCAGGTGCACAAAGCCTACAGGTACAGATGACGGCACCTTTTGCGTCCCAGCACCTCAGATTCTCTTCAGTTATTTGCAGATCCAAGACGAAACCACCAGTAGGTGCAGGTTTAGGTTTTCTAAGAGGTTTTGTTTGGGGAAAGTCTTGCTTATCCTGCTACTGTTTTGCTGAAAGAAGCAAGGCTTTCCTGTGAACAACATTTTATACATATTCATGAGCTGAATACAGTTGTAGTTTGTAGATGCAATTTACCTCAAATATACCACGTGATTTTTGTATTTTTACGTTTTATTCCTCCTAAGCCTCCTGCTACAATGCCTACAGACTGAGTTAAGCAAACATTTACCAACTTTCCTGATTGATCCCGAGGAGCACGGTGCCCTGCCATCCGGTATCGGTACGCGCTTGATTATTTGTGACGCTTTAAAGCAACATTTAAAACCACACGTGGAAGAGCTGTGCAGCTGCTGAACATTTTCTCTCGTCTTGCCGGTGCAGAGATGGTGCTGAACACCTTGATGAACACCATGTCCCTGCTGCGCCGCTGCCGGGTCAACCCCGCCTTCACCATCCAGCTCTTCTCTCAGCTCTTCCATTTCATCAGCACGTGGCTCTTCAACCAGCTGATGAGTCCAGACGTCAGCCTTCCAGGCCTGCGATCCCACTACTGGGGGTCCGCTCTCCGCCGGCGGCTCACGGCCATCGAAGGCTGGGCGGAGAGGCAGGGGCTGGAGCTGGCCGCCGACTGTCACCTGGGACACATCGTACAGGTGTTTAACTTCATCTTCGGATGGAAAAACGAGGCTTGAACAACTTTTCTTTTCCACTTTTATTACAAACCTGAATCAAGTTATTATCTGTACGGTTTCATTTACAAAGAACATGTCTTCTTTGGTGCAAGATGCTAAAATAGCATCTCCTGGCTGTTTCTAGGCAACCACACTCCTGACCATGAATAAGTACTCAGTGCGGGACGCCAAGGACATACAGAGTACCTGCTTCAAGTTGAACTCACTGCAGCTGCGGATGCTGTTGGCAGGCTACCTTTATGCTGCCAACGAGCCCCACGTCCCCCCTGTGAGTACGCTCAGTCATGTAAAAGACCTTTTTTTACGCTCAGTCATGTAAAAGACCTTTTTTTACGCTCAGTCATGTAAAAGACCTTTTTCCAGAAACTCAACGATAGATATTAAAGTGCCGCTACTAATTAAACATTTTGAGGCATTGTATGCACATTTGGTACCAGCAGAGAGACGTGAGGGGTTTGTAGGGAGAGTTTTTGAACATGCCCAACGCTTCAACCGCAGAACATGAGCTCAGCTTCATCAATTTAAGAGTATGAATAATTTACACTGATGAATATGATAATGAATAATGCATAAAGGATAGTAAAGTCAACTCCATCACTCTTCAGTGAACTATTTCTCTAATATTTTGCTGAAAATGAGATACAGGGGAAACATATTACTGGGACTACCTATCCGAGGTCACCATCATCAGTAATCCATCATTTTGAAGGGGAGGTGGGAGTGCGGCATCTTATTACGAGCCCCACGACGATGAAAGGGCCTTCGAGTGGGATGTGAGGTCTCACTCTTTTGTTCTGCTGCTGCTTATTTCTGGCAGCCTGTCATGGATGTTTTGTTTGTTTGTTTGGGGTTTTTTTGACATGTGGCTGCTTCATGTGAACAGTTTTTTCTATGTGATGGTTTTAATCATGTCAGAGCCGTTTCTTAGTTATCTGAGGCTGACGTTGTCAAGCATCAGGAGACACTGAAGGGGAACGGACTTTTGTAAACGGGAATCAATAAAAGCCAGTCCTACTCTTAAATCCTTGGATTTAAACGCTGAGTGGAGACACCAGCCCCTCCAAGACAGATGGGTGGGTGTGTCCAAACGCTTGACTCCTGCAGTAAAACGTACGTTGACGACATCAGTGACAGCGTCCAGTGTCACCTCTAATGTTTGGACTCCACCACTCGGTTTCATCGTAGAGATCTTCTAATTACATTATCTTGATGATGTACTTTTCTGCCTCTGCAGGGAAGTAAAGTGTCAGGGTCATCTCCATCATTTTCCTCAGACTCGCAGCAGGCAGATTGGATGTCCTACTCCTGAAACCTTGTCACATAATGACAAATGTCAATCGACTGCATATACACTGGACTGACCTTTCCTTGAACGATTTCTGCCGTCTCGCTGTCTGTTACGCTCGTTGCAGGACTTGATCGATGCTGTGGTGAGGACAGCCGAATCCTTAGCGGATAATCTGATTCGGAGTGAAGGACGGGACATCCAGCTACAGGAGAGCCTGGACCTCCACCTGCCTTTCCTGCTGCCGGAGGGAGGATACTCCTGTGACACAGTGAGAGGAATCCCACAAGGGTTTAGAGAGTTTCTGGAGCCCATTTGCCAAAAAGGTATATCATTTCAGTTCAATTCAATTTCAAATTGGTTCCAATAAGTTTATTTCCAGTCATCCATTAACTTCTGAATTTGGGAGCTGCAGCCTAACCCAGGAAGTCCTTCAGGCTTTCACAGGCCGATCGTAAGATATCATCTCTCCACCGTGTCTGGGGTCTGCCTGGGGGCTTCCTCCTGGCTGGACGCGTCTGCAACACCTCCCCAGGGAGGCGTCCAGGGGGCATCCTCACGAGATGCCCAAACCAGCTCAGCTGGCTCCTCTAGCTGTGGAGGAGCAGCGACTCTACTCTGACTCCTCTAAATCCACGTACATTCTCGAGAAAAGTCACAGACATCTTGTTGTTGCAGGTCTCTGCTCGTTGACATGTCACCCGAACGCCAACCTTGACTGGACGCTGCACTTCAATCAGTCTGCACCCTCTGATGGAGGAACATACTTGGTAAAGAAAACAAACTGTGTTTAGTGGTTTTGAACACGCTGAAGTGAGATTTCACGGCAGGACTTTCTTCGACAGGCAGCACACGGACAACCAGACATCGAGACCATCACGTTGCACAAACCTCTGAACAGCGGGATGGGCGTTAGCATTGTGGCTGCCAAGGTGAGCGACTAACTAAATGTTGGTAAAACCGCTTTGTTGTGAATGAACCTCCTCCTCCTTGTTTCGCCACAGGGGGCGGGGCAGAGTAACCACGGGATCTATATTAAATCCATCGTGAAACGAGGACCAGCTGAAATGGTGAGCGAAGAACGTTTGTGATCCAGCTGCACTTCAGCAGCGACTCACAGCGGAAGTTTGGCGCGGAAAGTTTGACCTAGACGCTGTGCGTCTCCGATTGTGTGCAGAACGGGAGGTTAGACGCTGGAGATCAGCTGCTCAGTGTGGACGGGCGAAGCCTGGTTGGACTCAGCCAGGAAAGGTAGCTACAGCGGTGGTGGCATAATGTTTCCGCCGGCACCACACGATACAAATTAAAACCTCTTCAGAAAGCCTGTGGGTGCCGCTGGGGTTTTGTCCAGTTCTTCTTATACAGTCCATGAGATGACCTGGATGACTGACCATCTCCCTCCTCTTACATGTCTTCAGGGCGGCGGCCGTCTTGATGCGGACCGGCCCTGTGGTAACTTTACAGGTCGCGAAGTTCGGAGCGAGCTACCACGGCCTTGAGACACTGCTGAGTGAACAAACCCCAGAAAAAACTACAAGTAAGGACTGAAAATACAACATTTGTTATGTGCCGTATCCGTTTGTCCTCTCCTGTTCCTGCTCCTCAGTTACCAGTTAGGACCTCCGATTGTCTCATCAGATGATGGAGACCCTGCTAAGCGAAACAATGCGGCGTCCACGCTGTACTGTGTCGTTGATCTCGGCCCTTCAGCGAGGCTCCACGGAGGCAGCAAAAGCAGGAAAGACCAGACGATGCAGAGGAGCAGACAACTTTATCGCTCCAACCCCAACATGGCAGGTGGGTGAACTAGTCTGGGTTATTTATCGCTTCTGGACAGACGCAGCACAGCTTCCTCACTGGAATAGACTTAATGCATAAGCATGAGTGATAAAAACAGCTCAGACGCCGTCTTCTGCTTGTTCCAGCAGACTTCTGCCTGAAGGATGGAGACGAACGCGCTGACCCCGATGTGAAGGGAAACGACGTCACTTCTGCCTCCAGCATCAACCTCTGCACCGACGTGAGCTTCTCCCACATTTATCAACATTCTCTCCTAATATTTCTGCATCCTGAGCTGAATTACAATTACTTAGTTGACACAAATAAGTTCAAATTGATTAGCTATGAAAAAAAGAAGATTTGATATTATTCAGCAAAATTTGCACATGTTGGGGACAAATTTGACCAGATTTGATGTCCCGTCTGGATTCAGACGTTCCACAGAGAATACTTGACACTTCCAAACCCTAAATCCAAGGACAAGACCTTCTCTGAATCCACCCAGTCAGAACAAACCTTCAAAATGTCTTGGAGACCTTCAGATGGACAGAGAGCCTCTAAGGGGACTTTCATAGTACGTTCTGAACAATCAGTTACAGATAACCGCTTCTTCAACGTTTTTAGCATTAAAACCTCTATTATTTTCCATTTCAGCGTCCAGCACTGTCACAGGAGAACTTGTGCATGGAAGGTGGACGCCCCCTGCTGGAGAAAAAGCAGTACACGTGGTCACAGAGGGACCAGGATGCAAAGGAAGCAACAAGCCACTACTCTTCTTTCCCAATTCGCTCCAGTGTTTCTGCTCACGACATCCTCTCTGATCAAAGCTCTCCTGCCCAAAAGCAGCAGGGTGGTCGTGCGAGCACCGCCAGCGTCTGGAGAACCCCCTTTTCACAACAGTCGACGCCTATGCCGTCAATTCAGCCAATACGCATCGACATTCCTATAAACAGAACAGTGAACGCCCACTCAAATCCTCCACTCACCACCTTCCAGCAGAGTTCTTCTTCGCTGGCGCCGATGAGCCAAACTCTTCAAGTCGGCAGACACGAGCAGAGTCCTTCAAGCAAAGCCAGCCACATTTATGCGTGTCCCATATCTGCAGCCAAGAAGCTCCCGCAGCAGAAGATGACTGCAGAAAAACCCCAGCTGAGCATCCCACCAATAAAACACGTTTCTTTCCAAGAACCTCTTTCCCAGCAGAAGAGGAACGCAGGGCCCATGAGGCCGAAAGATCCTCAGGACCTGCGTGACCCCTGGAAAAGGGAGGCCCAGGAGAAGCTGGAGAAGCAGCGAAGGCTTCAGGCGGTGGAGCACCTGGAGCAGGAGGTGGTGGAGCTTCAGGCCAAAGCCAAGCGCACGGCGGAGGAGAACGACAGACTGCGGAAGCTCAGCCTGGAGTGGCAGTTTCAGAAGAGGCTGCGAGAAATCCAGCAGAGAGGGGAGGAGGAGCAGGACGACGAGGATCTGGACACGATGGTGGTCCTGCAGCAGCTGGGGGACAGAATGTCTCAGACAGAGGTTGGAGAGGGAGGAAAACTCATTTAACCTTCTTTGTTCTTTTATAAATGTTCCACATATTTCCGTTTGTGTTGCTAGACTTTACACACGTCACGGCACTACCACTTCTGACCACATGGGGGCAGAAAATCACAAGTACAAATAATTCATTTTGTCTATGGACACTAGACACTCGAGGTCACCGTGCCCCGGCATAAGGCGTGGAATACGCTCAACGTTTATTATGCGCACCTGAATTAATCATTGCTGCCACCCGGATCCTGCGTTCGTCTGGCGTGGCGGTTGTGACCGGTAGAACGTCTGTGATGGCGCCGGTGACCACACCAGAAGCAGTTCAATTCTGATGTGGACAACAGAGCAGCTCTGCAAAAACGTCACAGAGGACGGCTTTGTCGTGTCAGCGGATTACTCCGGTGGCCGAGACTCGGCACAAACTTAACTTTAATCGTTTTATTTAAGGAATTCAAACCAACAACGTTCAACAGCCAATTCCAGGTTTAAAATTACATTTAAAGACAAAAAAAATAAAAACATAGTTAATTTTCTTTTGGTTGGGGCGTTTTTTTCTTCAAACAACGTATGAAATCAGTTAAAGTCACCGGACGCAGCAACATCACTTCTGACCACATGGGGGCAGCATATCAAGACAGTTCACATCCCTGGTGACAAGAGTAGCTCCAGTAGGACAAGGTGGCGTCACAGGATGAGCCGGTCCGTCCCCAGTCATCAGTGCAGCGTTGAGCTGAACGCCACCATGTGGTCACAAACGGCATCGCTAGAAGTTCACACGATGACACATTTAATAGTTTTATTTCTTCCAGTTTTACCCTGAAAACTATTTTTTACCTTTTATTTTAAAGACCCTTTAATGTTGGAAACCTTAGTGGGAGTAGTTGCATGTTTAATTTGCTTTGATCAATACAAACGTTGTCCTTCAACACTATTTTATTTCCCCATAATAAAAACAAGAGACGCTCCGGTGGGAACGCCAACGGGGAACAAAAGGAAGTGGGACAGCAGACTGGCGTTTGTCTCTCCGAAGCAAACGCAGGTAAGAACTCACCTCCCCATCCAACACAATGCGACTTCATCCCCAGTTTTATTCATTCGTGTCACATCTCGTCCTTTTACGTTCTGTGAATATTTTCCACATTTCAGATGAAACATCAAGCGGACAGAAGAAACACGTTTGTGACACGTCATCAAGCGAGTGAGTTTACAGTTGAAGACACAGCGTCACGGTTCTGCAGCATTTCCTCCAGTATAACTCCATGACACGCACGTGTCCACGTGCACATTTCCTGATTCTTTTAACAGAAAACGACTGGAAATAAACATTTCTGGGTAACAAACATGTCAACTACGCCACAAAGATCATTTAAAACAGCAAGCTGTCTGTGTCCCTGCACGTTGGGTCGATTCAAGTCTTTCTGCTCTGACGGTTGCAGGAACCAGAGGAAGAAGACGGCGAAGCCTCTTTCAGCTCCTGAAAAGCTCTCGTTCAGGGATCGTCAGCGGCTCTTCTCTCTGCCGTCTAGTGCATAAAGGAAGGATGAAGTTTTGTCAGAATAAAACCTCTGAACAGAAGCAAAAGTGTCAGTAAACGAGTGGATCAAAGCAGTTTGCATGTTTGTAAAAGAACGGTTCATTTGTGTCTCGTGTCTGAGCTCAGTACTGACGTCCAGGCATATTTGGACATTTCTGTTTTCCATCAACACATAATAAAGTTGGCTTGTAGCAGCCGTGAAGCCGTTTACCATTTCCTCTTGCAACACAACTGTTGAAGCTACTTGGTGCGCTGGTAAAACTGCACGACCGCCTTCTCCTGCTCGCTGGTTTCGATGGAGCCGCGCCGTAGTCTGCGGATCTCGTTGATTGCGTCAATCCCGGAAATCCTCCTCGTCTTCACCAGGTAGCACGCAAGCATGGTCCCCGTCCTGCCGTGGCCGTGCATGCAGTGAACCGCCACACCCTGGGGACGAACACAACAAAGTCCGTCTGAGTCAGTCTGCGGTCGCGCTGCACACACCCTGGATCAGTCTGCGTTTAAACCTGCTGAAGCTGGTGAAACCAGCGCTCGTCTGGCCTCCAGGCCGAATCAGAAATAACTGCAGCATGTGTGTGTTATGTAGCGTTACTGCCAGAAAGTGTGAAGAGTAAAAGTAACCTGGATCCTGGAGTCATGAAAACACTTAAGACCTACCTCCCCGTTGGAGTTGGCTTCCTCCACGATGGAGAGGAATCTGTCGATCTGACTGGGTGAAGGCGGCGTGAAGTCGGCGATCTTAATGTGGTGAAGCTGCAACGCCGGGCACAAGTCGTGGTGAGGTGGTTTCCTCTCACACAAGCAAACCAGGTGCTTGACGCCGTTGTCCAGCAGATACTGGTACTCGCACGCCATCCTGGGCATCGCCAGTCCGGCCACTTTGCCTGGTTCCACCCAGGAGAAGTTATGTGGAGGAAACGAGCCCATGACTGTCAAACTGAGGATATACAGGAAATATATATATATATAAAAACATTTTATTTTTTTTCTACACATCCACATGTTTTCATTTCTGAGGCCAATTTATTTTACTGGGGGACAAAAGCCGGACTTACAAACTCTAGACTTGTTTGTAATTCTAACAATTTTATTTTAGCGTTGAAGCTGGTCTCTGATTCGAAGGTCGCTTTTTCCAAGTCTTGAGACCATTTCAGACCAGGTCCCAGTCAAATACCACAAACGGGTCAGACCTACGGGACATTACCTGAGTTAGCGGAGAGTAGATCCAACAGTCTGGGATTTCACAAACGTCTATTCTGTTGGCGTAAGTGTAAAAATGTTTTTTTTATTAAATTATGCAACATTAAGACCACATTGGACAAGCCAATACTGGATACCTGTCATGACTGTAAATTCATACATTTTCAAGCATTTGCCGTTAGGTGAAGGCGTACATAATGTTTAATCTGTTGACTATCGAGTTACTTAAATGCCAGAAAAACATCGGAACGTGTACTAACAGTTGTTGTGACGTCTACGTCAACTACAGGCTGCAGCTTTAACGGACTGTTCCCGACAAAGGTCGACAGTTAAATATTCAAGCGACGTCAGGAAGGTGATAAAAAACTTATTGTGTCACAAGTGACATGAGACTCGAGTGGACTCTGGTTCGGACCCACCTTACGTCCAGACCCCGGAAAGAGTAATGGCGCACAGCATCATGGGAACAGTAGTCCAGCTGCCTTCTTAAGGGGGAAGTCTTTCACCGTCCCACGTGACTCCTCTTCAAAACATGTACGGCGTGTTTCAGCGTCTGTTAGTCCTGTTGAGATTCATGTCGCAGGTCGCCATAAACCACCAGTCTGTTTGTGTGAAGCTGCAGCTCCGGTGGTCAGCAGAAAAGCCGTACTGGAATAAGGTGCAAGCACTTCTGGAGGTCTGAGCATCTCTTCCGGTCTCTGAAAGCTGCGCTCTGGGGCTGCGCGCGTGTCCATTATTCCTCTCCGCCTTGGGAAGCGCTGACATATCTCACACAATAAATACCAGCTTTTAATAGACGTCAAACAATTAGGACAACGAGCACCATGTAGTGTATTATCTCGTCCTGATCCGAAGGGCGGGTGTGAGTCAGGATGGCCGAGCGGTCTAAGGCGCTGCGTTCAGGTCGCAGTCTCCCCTGGAGGCGTGGGTTCGAATCCCACTTCTGACAGCACAATCTTTTACTTCGTCCAGTAAAGTACTATGAATAAGTACTTCCAAGTAAATGTAAATGAAATCCATGCAACACATTTATTCTTATATGTTTAATGGTATGAGGCATTTATTAGATCTTTACGACATATGCGCTTGTACGTCAGGATGGCCGAGCGGTCTAAGGCGCTGCGTTCAGGTCGCAGTCTCCCCTGGAGGCGTGGGTTCGAATCCCACTTCTGACATCACTTTTACAAACCTTACTTTATTTCCATCAGTGTAACTAACATGGCTTTCTTTAAAACGTAACACCTCCAGATTAACCCACAGGCTACCAATGTGACCAAAAAGACTTGGTTTTGTGAAGAGCAGTTTTAACGGCCTTTGTCCTTATCAATAATGTAACTGGGCAGATCAACAACATGCCAACCTCGTGAAACAACGTTAACCTGCTCAATCAGCCAATCAACATCAGAATAACTGCGGAGCTTCTGGCGAACATTTATGGCAGAATATCCCGTTTTAAACCTTGTTTTGGTGGTGAAATCAGAAATGACTGCTGATTTTAGCAACCTAGCCCCAGCACTCAGTCAAACTGCATTTTTTACTTCTGGGTTGGAGTCAACCTGGAAGTTGGATGGTTGGCCCAAACAATAAAAACTGTAGAGACAACAGACAAACTGTTAAGTCACCCGACCCATTGGCTTCTGAAGAGGGATTTGGAAGCCTTGTTTTCTTCAGACCGAGTGCAGCCACGCTGCCCAGGAAGTTGACGCCACCACATCTGCGGTATGTCAATCAAAGTTAGCAGTGGCTACCAGCTCCTTCATCTGATCCCCACCAAAATATCTGCAGAGCTGCCGGCAGATGTTTACAATGAAATATCCGGTTTCACATGCTTAATTTAATGGCAAATTTTAAAAATTAGTGTTGCATTTAGCTGACGCTGGACTGTCAATCAAGCATATTAGAAATAAATGTAATGCTTTATATAAATTCTCCTGATATGGTATAAAAACATTCACCCTCCTCAGAGTTTTTTAACCGCGCTGTAAAAGTTTATTTCTGCTCTAAAGTCGATGGTGATCGACTTGCTGTCCGAGCCAGCCTCTGTAGAAATGTCAATATCCCTAATTATGCATAATTTACACATGAATAATATATAGATTTGTTGCTTTACATAATTTTACCTGATGAGGTACATGAAAAAAATCCCTATATTTTTGTCAGGGGTTAGTTTATGTTTATCTAATATTAAATATGTTTATTTGTGCTGCAAAGTCAGTGGAGCTCGACTCGTGTTTAGTACCAGCATCTAGTGGTCAGTCGAGGAACTGCAGCTCTTCAGACTTCCGCATCAGCTTCAACCCAGAAGTTGGAATATTGACTCAAACCGTATTATAAAAAAACAAAAAAGACTAATTTGTCCATTTTTCTGTAATAATTAATGACACAAAAGATTCAGAAGTCACAGCACAGCACAGTTTACTTGCTAGTCATTTTGTACAAAGAGTAGAAAGAGGGTTTGTGTCTGAAGGAGAAAAACTGCATCACATTTGCCAGATAGATGTCGACACACACGGAGACTGATGTCCAGTAAAGAGAATCACAGAGTTGAATGTTTCAGACATCCCATTAAAAAAGCTTTCACTAACTTGTTGGTGTAAAAATTAAAAAAAAGAAAAGAAAGAAACAAAGAAAGAGAGCAAAGAGAGACTTCAGTGATCACTTACATACAGTTATAGAAAGATATTGCGGTAAAGTTTGAATAAACACAAAATAAACAACAACTTAAAAAACCATTCCAACAATCAGGTGGTGTCTAGTGGTAGCGTAGTTGTGTTTGCTGTCCTACGGTGCTCCACCCACCCTCAAACCATTTAACAGTACACCTGGAGGTCCCAAAAGAAGCACTAAATATTTTTTATTTTAATTTTATCTCTTTTTTTTTTATGTTTGTACACATCACAACCTGAAGATTTGATAGGTTGACTGGTTGTCCATCTCACTTCTGGGTGGTTATCCTTGGCTCCTCCTCCGCCTCCGCCTCCGCCTCCTCCTCATCATCAGTGTGTCACCTAAAAGATGCCCCTCAACATGCCACACACCCTGTCGAAAATCAACCCGTTTAATGGTTACATGTTAATTCTGTGGTTTAAATTTTTGCACTCTTTAAGTGCCGATCAAGAAAGGGGGCAATAAAAGCCATGCCCTCCCAGCTAGAAGATTTCTACGTATTTTGAACGTCCACGTTCAAAGTCCCACAGGGAGCAGACGGCTGGAGAGCCCTGCTGAGTTTACAGGATGGCACAGAAGAACTTCTTCTCCCTGAACGGGTTCTCTGAGGCTGGCACCGGCGACAACAGCGGGTCCTCTTTGGCATGAGCTTCGCAGTACGACATTAGGTCTGCTGCTGCTTTGGACACCTGCAGTCGGAGACACACCACAGAAACGTTCTGGTCAGCACAGTCCAACAGCTGCCTTTGACACCATGACTTCACACCTCTGTTCATAGCAGACAGTTCACTTCAGTCACGAGGCAGCCAGACCCTGAAACATCGAGGGTCATGTGGAACTAAAACTGGCTGCAGTTCCTCGACGGACCGCTCGAGGCAGGTTCCAAAAGCGAGTCGATCTCCACTGACCTCCATATTAAGATGTCTAAACATAAACATATAACAATATTTTCATGTCTGCTCTAAAGTTAAACATTTTAATATGGGAGTCCCCGTTGCAGGCAGCCTCCAGCAGCCAGACGAGGAACTTTGATAAATCTTAGCTCTGCATGAGACCCAACCCGGACGTTCAGAGGTCTTCAACCGGGTCCTCAGGGCCGCCGTCCTGCTCCTTTTAGATGCTTCCCTGCATCATTGATTCTAATTAATGGTCGTTAACAGCTTGTCATCAAGGTCGCACAAGTCTGTAACGACACAGTCGTGTGCCGCAGCAGAGAAACATCTAAATCATGCAGGACCAGGGTTGAAGACCTCTGAGGCAGACACTGTCAGGCAAGCGTCGCCCCCTGCTGGTCAGTAAACAAACGCAGTTCTCAGGGCATAGAAAAGGACAGCGCTGGAGTACATGTGATGAGGTGATTACCAGCAGGACGTTCAGATTCGCAGGGTAAATAATGTAAATAAAGTGGAAAAGTTAAAGTGAAGAAACACAGTGAACTGTTGGTTCTTTCATACCAGACTATACATGTCAGACTGCTCATGTCACACAGCTGTCAATGACTTCCTCTTTCGTTCTCTTTTTCTTTTTTATGTAAACCACCGTGTGCCGGCCCACCTTTATCCTGTCGATGTTGGCCTCCATCTTCAGCTGTTCCACCAGCTTCCTGGCTTGAGCGATGCTGGCCGTGTTATTGGTCGCCATGGGCGCGCTCGGTCAGGTCTCGTCTGCTCAGCTTGCATGGAGGAGACAGAGATCGAAACATCGCAGACATTTTACTTCAGCGGTGAACACAAAGAGGTGTGGCGGTAACAGATGCCCTGTTTATCATCACATGTATGTGGTCACGCACACACTCGGGCACATTATTTATGTTGTCCGTTGCTAGGCAGCGTCTGGCAGTGAGGAGGAAGCAGAGAAGGTGGGAGGAGGGTGAGGGGCGCGGCGTGTCCGGCGTGGATTTAAAGTAGATAAATGGATCAGGACGAGGACTAGATTCACATGAAAAAGCCTTTATTTGACTCCGATAGTGGTTTGTTCCTGCATGAAATAAGCTCATGTCTTGTGAAGGACAATAAACCAACTGTTTTTAAGAAGTTTTCACTCTTTAAAGCAGACGTGGTGTATTGGAACAATAAACCAATGAGTTAAAAGTGTTTTACTGTCATTTATCACTTCCAAGAGTCATTTAGTCGACATTCCTCAGCACTGAGGCTAATATTACCTCCGAGCGAAGTCCAAGTTTTGGCCTCTGCTGTTTACAAATTCTTTTTGTGCTAATTTAAATTCCCTCAAATCTTCTCGGTGTGATTGAGATCTGGGCCTCGACTCGCGAGTCCACAAACATTACGTCTTTGTTTCCAGGCTTTCCTCGGGGGAATCGCTGGTGTTCCCGTCGCGTTGAGACGCGCTCTCCCAGCTAAACGACTTCATGTTCAAATGTTCTCGGACACGAAGCAGGATTCTGGATTAAATTAGTGACGAGAGAATTTATGTCTTCTCAGATATAAATGATGAAAATGATGGAACTGTGATCTTTGGTCACAGCAGATTCATTTATTTTTCACATGACGACGGCTAGATTGTGTTTTAATTATTTAAAACCACTCAGTGTAGCTGTTTTTCACCAAATCAAGTCAAACATCTGACCAAGACCTCAGGAAACGGTGCCAAAGCTTGAAATAAAGGCCCCAGTCTCCAAGTATTTAAGAAAACGATTAATCACGAAAGCATCTTCACGCAGGGGGTTTCATCTGTTCACACACGAAGTGACCTCGGATAACCCCCCGTCCTGAATAACCTTTGATTTAACTGATCAGTCTCTTTACACAGCGCCCTCCGTGGTGAGATCAATCGTCCCTGCACCCCCGTCATCCGTCTGAGTGTCTGTGGTCCACCTCCACGCGGGGTCGGAGCTGATCTCAGCGGGGAGCAGAGCAGCGATATTAAAGCCTCACGGTGCCACATCAGCTCTTCGGACCAGCAGTTACACATAATTATAAACAACAATTACGTCTGTTCATGTTGAACTGGGCCAGAATAGTGATGCAGCTGCTGGAACAACTGTGCTGTTTATCTGTTGTTGTGGTGAAGTCCAGCTTCTTCCAACAAACCAGCCAGGTCCAACCCGTCTCTACTTTGTCGAGCTCCATGAACCCAACGACAACCTTTTAACCATCCCTACCTGCATCAACGTCTTCCTACAGGGCGCCGCCACGTTGCTCAGGAGGCCGACAGGAAAACGCCTTCCGTATGTGAAATCAAAAGTAACTGTGGCGTTTAGCCGCTCCTGGATTCATACAACCGGTTGGGCGCTTCGCTAAGCGCAGGAGCGAGACGACTACCCACGAGGAGCTAATATTGGCTAATGAGTAGCAGAGCCGACTGTCAATCAGTAATATTAGAAATAAATTGAATGATTTGTATACACTCTCCTGACGTAGTACAAATAACTTCACTCCCCTTTGAGTTGTCATGGAAGTGAACTTGGACAATGAGACCAAAACGGTTTGTTTCTGCTCTAAAGTCAGTGGAAACTGACTCACTTTTGCAGCCTCTAGCGGCCAGTCGAGGAACTGCAGCGCGTCTTAGTTCCGCATGAACCTCAACCTGGAACCTGGCGCTTAGTCTTCTGCCAGGCCTAACGTACAACCTGTCCTGTGTTACGCTGCCCTCACGTGGTCAGACGTGGTATTGCTACACAGAGTCGCTTTAATGTCACTAAATCAAGTTTAATTGAATAACTGAACTGAATAGTAATGCATTAAACCTAAAGGGTCATACTGATGCGTCATAAAATATTAAGAAATAATAAAAATATTGAAATTGAAACACTGGTGACAAACACTGCAGTCCAACTTCCTTTACTTTGATAAAATCAGTGCACGGAGACGCTGGACGATGTTCCTGCAGCTATGGAAATAATCCCATATTCCCATCATTCCCATTGTCTCCTTGTCAGTGATCCAGTTTCATCCAGTTTATTAGCTAGAGGTCTTCAATTCCCATTAATGACCAAGAGATGAAGCATCTGTTGTTCTTCAGCACTGATGTATTTGAAAAACCAGCATTTGAAGATGATAAAAGTAAAATTTGTCCAATTTACAATGAAAACAACAAGATGTGTCAACACATTTGTATAAAACAGAAGACGGGTTAAATTAAAAAGAAGACTTTAACAGTTTGGACTCACTGGAAGAGCCCTGGAAAATGTAAATGAAGATCTCAAACTTCTGCAGAGCTTCCACTTTTTGTTTTTAAGGTAATTTCCTGTAAACGGAGCTGGAACATCTCTGATAGAAGTCAGTGCGCACCGGCTGACAGGATGAAGAGGATTACAGGCGAAACCTGAAACAGACCTAACAGTGTAACATCAGCAGCCTCTCGCACTGAAGCTCCTGGTTATTCTCAGTACGAGGACGCCGCCACCTTGTAGGGTTGCAGGCCGACGGAGAAAAATAAAATAAAATGAAATGAGCTCGTTTTGGTGACTGAAGAAATACACATTTGGGATTGTACCAGGTGAAAATGTAGGTGATGTCACACACTTGAAGAAGACGGCTCAAGTTTAACAGTTTGTTTGAGTTGGGTTTGAAATAAACGCAGAAAGGACGTTCAAATACTTAAGGTCAGACTTGTGTCCTCCAGAAAAAATAGGGCAGCGACAAACTACAAAGGCATGAAGAGCACAAATTAGATTTTCATAATAAGGCCATTATTGTTTCAACGCTCTGGGGAGACGTCAAAGCAGGCCAGCGTATCCTCAGACTACTGACATGTCGCTCGTCAAGGTTTCTGGGATGTCTGTAGAAAAGTAGGTCTCCTGTTGCTAAACACCAAACACTCAGTGACACCCGCGCAGAGACGGAACCGGCTTTGACAAGCCGGTCCAGTCGTATCGCTGTAATCCACCAGCACACGCGGGCTAACGTTAGCTCGACGCTTAGCAGGTTAGCAGGCTAGTTAGCATCGCTAAAGCTAACAAAAACGGCTCCTCCGGGAAGGTTGTCCACCACGTCTGGGCGTGTGTTCGTGGAAGTTTTGACCTTCCTTCAGCTGGAACACGCCCACCGTAATTTGGTTACAGTTAGCCATTTTAGCTTGGCGGTCTCACGTTATGCTAATGGCTCCTTGCTACGGATGTTGTTTTGGCAGTGACACTTGTAGTAATGTTAACTGGCATCGTCTGCCCGCCGGGTGAAAGGGCCAACGGGGGCTGAAATCTGCGGCTGCGTCTTCATTTACAACCTGGTGCCACTCAGCATGAGAAGCCTTCAAAAGCACTCTGGATGATGTCACAGCAGGGTTGTCCAGTTCTTATTATACCGTTTACCATTTTGTTCCACTCAGAGGTGCATGAACGCCGTCTTTTCGCCACGGCGTTGTGAAACTTGAACACAACTTTATGAAAGCTGTCATAATATCATCAGAAGCTCTTCACAGCTACAGAATGAAAACTGCTCGGCTGTGTAACTCTCTCTGTAATTATTGCTCAGACAGAAAGTGCAGACTATTTGCATTTCCTCATGAAGTCAAACTGCTTCTTCCTCTTTCCTCCGCTTACCTTGTCTGCTTACTCCTCCAGAATCCGGCCCGGTGTCGGTCTACAGTTCAGTCAGCAGTTTTGTGTCCGCAACAGTCTCTGTAAACAAAGGAGACGAGATAAAGGCAGGCGGGGGAGAATGTAAATTGGAGCTCTGCACACTTTCAGTCCTGCATTCCAGATAAATTGCAGCGAGGAATTTGTTTGCGGCCTGTGTCCTTTGACCGCTGCATGTCAGAGTGCCACAACACCACTCAAGAGAAAACAGTGAAGAAGAAACACCACAGCACATTAGAGAAAACACGTCGAAACGAGGAGGAGCAGCCAGCTGCCGTCCATCAGAAAGTCAGTAGGAAACTTACACCGAACACTTTTACAGTGAAAAATAAACCCAGGATTCATCATCTATTGTTGCTCTTAAAGGTTGTCATGCCTACCCAACATCTCATTTACAAAGCAGACCTGGTGTTGATGTTAAACTCTTGCAAAAGCATAACTTTTACAGATGGACTGAAGACGGAAGAAGTGCTAGTGTGGTTTAATTCGCAGTCTAACAGCCAATACGGAGTTTCAGCGAGTCCACGGTCACTGAGGCCTCTCAGTGGGTGGACATCATCGCCCATCACGTCATGAGCATTCCCTCGTTAGGGTCTGGGAACGTTAGGATGCGCTGGCCATGCAGCTACAGAAATGGATAATAATAAAGAGTCCAAAAAAAGCAAACATGAGAGAAAAAAAATGGGCGTGTAAAGAAATCCTTCATGAAGACGGAGGATTTGATTGGTTTACGTCCGTCTGGGATCCCAAATACCGGGAGCTGACGTGTTTCCGTATCCTGTTATCCGTGTTAGTACATAAACCACCAAGTCATTTAGGAGTTACAAATCTCTTGAATGCAAATAAAGAGGTGTAGGACCTTCAGCTGCTGTAGGCGGAGTCAAACGTGTCTTAATTTGTGTTTAACGTCTGTTTTCGAAGCCTCGGACAGCCGGACGACGTTCACTAAAGTGCACATGAAGAAGGAACTCGCGGCAAAAATCCTCATCATTTTAATCCCTTTAATTTTTAATCACAACTTTGTCATGTAGGAGGATCCAAGTAAGTTTTATAAACAAACAACGTTAAGTTTGTTAAGTTAAAGACGAGACTTCTGCAAACACGAAGTTCGTTGGCCCCGATTCACCTTCGAAGCTGACGTTTCCTTTTCCCAGCAAACGGAAATCAAAACAAGATCTAAAACGGTTATTAGTGATTAGATAAACAGTACACAGTCCGTTTCCTGCATTTTTCTTTCAAATGAGAGCGGTGTCAATCATCTAAGACTCAAATGTCAGACAGTTTAGCTGCTGCGGACGTTCTCCGTCTCTGCCTCCTTGTTTTTGTCTTCTGTTTCAAAAGATTTCTTCCTAATGCATCTGCAGCTCTGCATCTCAGTCATCTGCTGATAAATGGACCAATTACGCCGCATGAGCAGGTCAGCAGAGGAAAAGATTTCCATCCGCCGTGAACCATGGCAGCAGGCAGCATTACAGCGGCGTTGCAGGGCGGTATCCATTAACAAAACCTCGCCAACAGCGGCCAAAGCCACAGTACGTTTCCTGGAAATGAGCCTCAGATTTTTTTGCAGTTTTTTTTTTTTTTTAATAGAAAAAGGGAAAAGTTAGGGGCGCGTCTCGTTTTTCTCTGCTTTTTTCCGACCGTTTTGCTGATTATTGCAGACACCAAAGTGTTTCTAAACCTGAGAAGAAATAAAAAACAAGTTGTTTGATTTTTATTTCTTTGCAAACTGTTGGTTTCATCATATTTAAGTACGAATAACAGAGAGAGTTAAAACAAGGAGGGTGCGAGCTGTTCTTGTAGTCTTCATGCCACGGTTCTCCGTTTTTGTGCCGGCGAAGCAGGTTGAGCTGAACTGTTCGGAGGACAGAAACACAGGACTGGCATCATAGGTCGCCCCCCCCCCTCCTCCACCTCCACCTCCCATCCCCCCTCCTCCACCTCTACCTCCCCTCCCCTCCACCTCCCCTCCCCCCGCCGTGGCAGACAGGTGTTCATTGATGGGATTGAAACACTCCCAGCATGCTCTGTCCTGCAGCTTACACCGCTGAATCAATCTGAACCCCCCTCTGCCATCCTTCCCCTGCCATTTGGAGCTTTTGACTTTTTGAACCTCTTACCCCGGGTTTTCGGGGGGTCTGTGTTCGCGGCGAGGCGCTCCACAGATGTGATTATAGCTGCTGCTTGAATCAGGGTGTTGCCGACTTAAAGGGTGATTAAGCGCCGCAGGAAACATCCTGGCTGGTAAATTATAATTCCCGGCCTGTCGAGGGTAACAGTCTCTCGAGTACACCCACGTACGCTGAACGGTTTTACCCTTCACTTCGTTTTGTTCCCTTTTTTCTTTAATGCACACCTTTTTTTTTTTTTTTTTTTGTTAAACATCATCCAAAAGGGAGACAATTATGGCAGCCAGGAAGGAAGCATTGTGTCCTCTGAGATGCCCAGGGTGTGAAATCAGAGCGAGGTAATTAAAAATGTGTCTGCGGACCATCTGGACCCTGGAGAACCGGTGATTAACCTGCGAGGGTCTGCAGGGACCGCGAGGAGCCAGGAAGCAACCCTGCGTGGAACCGTGTTTAGATGGCTTCTTAATCCAAAAACCCATCGAGCTCTGTCCCCTCACTTATCGTTGTGAAACCGGGCCGTCTTTCACAGTTTACAAAGCCGTTACAACATTAACAGAGGAAAACCCACTGCAAGACGTTTGGGAGTTATTCAAAGAATGAGCTCAGTCCGGAGACGAAGAGCCAAACGACTAGCAGACAAGCTGTCGTTCAGTGTTGCCACCGGAAAAAACACTTGTATCGTTGCATTGTTCCACGTGTGCAGAAAAACGCCTGATGAAGAAGCCCGGATGAAAAACGAGAGACAACAGCAGCACTGGACAATCTTTATTCTTCCAACACTTAGATTTTCTAATTCACTAACAGAGATTTGTGTGGTTGGCGAGCGTTGTTGGTTTGATGGACATCACAGATCACTCAAACGTTTCCTGCATGTCGAGAAGCTCCACATACCTGCGAGACTGGCCTCAAGCGGCAGCAATATCCCACATGATTTGTCATTTAAACAGCATATTAATCAGGTTTGTAAGACGTTTTCCAGCACTGGAGTAGAGCAGCTACGTGAGCATGGCTCAGGTGAGAAGCGAGAATGTGGTTTTCAAAGGACTTCTGCCTCGGTGTAGCTCATAAAATCAGCTGCAAATGCCGTACTGAGCAGCTTCTCTCAGTAAACGTCTCAAATGTTGCTGACGTGTGCAAAATCCCAAATCCATCCATCCTTTCATTAACTTAGTAAGGAGCCCCGGATGTCCAGCCTGGAGAGATCGAGGACACCAGCTGGGAGATATAATCTCTCCAGCGGTAGTCCTGGTGCCACCTCTGGACCGTCTCCCAGTTTGACATGCCTGCAACGTCTCCATGGGGAGGCACCTAGGAGGCATCTAAACCAGGAGCCTGAACCACCAGTTGGTTTCTCTTAATGCAGCGGTTCTCTCCAATGACGAACCCTCTCACACTATCTCCAGAGGAAACTAATTCTGCTGTTTCTACACCTGACGTCATTCTTTCTGTATCTTCCTAAAGCCACAATTCATGATCATAGGTGAGAGTAGGAACAAAGATCGAGTGGCCGGAGAGCCTCTGTAATCGCCACCTTATCACGGAGGTGCCGAAGGATCCCAGTCGCAATGTTGTACAGGACAGTCGTCCCTGGTAGAGTCTACAAGGCAAATCGGTCAAGTAAGAGCGAGTCTATTGACAATGAAGAGAAGAATATACCGGGGCCCCACCCTGAGCCAGGACTGAGGGAGGGGCTCACTGGGGAGCACCTGGCGGCCTGGCCCGAACCCATGGCGTCCAGCCGGGCATGGATTTGCACTCAGGTGCTCTTACAACCTACAGGAGAAGCTGTAGTTGAAAAAGCTTGTTTCAGAGTTCACAGAATCATTTCTTATGCGTCTTTCACAACAAAACACGCACACCCACACCAGGATGTCATCATTTTTTAAAGTGTGAGAAGGTTTTTCACTATTTCTTAAAAGCAGTCGCAGCAGCGACGCGAGTGTGCAGAAGCACTGGCATGTACACAGAAAGTGACCGAGTGACTGCACCATCCTCGGTGTCGCGGGACAACGCGCCACAGTCTGTGATGTCACTGTGATGTCACTGTGATGTCACCGTGACTCGCGTCAGGACAGTTTCACTGAGCGCAGAACACGGGACACTGAATGAGGTTGCAGATCAGTTTCATCTGGAAGATTAAAAAAAGAAGATTTGATGGCAACTCGGTCTTCAAAAGTGACTTTTACAGCGACCGCAACCAGGACAAGTAACATGAAACTGACCTCCAGAGTTATTATTGAGCACAATCAAGACGATATTGATTATTGAATGTAATATAGCACGACTCCCTGTCCTTGAACGCGCGAAAGACAAACCTGTCCTTCCCAAAGTCAACGAGAACCAACGGGACTCGGAGAGCTGAGCTGTCAGGTGGTGGTTGTTTGTGGAGACGCCGCCGTTGAGAATGACCTTCTTATGAACGGGTCCCGTTCTGGAATGTAATGTTACCATGGTAACAGCGTTCAGACCGACGTGGTCTGGCTTCCCTGATGAAGCATCAAAATAACAGTCTAATAAAATGAGCCAGCGTCACAGTAAAACATGAAATAATCATGAACATCACTGTGTGTGTGTCCTGAGTCCTAATTTGTCCCTTTTTTATGATGATGGAGAGAAAAACGAGCTACATAGAGAGTTGACGGCACCGAAACTGTTGCATCACATTAAAAACAAAGTCTCCTTCGCGAGGGCGGAAGCGCTGAAGGTGCACAGTGATCAAGACTTACAAATACGCCACCTTTAACTGGATTTCATTGGGATATTATTGAAGTATACTTGGACCGACCTGTAAAGTGTTTAGACGGACGGTACTGACCTCCTTTACTTTGTGTGTAAAAGTGCCTTCAGACGACTTTTGTTGTGAACTGTGTCTTTTAAGACTACCAGCATCTAAGATTAGAAAAACCTCTTGTTTTTGTTAAATCAGACGTCATCGCAACCCAAAAGGAACGTCTAGTTCTCGTTTCAGTAAATTATCCTCCACCTTTGTCCGTTTCTAGTCATTTCCGTGAGCGTTGTGGGGTTTTCTTTCTTCACTGGAAGGAACCGACGCGTACGTTCACGTTTGCAGGTAGAACCACCACGGAACCTGCGGAGGAACCCACCTGGGAACCCATTTGTAGATGATATGGGGTCCACATCTAAATACTGGCTGGGTGGCTGCTGCCAAGTCCACAAATCCACGGGCGGAGACGGACGTAGCCACTCCTGCAGTTGGAAAACAACTGAAGTTTTCCTTCTGCCATAAAATCAACCAACAAAAACCATCACAGCCAGCTGTCTTCTCAGGCTAATTTTCTGTGTTATTCGACTTTTTTAAAAAGTTTCCAAATGATTTTGCGCATGATTTAACTGTGCTCCTGCACGCCTCCTTTGAAGCGTTGAATTCCCCGTGTCGCTGCCTCTCTCGGTCAGAGCGCCACCACCCATGATCCTTCGATTAGCCCGGACATCTGCGCAACCTCCGGCATGCGATGCCCATCCTGCCATCTTAGATGCCACGACGCATGTGTGCCTGCACACACACATGCACGCACGCACACACACACGTGTTGTGGGTTAATCTAGGTCCCAGAAGGGGGGAGAGTATAAGGCAGTGGACCAGGAAATTATGCATCTCCTGGGAGTCAGGAGGCAGCAGGGTGGAGGCTCATTGCTCCGGGGAGCACAAATGTGGTCTATTATATTTATTAAATCAAATGACTGAAGCCTGGCGTGTTGCTGCTTTGTTGGATTAAAGCAGTGAGCGAGTGCTTTTCTTTCCCCAAACGTGTAAAGCGTTTAAAACATCCGATACGGGCGTTGCGTAATAGGTTGCAGTCAGTGGGGTGGAAACAATGCATGACAGTGGCTGTCACAGGAGCAGCTACAGCGCTCCGGAGGAGAGGAACGCATGTGAAAACCTAAATCACAGCCAGATTTACATAGATCTCTTCGCCAGTGTTTCCCTGGTCACTTTGGGAGGAGCGCAGCTGCCGTTTGGTGTGATTGGCGAGTTTAAAAGCGATGAGCTTCCCGTCTCGTGTGGCAAGCAGCCGTCTCACCAGAGTTCGTGAGGAAGCAGCGGGATGCGAGTTTGCCTCAAGTGAGGAGGCCGAGACATACTTGTCCTCTGGAATCAGCCGACACGCGGTGACTAATGACACGGCCGGTGTCCCGGCGGTTAACAGTATTACAAACATCCGCCATGTTTAGATTTTCCTGACAGAGCGCCGCTTGGACAGTTTTATTCCCCGACGTGCTTCTCATGATGTGTTTAGCTGAAAGATAATCAACGTGCTCTCCGGGCTTCTTGGCCTGTATTTACACAACTAAATCACTTGCAGCAGAGAACCAGACCACAGACACATTTGGTTCTGATCCGGGATGCTCGGCGCAGATGGTTACCAGATCAACAAGTGCCGCGTGTTATACACGCTCCCACTGCCACGAGTCCTAACTTGTGTCTCGGCAGGCGTTTTATGCCAAAATCAGTCGCAAACGTTCAGACTTCTGGCTTGAAGCCAGTCGGTGGAGGGTTTGGCTCCAACAGTGACTCCGTCAACATCAACCTTTTTAAATGTTAAAATGTTTGAATCTGCAGCGTAAATGAACATATTTACAGTTCAAAAACAGTAAAAGGTAAAAAAAAAGCTACCTGTGACTGAAATAAGGTGTCCAGCTAGAGTTCCCAGTCCTCCCCTCCCATACACGCCCACTTCCATCAGTACAGAACTTACCAGACCAATCACATCAAGGAGGAGGCGGGGCTTATGAGGTGACTGTTTTCCTACCCGATTGCATGCTATTTCAGACGGCGTCTTGACGCCACTACTCTAGTTGCCACAAACCGTAACGTGAGGGGGCGGGACATGGAGCTAGTACACCTGGGCATTTCTGATGTCACCTCAAAAACTGAAGGAAAGAAGAAGAGTAAAATCCACATTGGCTTCAGAAAACTCAAGAAGGAATTTAGAGGAAATGGCAAAAGCAATTCCCGAATCCCTTTCACTGAGATATGATGTTTGAACCCTCCTTGATCTTCTGGAAACCATGTTGATTGGAAACTCTTGCCCGTCCTCTCTCCAGGTCTTCTGACCCCCTGTACCGCCACCTGACACGATGTTTTGCGGTTCTCAGATGTACGTCTATCCAACGGCCTTTGTTCTGCATCTGCTGGTATTGACGGTCAGACTTGGAGTACGTGAGATTAAGAACCAGATCCAGACTCATTTTTGAATTGAAGAGGAAATTAATTAGGATGGCTGGCCAGACCAGATACCAGCCTCCTGCAGCAGATCTTTAGTTTCGGGCGTCTGGTTTAGCCAGCAGATGTCCCGATGACCGATGTGGCGGAGACTTGTGTCAGTTGTTGCTTTAGTCAAGAAGCATTTACAAGGAAACGCAAATGTGGTGACATGAGGTGATGGCGCTGTTTCAAGATTCTACTTTGACGACTAAATGCAGTCAAAGACTCAAATTAAGATTCTGAAATTCTTGTCTCATGTTCAGAGATTTGGCCTATTGGTATGCAGACATCCGTTTACAGAACATCATTTAAGACCTAATTTAAGCCTCATATCTGGTGTTTTATACTTAAGGGTTGACTCCTATTGGGAAGACTTGATCCGAGAGCCTTAAAAGCCACTTTTGACACTGAACAGATGAACTCGAGTAGCACTTAAGTCTCAAAAAACTGGACTTTGGATCCGGAAGAATATCGTGAGAACAAATGTGTCTTGTTGGACTTTCTTGACGTGGATGTGAAACACAAGCGTCATTTGAGAATTAGTGATGAATACAGATGTTCCCACGTCTGAAACCACGTTCCAACCACGTTCCAACCACGTTCCAACCACGTTCCACTGGAACGTGGTTAAATCCAGTTAATGAACACTGATAGCAGTTGTTCTTCTCTTCATCTGGGCTTCTGGCATCGGCCAATAATGAGCACCAATCCAACTCCTGTCTCGCTTTAGCTGCATCTTTTAGAAACTAATTATATGACTATATTATACAAAGAACCTTGAATAACTGCTGGGTGATTGTCACTCACGCTTCTCAGCAGGACAGCAGGTCTTCACCAAACTACAAGCAGCTCTAAAGGTTCAGTTCAGCAGCCAAATACACATTTTAATGACGTACAAAGACTGGTCGTCCAGGGCAACGGATTCAGCCATTTCGTCCATTATTGGTCCGTTTCTGGCTTCAAACTCCAGAGTTTGCTGCTGTGGTCACTCCATCTCCCCCTTTGAACCTGAGGGCTCCTGAAATGCTTCATGAGATCATTTGTGGTACATTTCACAAAACCGCAGCCTCGCATGAACAGCCCAGCGTAAAATAAAGTTATTTTGCTGACATCATGTGAACGCTACAGCGCTAGTGCAGTCCAGCAACTCATATCTCCATCTGCAGACTCGAAACAGGAAGCTGGGAGGCAGTATTACACAACTTCCTGTGGTGGCTTTACAGGAACATAAAACAGATTGGGACTCTGACGATAACAGTGACTTGGATATGAGATGATGCACGAACACCCGCAGACCGCAGAACCCCTAACAAGTGTCTTTGACGTTACTAACAGCAGAAGGACAAACACAAGTGTCCAGGACCTGCGAGCGCCGTACACCGGGATCCGGTCTGAAGTGGCCTTACGTTGCACACCGAGCATCAGTCTGTCGCGGGTCTGTTACCATCTGTCCTCTCGGTGGACCACAGCGCGACCAGATAAGCTTAAAAATCAACACTGGAACTAAACAAGCGCAGCGAGGACAAAGGTCAAAGTCGTCCGTGCAACACATCCTTCCCACCTGTTTGTTATCTTTCCCTGGAAAAGCTTCACTTGCCAGAGAGGCGAGTTAATGTGAGTTACATTCGATATGGAGACGTTGTAAAAAGACGCGTCTGAGTGTTTTGGGAGACGCTGACTTGGAACAGGAGATGTTTCTTTCCTCGACTGCTGAGAAGGGAGTGGAGAGGTCAGCAAGGCGGTGACGGCTGCTGCTTTCACCTCCACTGGCGCTGATTTCTCTCAACGGCCTCCGCGAGGTCCACAGCTGTCTAGGCTTTTGATTTTTCAAGTTTATCGCCAAATACTTTTGGCTCGCAGGCCCTCGTCCTCCAGATAGTTTGCTTCTCCTGCACATGAGCTCTTGCATAATTCGTTCTGGCTGCGTGTGCGTGCAGATCTGGGTCTGGATATGTAAACACACACATGACTGGACGACTTAATGTGTGTCGTACACGACGAGGCCAACAGCACATCTATGCTTGTTTTCTCGTGACCCCATGCTGTTGTCATACAGTATCTGTCCACGGGCAGCACGAAAGCACCAACCCCCCTTCTTCATCTTCCACCTCCACATCGCTCTCCTCCTCCTCCTCCTCCTCCTCCTCCTCCTCCTCTCCGGACCGTCTGCCTGATACAATCACTACAATCACACTGGGTTGAGAAAGGCCAGAAAACCTTGCAGGAGGCTTGTCTTATTTATCCCCCGTCTGCTGGCCACACCGACCCTTCATCAACCCCTCTGCTGCTCTTGCAAATATCCCCAGAAACAGATGCCCTTAATTCCTCCGGCTCCACATTATAAGATCTGCCCAATCCTGAGGGAAGGAGGACCGGGGAGAGGGAAGAAAAGGGGAGGAGGAGAGCCCATTCGTTCTGTCTTCTGACACTTAAACATGTATGAAAGGAGGTAATGGATGTGGAGGATGTTGAGCTGCAGCTCACCTCCGAGCGAAGAGCATTTTAGTGATTTTTAGAGGGAGGAGGGTATTTCATGATGTAAAAAAGAAGAAGAAGAGAAATGCTTCAAGCCTCACCCTTCGAGCTCTGACAAACGACAGCATGGCCATAAAAAAACCCTCCTCCTCTTCCTGAACACACCCTGTTTGTTAAATAACTCACAGACAACAAATATATAAAAATACACATCTCTCATTAAAAAACACAGAATAAAACATCCTACCTTTGTGGCGGCTCTCTTCTGTGAACACATCCACCCGCGGACTGCTGTCCACGCTCACCCCTCTCCTGATGTCTGTCACACAGTCTCTCCGTCAGTCAGAGAGGCAGCTGATTACATCCACGTTCACTCCTCTTTCTGCACGCTTTATTCTCCCCCGCTGTATCTCTCTGCTCCAGCTGAGATCCTCCCTGCCTCCCTCCTCACTGCTGCTGAGTCTCCACCCTTCAACCAGCCGCTCAGACTGCAAGAAAGCTACCCTCCTCCTCCTCCTCCTCCTCCTCCTCCTCCTCCTCCTCCTCCTCCTCCTCCTCCTCCTCCTCCTCTTCCTCCTCCTCCTCCTCCTCCTCCTCCTCCCTCTTTGTTTCTTTTCTTTCCTATTAGGACACATTCGCTCCGTCTCTCAGAGGTCCACAGGAAAAGCTCGGACATGTAAACAAATAAAATACCAGCATGGCTGATGGTCGGACAGGCGTTCATGCTGCACGCGTGTCAGCTGCTCGTTCTCAACCTTTTTTTTATTCTTTTGTCAACATCTAAAAAACTTCAGTAAAACCTCAACAACATCCTGTATTGCACACATGCACCCTGCCAGAGCGGAAGCTCATCATTTTTTTTTTGTCATTTTTTTTTTTTTTTTTGCAAATGAAACTTGAGTAAAAGAGAAAAACAAACAAATGGCGAGCGGTGTGTCTGTGTGCTCCAGGATACGCTCGGTTAGGAGATCGACCAGACCTAATTTGTCCTTTTACTGGTTTTTAGAGTCTGAGGAAACCAAAAACAGAAATAAAAAAAACATCACAGACATTAATGCTTTTAAGACAAATGAATCAATGTCTGAAACAGAAATAATAATGATAGGTTTCCTGTCTGGAAAACGTTATTGCTACATGTGCGTCGCTCCAGGCTTGGAAGGAGCATGTAGGTCACATCTGAAGGTCTTCAGGCCTTTTTGATCTGCATTACACGGCACCATGCTGCTAAATGATATTAAACTCCCTCGGGTCAAATATCCTCAACATCTGCATTTCAAGTGTCGCGACTGAAACGACATCCGAGTCGAGCTCTGCCGCAGCTGGAACGACATCCGGGTCGAGTTCTATCCATCCATCCATTATCTATACCCGCTGTATCCGTTGCCGGGTCACGGGGGTCTGTCGGAGCCTATCCCGACGCATATCAGGCGAAAGGCAGGGGTCCACCTGGACAGGTCGCCAGTCTATCCAGGGCCACATGGAAGACAAACAACCAATCACGCTCACACTCACACCTAGGGAGAATTTCAGGATGATCAATTAACCTACACTGCATGTTTTTTGGACTGTGGGAGGAAGCCGGAGTACCCGGTGGAAACCCACGCAAGCACGGGGAGAACATGCAAACTCCACACAGAAAGACCCACCGGGCCGGGAATTGAACCGGGAATCTTCTTGCTGTGAGGCAACAGTGCTAACCACTAAGCCACCGTGCTGCCCCCGGGTCGAGTTCTACCGGAGCTGAAATGACATCCGGGTCAAGTTCTACCGGAGCTGAAACGACATCCGAGTCGAGTTCTGCCGGAGCTGAAACGACATCCGAGTCGAGTTCTGCCGGAGCTGAAACGACATCCGGGTCGAGTTCTACCGGAGCTGAAACGACATCCGAGTCGAGTTCTGTCGGAGCTGAAACGACATCCGAGTCGAGTTCTGCCGGAGCTGAAATGACATCCAAGTCGAGTTCTGTCGGAGCTGAAACGACATCCAAGTCGAGTTCTGCCGGAGCTGAAACGACATCCGGGTCGAGTTCTACCGGAGCTGAAACGACATCCGGGTCGAGTTCTACCGGAGCTGAAACGACATCCGAGTCGAGTTCTACCGGAGCTGAAATGACATCCGAGTCGAGTTCTGCCGCAGCTGGAACGACATCCAGGTCGAGTTCTGTCGGAGCTGAAACGACATCCGAGTCGAGTTCTGCCGGAGCTGAAACGACATCCGAGTCGAGTTCTGCCGAGTTCACATACATTTGCCAGCTGACTTCAACTCGGAAGGATCCCTGAGTTTTCCACCATGGCTCCTGGTTCCTTCAGCCAGTGCACAGAAGCGGAGCTGTCGGTGACCTCGTGCTTCAAAAGTCGTTTCAGAGGCTAAATCTGAAACCACAGCGGCGTCTAGCCGTTGTTGGTGGGCACAAGCTCTTAGCTCAGCTAATAGCAGCCACGGCGAGAGGCGGGCTGCTGGAATTGACAACACGCCAAAATACAGTCTGTAAGATGTAAATGACGGGGCTCCGTTATGCCCGTCTTCGAAGCGCCAACCAGGAGCTAAGCGCTAAGTAGCAACAGTGATGACAGCTGGGCGTCGGCCAAGCCGGCTGCAGTTTTATCTGATGTGCAGTCGCCATGGATGTGAACTGTTGCTATGGAGACCAAAACTGTTTATCAACCAGGCTGCAGCAATGTTTATTTCTGCTGTAAAGTTTAAGATTTTAACACGGAGGTCAGTGGAGACTGATGTGCTTCGGGACCCTAGTGGCCAGCAGAGGAACTACAGCTTGTCCTACACAGCCCTGAGGCTTGGATGTTAGTGCTCGGTCACATCAGGTCATTATGGGTTGTTTAAGGGGCTCGTTTTAAGTTTGTGAGTCTCTTTTTCAGCAGGATGTTTGAGCTTCACTGTTTTGACTGGGATTGTTTCTCCTGAGACCAAGACGTCAGCACTAAATATCACCCAAACCTTTAACCAGCCTTCGGGTCGCTATATTGCACATGTTTAGAAAATTAATTGCTGCACAGCCGTTTGTGTGGCTGGATCGAAGAGGAATACATTGTAAAGTGCATCGTAAACAATGAACAAGATTAATAAGAGCATAAATGCAGAGGACTTGTTAGGCAGCAACCCTGCAGCTTTGATCCCGGGATCCATTTTTCTTCACCGCACTTCCTTCACATTAGAAATGTAACTCCTCCTTTTGTCTCAGGAAGCTGACAGGGACACGCCTACCCAACGTAAGTCACAGTCAGCAGAAATGTCTTACGGGAAATGTCTACAGTGCGATTTACGGTTAAAAACTCGTTTACCCGACGCTGGCTTCGTACAAACGGGGTGGTTGCCTCGCATGGTGATTACGGTTGAGGAAATGATGGCGGCTGGCCATTGGCTGAGCCCGATTGAGACCAAAACGGAGCCTCCGGTGGCCAGTCGAGGAACTGCAAACAATCTTAGCTCCTCTTGAGACTCCACCCAGACGTTAGATGGTTGCCGCCTGGCTAAACCCCGATTCATCAGCGGCAACTTTCTTACAAACTCATTTTTTTAAACATGTACATTCAGGTCCAGGTTCAGGAATTAAAGACCTAAGAAAACACAGTTAGTGCGTCAGTTCCTGACCCGAATCATCACGCAGTCTGGAAACGTGCACGCAGACACATCATGATGTTCATTTTGGCTCAGCGTTTTTATTCATGTTGTTTTTCCGTCTAACTTTTGGCCAGACGTAGCTCGAAGATAATGAACTGGATCAAACGTGTGTTATGACATGTTTTACGGGCCGGATTTGGCCAGAATGCCATAAGCCGACTTTGACAAGGCTTACGACAAGTGTTATGAGAGGCAGCCGAGGCCCAAAGGCCACATGCCAACGGCAGACTGGAACATGTCTGGAGGATGTGCGCTGAGTTTTGGCAGCCACCCAGAGGTAACAGTGTCCGTCGGGGCCAAATGTGGGTCAAAGGAAACTGCAGATGTGGGCCAAGTTTGGGCCCAAACGTCTCTGCTGTGTTTCAGCAAAGGTGTCCTTCCAGGCTGACTTTAGGATCAGGGGAGCAGTAAGACCAACGTTTTAACCCGTGCAGCTCCAAAAAACAAGGAACTGCAAGACAAATGGCATTTCTGCCAGCTGCAAACGTCAAATCCTGGTGATTGCTCCTCACCGCCAATCAAATTGGAGTCGGCGTGAACGCGGTGTACATGTGCTTCCATCCCGGTTTCGTTGCTCCCCTGGCGGTGAACCCAGCCGACCCTGTTCATCTTCCCTCTGACGTCCGAGCGTCACGTTCTCAGTGAGTCACATTTTCCTCAGTTCCAGTCATGCAGGCGCTTTTTTCTGTACAGTAGCAGGAGAGAGGAGAGGAGAGAGGAGAGGAGAGAGGAGAGAGGAGAGAGGAGAGAGGAGAGAGGAGAGAGGAGAGAGGAGAGAGGAGAGAGGAGAGAGGAGAGAGGAGAGAGGAGAGAGGAGAGGAGAGAGGAGAGAGGAGAGGAGAGAGGAGAGAGGAGAGAGGAGAGGGGGAGGAGGACGACGATGGAGAATCAATGAGTCATGGTTCCTGTGAGCACCGGCGCCTGTTCTCCAGGATACCGCTGCCATCCGGGATAGCCCTTCCTGGGTCCGCTAAGCCGGTGGTTCCCCGACCTTTTTCAGCTCATAAAGCGTGTTGCAGCCAGTAGCTGAGCTCTGCGTCCACGCCGCCCGGAGCCGCTCCTGGTTGGAAATCCCTAATCTGGCCTGTCACGGCCTTGTTGAGCACCACGTCCCTCCGTCACCGGAGAGGAGCTAAATCCAGAGATTTGTTTATGTGTAATCTGATTACTATGGTTTATTATCGGCTCTGGGGATCATCTCAGCGGTTTGGCGTCAGTGCAGCTGTTTGGCCTAATAGGCTGGTTTATGAAGCGCCATTAATCCACCTTTCTGAGCACAAACCAGCTGCAGCGAGTCCCGACGCGTCGCTTCAGCTCACATTCATTTGAGTTTTGGGGAATTAGTGAGTTTTTGCTGCAGTTTTTATTCTTTTCAGTAGCCTTTTTATTTTAATATAGCAGCGGTTTTAGAAAAAGCAAATATAAACCTGTAGATGCTTTCACATAAAAGACAAAAGCAAAAAACTACGCCAAGATGAACAAACACAAAGGCTCAACGGTAACCGTTGGGTCCTTCATTTACCCCTAAACAGTAAAGTCATATTGTTGCCATTTAAATTAACGGCAATTAAATAAATAAAGTTTAAATAAGCAAAACAAAATCTAAGCGGTAAAGAAGAAGAAGAAAAGCAGAACCCGACAGCAGGTCAGAAACTGGACCGGGAGACACCAGTACTCACAGCAGCTGAGAGACGCAGGTGTGAACGGTGATCAGGAGTCAAACCAGAACTTAACACTCAAAACACGACTTTCACAGTAAAACAGGAAGTAAAGCAACCAGCAAACAAAACAAGAGCCGAAGGAGCCAAAAACAAGAAAGACTGAAAACAGGAGAGTGACCAGCGGTGACCATCGGTGACCAGCGGTGACCATCAGTGACCAGCGGTGGCCATCAGTGACCAGCGGTGACCAGCGGTGGCCAGCGGTGACCATCAGTGACCAGCGGTGGCCATCAGTGACCAGCGGTGACCAGCGGTGACCAGCGGTGACCAGCGGTGACCATCAGTGGCCATCAGTGACCAGCGGTGACCATCAGTGACCAGCGGTGACCAGCGGTGATCAGCGGTGACCATCAGTGACCAGCAGTGACCAGCAGTGACCAGCAGTGACCAGCAGTGGCCAGCGGTAACCAGCAGTGGCCATCAGTGACCATCAGTGGCCAGCGGTGACCATCAGGGACCAGCGGTGGCCATCAGTGGCCAGCGGTGACCATCAGTGACCATCAGTGACCATCAGTGACCAGCGGTGACCATCAGTGACCAGCGGTGGCCAGCGGTAACCATCAGTGACCAGCGGTGACCATCAGTGACCATCAGTGACCAGCGGTGACCATCAGTGACCATCAGTGACCATCAGTGACCATCAGTGACCGGCAGTGGCCATCAGTGACCGGCAGTGGTCAGCAGACTGACTTTGGAAGTCGTTGGAAGGATGTTTGTCTCGGCCACACTGCTCCTGAAGAACAGATCTTTCCCTGGTTGCATCTGTCTTCACCTGTACAGGACGGGAAGGAGTTACTTTTCTAAGATTAGTCGGCCTCTGATAAAACTTTTGAGTTCCACGTAAAAATCAGAGTTCAGCTGTCGGTTCAAGGAGGCTTTGAGTCATCAGCAGCAGCAGGAGGCAGATGTTCGGAGGACCGTGTGGGGCGGGGTTATCAGGCAGGCTGGGGGGGGGGATTTCATCTCTGATTTGCGACCATCTGCCTCCCCGGGCAGCTGCTGGAGCCGAGCCCCGCCTGTCCCGTCGCAGCGCCCCGTGGGATTTACTGCGAGGTCACCGCTCATGTTGGAGATGCACCGTCACCTGATACACCATGACAATCAGCTAGAATCATCGCGCGCGCGCGCGCACACACACACGCGTGATGCTCGAGATGCACATCAGCATCAGACAGCGACTGAGCTGCGACGAGATGAAGGAAGACGAGAGAAAAAGGGGGCGGCGACAGAGCCAGAGAAAGGATTTCCCCTCCGTGTTGCCATGGCGACAGCAGTGCACGGAGGAGGGCTGATTTCCTGCACAGCTGTGGGAGAGGAGGGGGAGAGGAGAGGGAAAGGAGGAGGAGAGGAGGAGGAAGGGGAGGAGGAAGAGGAGGGGGAGAGGAGGGGGAGAGGAGGAGGAAGGGGAGGAGCTCGCTGGGTTTGTCTCTGAAATCGTTACGTCATTGCTTTTGTGGTGATTTTGCAGCCGGAGGTCAAATAATAATAATAAAAATGAAAAACTCCTCCGTTTCTCTGTTTCGAGCGTATCTGATAAACAAAAAGGTTCCCGAGAAAACAGCAAAAACTAAGAAAAAAATACAGCTGTATTAATATTTTTAACCAAAATGTTTGTGTTCACTGTCTCGCATAATCTACCTTAATAATAATAACAATAATACATTTTATTTATTCATACTTTTCTACAACCAAAGTTACCTCACAGAAAAATTACAAAAGTAATAAAAACAATAAAATAAAATATAAACACATTCAACTTTCTATCTTGTAAGTTTTTGTTGCCTAGTATGAAACTTTTTAAGCAACACGTTTCTTGATTTTGTAATTGTTTTTCTGTCCGTCTCCTAAAGATAGAAATATTTATTGTTAAAAAAGACTTTTATGTGAGCTCTATGTGTAAAAAGAAATAAACACTCCTTTAAAAAAGACCTAAAAAACAGAGAATTAAAAAAGGGGTTTTCATGGACTAGATAAGTGAAAACGACCAGTTAACAATATGAATAAATTCACAGGCAGCTGACAAAAGTACAAATAAATTCTAGTGAACTGAAAAATGATGAATGAAAATCAGACAATGTTTTTAATTAGACCTCAACAGAATTATATATTTTTTTTAAACTAATGAAAGTGGCCTGGACAACATATTTGTAACCCTCAACTCAGTATTTGGTTTCACAACCTTTTGGGTCGATGACGTCAGTCCAGTGGCGAGCGTAACTCGGTGAGACTTGTGCACCTGCAGACAGGTGTTCTGGTCCTCACGAACAGACGTGTCCAGATGTCTCAAGCCTGAAGGGGTTCTTCTCCAGTCTGCGTGTCCCAGATGTTTCTACAGATGTTCAGCAGGATGTAGATCAGGACCAGCTAAGTTGTCCGGGTCAGTGTCATTATTTATTTATTTTAAAAGTTCAGTTGAACCAAAATGTAAAAGTTATATCTGATTTTTATTAGTTATTTTTCATTGTTACTTATTTCAGTGACCATTGTTGGTTTTTCTTTCTTTAATTAAATGATACAAACACTTGTGTTCCTGTTTCTATAAATGAACAAATGTGGAAATAAATGAAAAAAGTATAAAAAAGAATAAAATACTGAAGTACTCCAACTACAATTAGTAAGATGAATAAATAAATAATTAAATAAATTATAATTTAAAAAAAAATCAGTGACAGCCTCTGAAAAGAATATATATTAAAAGAAGATGAACAAACATTTGCCTTGATTCATATTATTTTAACCTATAAACATTCATGTTTTAAGTGAACTTGAAGTAAATTAACACTTCTGGTTTGAGCTTCTTAAAGTAATTGAAAGAAAACATCTGAGTTGTGTAAATAATGAGGAAAAAAAAGTTTTTTGTTTTGAGTTGAAGAAAGAACCTCAGAAAAGTTGGTTTAAATGAGCTGAAGAAGTGTTGAAGGTGTCAGATGAGGAGCAGGTGCAGCCGAGGCCTCCTGAGGGACTGATGAAACTGCTCCTCTAAAGCCTGGTAAGAGTGGAAGACCAGGAAGTTGAACATCCAGGTTTGGGGGACGTGACTGCTGCTCTTTGCTCCTCGGGATCAGGACTCCTTCAGGCCTCTGACGTTTCCACGGAGATGAACGTGCTCCAGCAGAGGGCAGCAGACGTAAAGCAACCACACAAAACGGTCTTCATGCACTTAAATGGCACTTTTGTTTTGACTCTGGTGTGTAAATAGTCCGGTGGTTGTCTTCTCCAGGACACGAGCAGACATAAATCCGATCAGCGACCCAGATGAAGGACCTTTTCTACTAACAGCACTTTAAAGACAAAAAGCAAACAGCAGAACTTTGGTAGATAAATGTACCTGTTTATTGTATATTGAGGACATTAGTACCAAGAAGGCACAGACAAACTTCATTATTACAAATCATTTTTTTAAAAACAGGGTAACAATTTTTTAAAATTCATTTATTTGTGGGAAGATCCTTTCACAGAAAGGATTACGGACGAAGACATACAGACTCTTACAAAGTGTAAGTGTGACCACGTACTGACACCAGAGAAGCAAGTCTTGAACAGTTTCTGAACCCTTAAAGGACACGGGTTATGACTGTATGGCTATGTACCTTAAAGACACCCTATGTAGTAACAGCATTTCTAACCACAAGGGGGCGTGTAGACCAGCTGCTTTGACAAAACTGGCAATACTGGTCCAACAAGCCTAGTAGGACCACTGTCGTTCACTGTGTGCTCACGCCCCCGTCTTGTGACCCCCCCCCCCCCCAATTGGTCAGAGGTGGTACTACAGTGTGGCTTTGAAAAAAAGGCTGTTTTATTACATGTAACATGACTGTCAGTCAAAATATCACTTTAGACACTTTCCATTAATGAGTAATCATAAGTTTATAACAGTCACAGAAACAAACGGTAAGAAATATAGAAGTTGCTTTTAATTACATGATTATATCAAATTGTGTTATGACATAAATGCTTTTTCTTTAAAAACCTGCGGCAAGAACGATCGTTTGACATCTTTCAGGTAACATTTTGTTTTACCATCTTTTTATGTATTTTTTGCTTAGAAAGAGGACGCCGGGGACCAAAACACTTCCTCATGACGTCTGATCTGGACGTAACAGCAAATATGTGGCGGAGTGGTTTCCAGAGACTGACGGCGCTCGTCTGGACGCTATACCTGCTTGGCTGTATAATAATAATAAAATACTAGAAACGTTGGCTGACGTCTGAAATCAAGATTTTGTTTCCCTACTATTATAAGCTATTGTCTAACATTTTTATTACGTAGCAATAGTCGCAATCCCACCTCTGACCACATGGGGGGTTCATATGGATCCGCTTTAATGAAAATACTGCACTGATGAGAGGCGATGGCCTCTTTTTAACACCACTTTGTCTCACTGGAAGTTCAGTAAGAGCATCGTAGACCAGAAGCTGACATGGGAACTTTCTTGTGCTGCGCTGCCCCCATGTGGTCAGACGTGGTTTTAGCACATAAAGTGGCATTAAAGTGGATATGAAATTATTTTACTAATTTTTTGGCCTTTAAACTGTCGCAATGATGAATTCTTACGTCAGCCATGATCATAAACTTAAGAGAAACTGATGTACGGGATATTTTTCTGAGCCAACATGGAGCATCCAAGTCAAACTGAGTCGTACGAGATTTTATTTTGAGACTCATGTGGATAGGAGTCTTAAAGGGGCAGCGTGACAGCGTCAGAAAGATGGCTTCAAAATTTGTGTCATGATGTCACCGGCTGAGCCAACGGGACGTGCAATATAACTGAAAACAGCGTAAAGAGATATCCGGACATTTCAAAAGCGAAGGTTTTCAACAGCGCACCGCGAAGGAACGACGGAGGAACGACGGAGGAAGGAACGACGGAGGGAGGAACGACGGAGGAAGGAACGACGGAGGAAGGAATGACGTCAACCAGCTGTTCTGTTTTCGTTTCTGTGACGTCTGGTCAGAATTGGGAGTTTGGTCCCAGGAGCCCAACAAACATCTTCCACCTTCGGATGGATTTATGGATTTCCAGCCGTGTTCTTGTGGTTTCTGTGGCCTGAACATTTGTACTCCAGATCCAGTTCACGTATACCTGGACTAGTTTACACGGACAACTATAATCTAATGATTGACTTTAAAGCAACTTCTGACCTCATGGGGGCGTAAATGACAAAAGAGCCTCTGATGGTGATGTGTTAATGGGGGTCCGACATGTATGGAGGTCTGGATCCTTAATTTATCCTGGAAAACTATTGTTTTATTCCTGATATTTGTAAATGATTACTGTAGACATTTAATTTTGCCTTCATTTATTTTGGTTTTAGGATCAACGAATTAAGCTGCTGCATTGATCACCTTTGGTTTAAAGCTTAACTGGTTGTGTACTGGATGATGCTCAGTTGCGGTTTTTTTTTTAATTTCTTTGTGCAGTTGTGAGTTTTGACTCTGTGGTTGCAGTTTTTATTGGTTGGGCCTCTATAAATGACTGGACTGCAGTGTCAGGACTACATTAAAGACCGTGCGGGTCACCGGTCTCATGACACCACTTTGACCCGCTCCAGATGCTCTTCTATGAGTCTTCATGAACTCTTGTGCTCTGCTGTCTCCATGTGGTCAGAAGTGGTACTGGCTCACTGGAACACATCATTGCAATGTGTTTGGACGTAACATGGGTGCAAAACTAATGTGGAAGTACTGTAGATGAGGCACAAAAGACCATCTGATGTCCACCCCGAGGTTGTGGGTCAGTTTCAGCCTGACGGATCAGAGTCTGTGCAGCGTCGGCTCCATCTGGTCCTCGGTCCTGAAACGTCCTGCTGCCAAGCTCGTCATCTGAAGTGAGATTGTTGAAGGAAGGTGACATCTTCTGCTTGTTTGATCAGTTTTCACCGGTGTTCTCCAGCCCAGGACCTCGAGGACCACAACCCTGGACGTTTTATACAGTTCCCACGCTCCAATACACCTTATTTAAATGAGTGTATCATGAGCAGACTGCATCTGGCGTGCTGGAGCAGGGAAGCATCTAAAGCGTGCAGGGCTGAACTGGAGAACACCGGTTTACACTGGTCTGATACTGGTATAGATGCAAACGTGCAGAAACGTCTGCAGGTGTAGATGGAAGCAGCTCTGGTGATCTTCAGAGGAGATCTTCAGAGGGGATCTTCAGAGGAGATCTTCAGAGGGGATCTTCAGAGGAGATCTTCAGAGGAGATCTTCAGAGGAGATCTTCAGAGGGGATCTTCAGAGGGGATCCTAGACCTCTGACCGTCTGCTCAGTCACACGGTTACGCTCTTTTCAGCAGATATGCATGATTGTGATGCTTTTGTTTGCTGAATCGTACTGTTCCCAGTTTTCTTTTCAGGTTTGATTGTAGAACTTAAACATGAGTTAAATCCGGGTGTCGGTATGTATCGGACATAAACAGAAGATTTCAAAGCCTCAGCTGCAGCAGCAGCAGCAGCACTTTGCGATCTTTCAACACTCTGGACGTGGTTCCAACCTTCACTTGCGAACTCAAATGTCAGAAACATCCAGTCCTGCAGAATTCAGTCCTATCTAGATGTATTTGTGACATTTAAAGATAAAACCAGACCAGACTGGTTAATACTGTCGCATTTGATCGTTACACTGAACGACACACAGATATGCCTCGTATAAAAATACATCCCAAAGACATTTGTGCTGAAGTGAAATAAAAAAGTGAAATAGAACTGAACTGAACTCCACTGAACTTGGAGCAGAAGTGGGTGTGGTTTCAGTTTGACGGACAGCCGGGCTCCGCTGCGACCCCGGAGGATGATGGGAACTTATTTTGGCCACAAACTCATAACACATAAGAACTCACTGGACTTCATTCCTCCTGGGAAGCTCGGCTGGATTTCACAAGACATAAAGCCACGTTTTTGATCTTCAAAAGGATCAAAGTGAGTTTGATGCTCTGACGAGGTGAACTCGTCGTTAGAAACAAAGCTGGACTTTGACGGCATTTCTGATGGCTTGAGAGTTTAAACCTGCTGACGGTGAGGGTGTGTGATTGTCACGGCGAGCGTCTGTCACCTGCATAGACCGATGAAAGGCACAACGGCGACTGTTGGCGAGTTCCGCCCGGTTTTCCTCCCAGAATGACTCTGAAATGTTCGATCACACTGCGGGAATAACGGGACAGGTTTTCTTTGGTTTGCAGAAGAGTCTGGCTGCTGTGCGCCTTCACGCACCCACAGTCTCTGTATGACTTTAAAAGTTGGCAAACACGGTTTGGAGAAGCTGAATAGAAGCGAACATGTCCGGCCCCTTTAGTTTCCTTTGTCCAGGGGCGCAGTTTGGTTTATTTGTTTTTTTTTTTTTCAGCCAGGATCCCGTTTGTTTGCCGGGTGGCTGCTGTTCTCCGTGTCACTTTGCTTGCGTCTCGATCCCTGAGGCCTGAAACCACTCCGCTTCCGACCCGGAGGAGCCAACGCGTCCAGCTGCGGCCGCCTCGGCTCAGCTGCCTCCGTCACACCACGAACTCGGGCACCTCGTCGCTGGTCAGGTCCAGGGAGAAGTACTTGTTGGTCCTCTTGATGGGGAACGGCTGCTGCTCGCCGAGCATGCCGGCGCGCTGCTCGGCCAGGCCCTGGTAGCCGCCGCTGTCGCTCAGCTCCTGAGCGCAGCCAAACGTGTAGCTGTGGGCGGTGTCCTGGCAGAGCTCCGCCCACTGCTGGCAGTCCTTCTGGTAGAGCCGAACGTCATCCAGGGACTGGCTGTGGCGGTCGGTGGAAGACTGAGGCTTCCTGCAGACAGACGTCTGTGGGTGGAAAAAGCAGATCAATCAAAGCGATAAAACCAGCAACTACTAGACCCACTTGCATGAACTATTAATTTCCCTACTAAAACACTGGGCTGAACTAATCTTTGACCTCACTGAGCTCTCAGAGCATCTCTTTCAGGACGCTGCAGGTCCAAACGGTCTCATTTACTGGTGTTTATCTTTAACGCCAGAATAAAAAGCTCAGTAACAGTGGTGGAGGGAATCTGGACTACCTGCGGCAGAGACTCGATGCTCTGTCCTCTCATCTTGACGACCGTCTCCGAGGAGCTGGAGGTGGAGGAGCTGACGTCTTTTACAATCAGTCCTTGGGAGATCACAAGAACGTGCCTCAGATAAGAAGTCAGAACCAGACCTGCTTCGTGTAGATCTAAGAACAGCGGTGAGAATCTCTACCTGAGTATCCGTTGGTCTGATCCGGCGACATCGTCAACATTTCCTCGGTGATGTGGATGCACAGCTCCTGATCTAAAGCCATCTCGTGGAGCTCCTCGTAGTCCTTGGGGTCATCTACCAGCATCTCGATTTCTGCTGGAGCAGAAGAAATAAGTGAGAAGTGGGATGGTTTTCACTCTTTTCCAACAGGAATCCTCTCGTCAGATCTGAAGCTCTCACCATCGTCGTCCAGGATGCGCTCCTTGCCGCTGCTCTCGATACCGGAGGTGTGTGAGCTCCCGTGGCTGGTGGTGGAGGAGCTGCAGGTCCGCAGGGGCCGGTGAGGGGCCTGACCCGGGGCCCTGAAGCTGTCGGCTTCGATGCCGGACGTGTGCGAGCTGCCGTGGCTGGTCGTGGAGTGGCGAGACAGGCGTTTGTGATGAGACGTGCTGCCGGCGCTGCTGCCGCTGGCCCGGGAGCGCTTGTCCAGCTGCTCCATGTCCAGCTCCAGAGCATCGCTGATGTATGACTCCCGGTACTGCTTCTTCTCTGAAGTCAGACAAACACAGACATGTTTTAGAGCAGAGTTCTGGGAAAATCCTGGAGGTGGAGGTAACCACAAACTGAGCTGCAAGATGGTTTTGTGTTTCCTTTGTTGGGAAATGTCTTAGTTTCCCAACAACTGCAAACAGAACAGCAACATTTGTGTGAAAGACAAAAACATCCCCGGAGGGAGGAAGTTGCTGTGAAATGTCCAATATTGACCACGAAAGACAAAACCGCATGTAGACAACATGGAGGTCAAAAGCTCCAGGTTTGTTTTTTATGTGGACGTCAAGTTTCCAGTGCGGACAGATGTTTCTATTTTCAGTCATCTGAAAGTTCTGTAAAAGTTCTGTACTGTGAGAGCGATGAAGACAGCCGTCTGCGGTTGTAATGCGGCGCGCGGCGGTGGAACGGCGGCCGCGAAACACCGCCGGGACCCTCTCAGCCGGCGGCAGAAGCTACCTGGGAACACCATGACCTGATGAAGCTGGCCCTATCCGCTCCAGGAGCTGCACCAGTCCTTGTTTCAGATATTGTTTTTGAAGCAAAATCTGTGACGAGGACAGATGCAAAAACTGGACCAGACTGAATGCTGGCTCACAGAAAACCTGTCTCCAGAGAGGGCGTGTCCACGTCCGTCATGCGTGGTGGTGGGACAGTCAACACCCTGAGGTTTACAGTAGCTATGTGTAACATCACACGTCCCACCACCGATAACTACAGCTGCGTTAATGGTCCAGCAGAGGAGCGTGAGATGGATCAGAATCAGCAGGTTTCTACATTCAGGTACTGTAACCAGACGAGGAACTAAAGAAAGGCGGTTGAAATGAAACAGCGGGACCATGTTGCGACAACATACCTTCGTTCTCCTCCAGTCGGCGGACCTGCTTGAGGACGGGCTGCAGGTTCATGTAGAGCCGATGGCTGTTGCTGAGCAGCTGCAGGAGGTGGCGGGAGCGCATGGGGCAGCCCGTGTAGTAGATGAGCTTCCGAGCCGAGGGAAGGCCGTCGGGAAGGATTTCGAACTTCTTCCCCTGAGGAGGGACGAAACAAAAGCAGATACCACACGTGTTCCTGACAGACCTTTTATGATTTACAGCATTTAATATTGGAATATTTTGACAGGGGAATGTGGACCTGAGATGATTCGGCGCCAGAGAGACCTGAGGGTGAACATCAGCGGGGCAGAAGTCTGTTCTTGTAAACTATTTTCTCTAAATACGGATCAACAATCAGTTCCTGCGTCTGGTCTTCATTTCCTCGTGCATAAAGAGTGTTTTTTTCTTTCTTTTTTTTAGCAGTTTTGATCGTTTTCCGGGGAGAGGACATGTTGGCTGGGTGCACGGAAAAACTAAAATGGAGGGTTTGTGCTTTCTCCAGCGCCTTCTTGGCAGCGACTCGGCCCAACAACAGCTGCGTGTGCTGTCGACGGGGTTGTCTTCAGTCCAGACGTCTAAACACTTCAGCGTTTCGAAGACGACGACGACTCGGTTGAAACCCACATCTCTGACCGCGTGACTGAACTTCACTTCATTCCTCCTGACGTCTTGAGAGAAAGCGTCTGAATCTAAACGCTTTCCAGGCTCGTCAAAGACGTGCAGCTTTGTGTCGTCGGGGGAAGGAGTTCATAAAGCCCGACTGACAGCTCTTTGAGGGCGGCTTTCCTATAAAAGATCGTTTTCTCTGGGCAGAGCTCTCTGTGAGGAAGAGATTTCCTGTTCAAATCCCTGGACCGGCAGAAAAACACCGGGCGGGAAACCTCAAACTGGCCTTCTGCAGCTGCAGGAGACCACCAGTAAAACCAAACCCGGCAGCAGTCGAGTGTGAACGAGGTGAGTGAGGGAATCCAGGCAGGGACTGCTGGTTTCATCTCTACCAACTTCACCGACCTCCCAACAAACACTTTCCTAGAGGTGAAACGCGTTCTCCTGTCAGTTCTACAAACCAACTCGGTATTTTTTTAAAAACAGCAGACGAACGTCAAGTTTGACCTCAGTTTGCAGGACTGAGGTTGTGTCTGTCCAGGTGGTCGGAAGCACAGGAGCACCACAGAGGACTCTCACCACTCCTCCACGCTGGACCCTCAGACTTCCACTACCAGTCGGAGTCCTGTCATCTGCAGAAATACTCAGATTACTCTGTAGACGTGGGGAGTATCAGTGATGGACAGGAGACCGAGTACAGAGAACTGGTGGAGTGTTTTGTGTCCTGGTGTGGAAACAATCATCTCATCTTGAATGTGAACAAGAAAAAGGAGATGATTGTGGACTTTTGGAGAGCAGGATCAAGTCAGATAGTTTTTCCATCATGGGAGAAGAAGTGGAGGTGGTGGAGGAGTAGCAACACCTCAGTGTTCACCTGGACAACAGACTGGACTGGAGATGCAACACTGATGCTGTTTATTAGAAAGGGCGGAGCAGACTACTCGTTGAGGAAGCTTTGGTCCTTCAGTTTGCAGAAAGATGTTGAATATCTTCTATAAGTCTGTATCACATCTGCAGTCACCTGTTGGGGAGCAGCATCAGAACCAGAGACTAAAGAACTGAACAAATGGATAAAGGCTGGTTCTGTTCTGGGGACCGATCTGGAACCTCTGGAGATGATTGTGTGAAGGAGGATACTTCATTAACTGAAGAAAAACATTAACAACCCTGAACATCCTCTTCACAACACAAGTGTCTTCAGTCAGAAGCTTTTTCAAATCTACTGCAACATAGACACTACGCAAGGTCCTTCAAGATATCTGCGCGAGTTCCTTTCAGACATCTACAGGAGATCCCTTCAGACATCTACAGGAGATCCTTCAGACATCTACAGGAGATCCTTCAGACATCTACAGGAGATCCTTCAGACATCTACAGGAGATCCTTCAGACATCTACAGGAGGTCCTTTCAGACATCTACAGGAGATTCCTTCAGACATCTACAGGAGATCCTTCAGACATCTACAGGAGATCCCTTCAGAGATCTACAGGAGATCCCTTCAGAGATCTACAGGAGATCCTTCCTTCTCACAGCAATAAACTTCCACAAGGACTCTTTGAAGAGTGTCTTTTTTATAGCAGGTTAGAGTGTGAGCCGCTGGGACTCACTCTGGGCCCTGGGGGGCGCCAGTCACAGGAGGGAAGGGTTTGTACGATGGCTCATACAGGAGCCTTGTTTCTTCTGCATCTGCTGGAGCCGTCACCTGGAAGTCAAAATCGATTCACGAGGAACCAGACTGATTCTTTGCACCGAGCAACGAGCTTCCCTACAGGTGGTAACTGAATTCGGACTTGTGGCAGGTGTTAAGTAGCAGGTTACTAAAAACCTTTCAGAACCACTGAAAGGTTTTTAGACACTTTTAGACACACAACCACTTTTGTTTAATGCACTGCCTCACCTTAGAAAGTCCCTGGAAAGAACACTTCCCAACCAGGCCTCCCCAGCAGACCACACACACGAGAAACTCACAGCATCCAACTATCCCTCAGATCGACCAGCTTGAAGCAGAGCACTGGCGAGCCAGGAGTTGAGATCCAACGCCACAGGCCACAAGAGGGAATGTCGTCATTTCAACTTCAGGAGGAAGCAGATGGAGCTGGAGGCCCAGGAGAAGCATAAACGCGTCCTTTTTAACCTCAGAACAACGTGACTCCACCAGCAGAAACAACTCCCTTCCGTAAACTTTGGTACCAAAGATGATCTCAAGTCATACTAAATGCCAAAACCCAGAAGAAAAAAAAATCCCCCGAAAACCATTGCAACATCTGGTGCTGATTGACCCACACGTCCCTGGGCTTCAACCCGGCCGCTGCTGCAACAGCGCTGGATGACGCCACTGGCGGGTCGGAGGTGGGGTGCAGGAGAAAGCCTGTTATTCAGCAGAAGGGTGGGGCGGGGCAGCGACAAGCCCTCTGGGATCCACGGCGAAACCACAGCCACGCCAGCTCCTTCATTCCATCTTCCCGCCGCTCCAGACAGCAGACGGACAAAAAGCCAAAACCCACAAAAACAAAGACGAGGAAAACAGGATGCCTGCCGTGTGAGCTGAGAAACACATGCAACTATTGTTTGTGCTAAAATTAGACCACAATCAAACCAATTCCTGAATCAAGACCGTCAACTTTCTTGTTTCTCCGACACCTGACAAACGTGCCGCCCGTCAACATAACAGAGGCACCTGGTTTGTGAATTTTAACGGTGTTGATGTGCACTAATGACCTCCCTGGATTGTGATTAACAGCCGTCTGGCAGAAACCGACGGCATTAAGCAACTGCTGCTGCGCTCAGCTCAGCTCAGCGAGAAGCTGAGTCAGAGCAGAGACGAGGATTTAACGGCATTTCCTTCAAGGGGCACGAGCAAACCGGAGACAGTTAATTAAATGGATGAAGAAAGACGCGTGTTTATCAAAGGAAATGAAATACTGTTGCTGATTACATGAAAATATGCAGCATACAGTAAACGTCTGTGTCTTGTGTTTGTGAATGGGAAGCGTGTCAAAATCCCTGATTAGTTCCAGAGGACTTGCAGGCCAAGATAAAACAGCAGCGTGGAGAAAAGGAGCCTTGCGGAAAGATTTCCACAATCCTGAGCAGGAGCTTTGATTCCACAAACATCACAGTAAGTCTGGGGATGTTTTGGCTTCGTTGTTGCTGAAGGTAGTTAGGAAACCAGCAGCGCTCAATAAAAAGGGTCCTCTGTGTTCTGATGCTGTGTCTGACTCACCACGAACACCAGCTTTCCCACGTTGGTCCAGGGGAAGTCGTACAGGAGCTGCCTCACAGAGCCCACGTTCTGCAACACAGAAGAAGCGTGTGAACACGTCTCTAACAGCTTCTCTAACACACATCTGGTGGGCTGATACGACTGCTCTGCTGGATGGGCACAGCTGGCAAGACCTGTAATACCAATTTGTCCCACTAGAGGTGACCTGAGCCACTGTCGCGTCGAGTCTGCCTTCATAAATTCAAACAAAGAAGTAAAAGTTACACTGACCACATTGAGTACTACAGACCATGTTGAGAGTACTGCAGTATTGCAGATTTTTGTTTTAAAATTACAAAACCAAACTTGGGAAATGAGCTCAGATGTAATATAAACCAAGTCTGAGCAGTGTAGGTGGTTTTTGAACTGGACCTGGTCCAAGGCAGCCTCACTGCTCTGAAACGCAGCTGAATGGTCCTTTCATCTTCTGGCAGATCAAACAGCTTGTGTCCTGATTTTAGTTTTTTTATTTCAACATGAAAATCACTACATTGCTAAGCCCATCAAGCTGCTACCTCTTGTCTGCACTGGTTCACTGTAGGAACTCAGAGAAATGGACTTGTGTCCAGACGCAGTAAGTGCCGTAAAAGCTTCCCGCGTCGAGGCAGAATGAGAAGCAGTCGAGGACCGCTGGTGCCACCGTGCTCCACGTGGCACTAAAACATACTGTCTTACAGCGGAGATTAAAATAATCATTTGACTTATGTGACATTCAGTCAGTGTCATTATTAGTAAAAATCAGACCTGGCTGCAAACTTAGAAACAATACCTGAAATATTTGGATTCCTCGTAAAGTCAGTCCTAATGTGAGAGACGCTTCGACTTCTCTTTTGTCCTGTTGAAACAGACGAGCAAGACATTTTACACAAGAACATCAGTCCTGCTTCTACGTTCGTCCTCTCAGATGTGTGATGCTGCGTGGGTCGGAAAAAAAGCTCCCTTCAGACCCGTTTCTCACCTTGTAGAGTCTGTAGTAGTGGACCGTGACATCGTCAAGCTGGGCGCACTCCTTAATGTACTTGAGGTGCGCCTCTGAAGCCGTCAGAGCGAACTGGTCCTTGTGCATGTTTGGGATGTGCCTCAGGATGTATTCGCGGCCTCGCTTGGCTATCACCTGAGCAGGAAGACGGACAGAGGGAGGGTTCAGGCTTGGCTGAACTGAACCGGTAAGGACTCTGAACGGGCTGCCAGTGACGGCAACAGAGCCGCCTGCCGCAGGGCCAACTGATGTCAGCCTGGAGGAACTGAGACGGGAGCCGGAAACAAGGACGCTCAGCTTCCGGGCTCCTTTGAAGAGTCTGGAAGTAAGTAAGCTCCCTAAGTACCGACTAAATCTGAGGGAGATTTACTGTAAGGTACCGTACATATTTTGTCTTGCAGCAATTTCCTGTAACTTGTAGTTCAGCTGTGATAAAGAACGAGGGGGCTAATCGCAGGAAGTGGAGGGTAATCAGACGGGCGTGGCTGCCGGCGGTGTGGAAATGTTGCCAGAAGAAGAAAAGACAAACTGTGTGCCACTTGGAGGGACAAAAATAAACGTGATGTCCCAGTTCTCATCATCCCACGCACTCAGGAGCTATTGTTGGTGAACAAGATGAATGCAGGGCTGCAAGAGACCCACATCAAAGAACGCCCCCAACGCCGGCCCACGGCCCGCACATACGCTTTCAGTGACACAGCAGTTTACTTTTGCCTGCTTTAACTAAACCCGCTTCAGCGCCGGTGTTACACAGGGACATTCATGAGCTGTAATTACAACATCGAGTCAGAACATGATTATTGTAGCCGGAGGCTTGAAGCAACGAGCCAAAAACCTCTCTGCGCATCAACCGCAGGGCTTGTGGCCCTAAAACCCACCCACAACAGATCACTGTAAACACTCCATGGGTTGAAGTTAAGGTAAGACAAAAGAAAGCTTTACTTTTACAGCAGCTGAGACCAATACCAGCAAAATCAGCGGGTCCGTCCACAATCATCTTCTGATGGTCAAAACATTCCCGCGTCCACAGCATCTAAAGTCTCTGAATCCACACGAGTTAAAATATTTTCTACGCACGCGAGGCAAATAACACCAGAAAGAGAAGTTTCACAACGACGTCAGAGATTACGGAGGTTCGCGCAGCGTGCAAACCGCTGCGTGCTTCTGAAGTTTGTCACTCTGGAAGGTAAAAACAGCCGCCTTCAGATTCATTCCAGCATCTTAAACGAGTGGCGAGAAGTGCGAGTTACTCGCTGCTCAAGACCACAACGCCATAAAAAAACTCAACCAACACCAGCAGAATCATTTTCTTGAAGTATCTTCCACGAAGACGATGCAGCTGGAAGTTCATACAGATGTGGTGGCGTTTCACACCACCAAAAATATTGTAACTGACAGATACTGGCTTACGTCTGGGAGACGCGTGTGATGTGAAACGGAGGGAAAAGCAGCTGCTTTCTCACCGTTTTTGCAGAAATTGAATCAAAAAGCGATAAAAGAAGGTCAAATCTGTGACGGCGACATAGAGAAGTTATTTTGGTTTCTCTGAAAGGGAAAGAAGTTCAGTTACAGAGTAAGTGGTGGGACTGAAAAAGAGAATTAATTAGGACGGTGAGCATATCAAACAGGTTTTTAAAAATATCAGTATATATTTATATTAGATTTTAGTAATATCTGTGACATCATCACCTGCTGTCCAACTGAAAGTGGGACCATTTTCATAATTTACACACAAACCACAGCAGCAGGAAATACTTTAATTGGTCAAACTAAATATTTGCTTAACAGTAAACAACTAAGAAGCAGCACAAAATTACAATCTGATGTATAATTTTTATGTTTTGGTAGTATAAATAATGGAAGCCAAAAAAAAAAAAAAAGTCAGACAGCAGAAAACAAACTGTGTGCTTCATTTGCTTCCTATATCATTAATGTGCATTTAAACATCAACATCTGTCCAGATGCTGAGCAGAGCTCTGTTATCCTCAGCTGGACGCTCGCTCCGTTGCTGCAACACTTTTCAAACAGAGCGGTGAGTTGTTGAAACTTGTCAAACACCTGGGTCTCCTCGACTCACCTGCACACTCCCTCATACCAGAGTTAACCCTGTCTGGCCCAGAGGTGACTGTCAGGCCAAAAGCCCCCCAGGGACCGCTGATCACGCCTCTGGCCTCCACAAACACAGACTCTCCTACTTTTGACCCAAAAAACTAAGTGTCTTTTCGGGTTCACAGGTATAAAAGAAAGACCTAACAGAAGGGGGTTTTCTAGTTTTTTAGTGAGACACATTGGTTTTAAGAGCATATGTCAATGTGTACTGTAGGACCCCCCCTGCTTATTTGCGTTATTACTTCTTATTTGTTCTTTTCTTTTTTGCTGTATTGTCAAGTGTCTTTGAGTGTCCTGTAAAGAGCTATATAAATCTGATGTATTATGATTATTAGGGATATTATTATGTATTCAAAATATATTTATGTATTTAAAATGCAAGCAGTAATCCTGTTCAGATGGATGCTGAATCTTCATGTGCAGAAAGGCGCTCAGTTATCGTAAATCTCCCGCTCTGTTGTGATAAATCTGACACGCATAAGATTCATGTTAGATTTACTTACCCACTGGGGGAAGTAGGCCTCTGGTTCAAAGTACTTCCCAAAGTGCTTGTTGCGTTTGAAGTTGCCGAGGTCGGCCTGAAGAGCGAAGGCTGCGAGGAGGAAGTAGGCCTCCTCCCTCTGGATGCACTGCGAGAGCAGCACCTGTTTCCTCAGGTGCCAGTAGTAGTAGTACCGGGCTACGCGGTCGCTGCAGGGCGACACGGAGGACGGTTAATGGCTTATCTGAGGGATGTGCAAGCAACACTCGAGGTTTTCACTGACCTGATCAGCCTCCCGTTTTCTACGTAATACTGAGCCCTGAAGTGGATGATCATCGGAGGTCCAAACTGGTCAATGCCCTGGAGGACAAACGAGTAAAATAATCAGACACCTAATGCAAACAGCAAAATGTTAAATTTACATTAAACAAATGTTTATTTACTGACTTCTGTGTGCATGAGCGACGCTGTTCTTATCCTGCATGTGTCTGGGGTTTTGGTTGTCGTGTTTACATTTATATTCCTCAAATCTAGTAGTTAGTTATGCTCTTAGTACTCTAGAGTCACACAAAGCAAAATCCTCACGTAAAACTAAGAGAAGAAAAATAAAAGCATCAATTACACCTTTGACGGAGTCGGCTGTCGACCGGCTGAGAGCAACGTTCAGACAGCTTTTAACAGCTGGAAGAACATTAATAGTTTTAAAACAATGTCGTTAGGAAGACGGTTTACTCAGAAGCTTCACAAATCTGTTATCAGCAGGGATTTCTGCGGGACTGCACGGATGGACAGCCGTGTCCATTGTTCCAGATTTTGTTTTGACGCACCAAACTAGGGCATTTAAAAAAAATAAAATAAAAACATAAGCAGTCTTATAATAACAATGAGGGTCAGAAATGAAAACCTGGTACCCCAAACACCCGTTAGTACAACATTGTAATAGAACTACCTGCAGCAAACTGAACAGACAACTGCATTAATGCTCTATTTTAAGACGAAGATAAATGTTGATTAATAAAAGAGGACTGACACAAATGAGATTTACCACCTCATCATAACCTGCTGATTACATATATCCTCCGTCCCCTGGAGTCAAAAACAAACCCGCCAAGGTTGACCAGTATAAATCAAAAAAAACAATAAAATGTCAATCAATTCTGCACCACGCCTTTAGTCTCACTTCAATCCAAACCATTACCACATATTTTCCCCTTCGTTTTGTATGTATCACAACTGCACGTAAACACTCACAAGAGCAATCAAGTTTGGAACTAAGTAACATAAGTAGCGCTGCTTTAACCACTTGAATTTTCCTCTTTGTTGCTTTGCTTGACGCCTCCTTCGGCAATTCCTGCTCCAGCGCCGCCACAGGAGAGGATGTTATTCAGACGGTTCAGTTTGTTTATCAAGGTTCTGTGTGAACGCAACTCGGACCAGCTAAGTGTTGCAACCTCAACAGAACCGAGTCCCCAATGGAACTGAGTCTCCAGTAGAACCGAGTCCCCAATGGAACCGAGTCCACAATGGAACCGAGTCCCCAATGGAACTGAGTCTCCAATAGAACCAAGTCCCCAATGGAACCAAGTTGTCAATGGAACCGAGTCCCCAAAAGAACCAAGTCCCCAAAGGAACCGAGTCTCCAACTGAACCAAGTCTCCAGAAGACCAAGTCCCCAATGGAACTGAATCCCAAACGGAACCAAGTCTCCAATAAAACCAAGTCCCCAATGAAACCAAGTCTCCAATAGAACCAAGTCCCCAATGGAACCAAGTTCCCAATGGAACCGAGTCCCCAATGGAACCAAGTCCCCAATGGAACTGAATCACTAATGGAACCAAGTCTCCAATAAAACCAAGTCCCCAATGGAACTGAATCACTAATGGAACCAAGTCTCCAATAAAACTAAGTCCCCAATGGAACTGAGTCTCCAGTAGAACCGAGTCCCCAATGGAACCGAGTCCACAATGGAACTGAGTCTCCAATAGAACCAAGTCCCCAATGGAACCAAGTTCCCAATGGAACCGAGTCCCCAAAAGAACCAAGTCCCCAAAGGAACCGAGTCTCCAACTGAACCAAGTCTCCAGAAGACCAAGTCCCCAATGGAACTGAATCCCAAACGGAACCAAGTCTCCAATAAAACCAAGTCCCCAATGAAACCAAGTCTCCAATAGAACCAAGTCCCCAATGGAACCAAGTTCCCAATGGAACCGAGTCCCCAATGGAACCAAGTCCCCAATGGAACTGAATCACTAATGGAACCAAGTCTCCAATAAAACCAAGTCCCCAATGGAACTGAATCACTAATGGAACCAAGTCTCCAATAAAACCAAGTCCCCAATGAAACCATGTCCCCAATAGAACCCGTCTAACAGACAGGTGTGAAAACTGCCTTAGAGCTAAAAAAAATAACAAATAAATCTAAATTTCTAGATAAACAATTTATGACAAAAGTTAAATTCCAAGGGTGTTGGCTGATGCTGATTATTTAAAAACTGGTCAATAATTGGAGCTGATTAATTGTTCAAGCTCTTGCCAGAACCTCATAACACAGTGAAGAGATCAGCTGTGTTCAGGTCTGCAAGTGTGCATTGGGACATGGGCATATGACGACGTGTAACTCAGCGGACTACCAGAACCAACCCGATCCACAATCATCTCTGAGTTAAATCTGAACCTGCCTCTGTTCACTTCTGCTGGTCCTCCAACCCGAGTGGTCATTTGGTCTGTATCTAATAATAGGTCTGGGGGTACCTGATCCAGTGCAGGACTCTGCCAAATAAGGTTTTATTTTTTACACACGGGGGGCATCAGTTCTCTGGTGTGACCCCAAACACATTCACGTACGTGCTAAAAAAAGAAAACAGCCATGAGTGACCCGACACCTCAGAACGCGGTCAGACTGGACTCTGGTGGACTCTGATAGACTTTAATACATCTTGAGTGGGTTGACATGAACCTGAGCTGAACCTAAGTGACACTTCTCTGAATCCCGGCTTGAGAATCCATAGAATCCATATTATGATCCATTTCATGCTAAAAGAAATCCCATTAAATCCTCAACTGGACATGCAATAGGCAGTTGATGACCCCATGCAGCTTCTCACCTTGCTGGCTTCTCTCTTCCACTCTTTGGGGCAGTACTTGGACAGCTTCTGATCCAACTCCATGTAGATGTGTTCATTATCTGTGGGACAATCAGGTTTAGCTCATTCACTCTGAATCATCAGTCAGTGTGTTTACAGCTGGAGATCACGGTGCCTTCGTGTCTGCAGATGAAGAGGGAAATGCTCCAAGAAAAAGCCTTTTCATATCCAGCCTCAGAACCATCACACCGGACTGCATCTCCCCTTCCTTTTGTTCCCTGAGCCTCTGCTGCTCCTCGTTCCTTCACCTCCGCTCAGAATGTCTGTATCTGCTCCTGAAACGATGCCTTTTGCTGCAGCTGCAGCTTCTAAGTAATGAAGAACACAGGAACCTTTCTGACAGAAGAATGTTATCAACTTAATGATGATCACAAGAGTTTGTATAGTCAATAAAGTTTGATTTGGTAACATGCACGTGTCGATTCTCATTCTCAGGCACCTGGAGCTGCCTTCGAGGATTTATTTGGTAAAGTTTTCCTTATTAACTGTGTTGTAACTCATCAGAAATGTAAGATAACAGTTCTTCCTTGCATAATTAATGTCTGACGTATGCGTGTAGGCGGGTCTGGTGGTCAGTGGGACAGTGGGTGACCCACAGCGAGTGGGTGGCCTCTGTTTGCCTTGGAGATTTCACGCTGTTCAGACAAACACTCCAGGAATGTCTCACAATCAGACCCATTGGCTCCTGCTCAGCTGACCTGCTGAGCCATCATGGGCTCATCTGGAGGCCAGCTGCCTGTTTTCCGTCTCCACCCCTCCCACCACCACCACTACCAGCTGCCTACAACTGTCACCCGTCGTCTGCCAACTGCAGCGCAGACACAGTGTCTCAACCCTCACGTATGACCCTCGTCACTGTCAGAAACAACTTAGGAGGCCCCGGTTCCTCAGACGGCTGCGAGAAGATACCTTCAGGGAGGATTACTGAGTTTTAGCTATCAGAGGATAACTGTTGTGAAGTGTGAGGACCTGAGTGCAGGATATGAGACAGGTACCCTCAAGAACTCCACAAAAAACTAAATGAAGTCAAGTTCACTCGTGTAGAAAGTCAAAATCAACTCAGATTAAAAAATGATGGTAGTAAACCGTGTGACACAACAAAACAACTAATGTAGAGCCCAAATGAAGATGAAGAGAGGTCTTACTCTGGATGACACTGAGCCCAAACAGGTGACAGTCCTTCAGTCTGAGGAGGTCACACACCTGGACCAACAGTTCCTGGGACAAAGTCTTCACCTGCCGACAAGATTTCAGGAGCTTAGATTTTTAAGAACAAGTCTTTTTAATCTGTTGACTGTGACTTGTTATGCAGATATAAACACCATTTGGACCATCGGACCAGTAAAAACATACTCACATTGACGATGATGTTGAGCGTGTCGTCGTTGGGCAAAAATACACAGACACAGCGGCGGTCCTGCATGGTTTTGTTGTTGTTGAAGCTCAGTTTGTTCATCTTCGTGTGGCTGGGACAGTATGGGCCTCTCTGCCCACGACCGGGGCTCTGGCGGACCCGCCTCCACCAGTCGGCGTGGTCCTGGTTCAGCTGCAGCCCCGTACAAACACACCTGCGGGCTCAGAGGGCGGAGCAGAAGTCGCAGGGCCGAGCATGAGGACCCCAGCTGAAGTCATGCACTGCGGAGAAGAGCAAGAGCTGAAGTTAGAGTCCACCTGCTGAATGCTCTGAGATCTGAGAAAGAAGAGACGGCATTTGAAGTGCTAATCTGAACTGGAACTAGTCTTCCATGATAGAATATTTGGCAGAGAAAAGGAATGAAAGCTTAGCTGTTTATATCTATGAATATGGAATATGAATATATAACGCCAGTGACTCCAGAACATGTTCACCCGTGTTTGGAGGTTCACATCCAGAACCAACATGTTATTCACATCTTAATATCTAAAAGGCAAGACCAATCCACGTTTGAACCTTGACTTGGGGTAATTTAACAAATACTGCAGCACAGAACGTTGCCTTACCATCCTTTTCCTTACATGCAGCCTGCAAACGCTCCTGATTATCAGGCAGACGACACAGAAACCATTCAAGCCATTTTTATCATAAAAGCTCCATATACACAAAGCAGACAGATGGGAAGAAAACTCAGTTGTTTTCCCTTGTTTATCTAAACAATAACACAATTCCAACACAAACCAGCGAAGGCAACACACTGAAGTCAGTCGTAGCTTATCGTATCATCATCATCACCGTCGATTCTGTTCTGGTAGTATGTACACTTCTTTTTACACGACTGCTGAAACCTCACACTTGTTACCTTTGTTCTGGCAGTAAATATTTTCAAATATGCCTCGTAGTTATAGAGATACACTCATTTTCAATTAGTTAAGTTCTACTAAAGAAGGAATCTCAGAACATGCCTTGTTAGGAAGCGGTTAATCAGCAGTTAAGACGTAGTGGGGATGTGAGCAAACTTTGATTATCTCTATTGGGTTTCGAATGCCACACTTTCTTTTTGGCATCAACACATTCAGATATTTTCTGGGTGAGTCTGCTTGAATTTTTCACCTCTACAAGAGTCTCCGTCTCGGAAGTTAAACTTCTCAACTAACCCGTATATTTTATTAGCAGCGGCATAAAAAAAAAAAAAAAAGTACTTCACAGGATTCCAATTGTTGTTATAAATGAGTTCAATTAAATTATTAAAGGACTCAGGCTAAAATGTGATTTTAGGTGAAGACATTGTGTTAAAGAACTGTGATGTGAGGTTGTATGTTTGCACTTAATCGAATTACGCTCTGACATTGATGTCAAAGAAGAGTATTGCCACACACACACACACACACACACACACACACACACACACACACACACACACACACACACACACACACACACACACACACACACACACACACCAGGCAAGTATCTCACAGCTTGAAGATGTGAGACCTTCAGGTGGTGTGAAAAGTCTCAGACCAGACAAAAGAATGTTAAAGAACAATCGGTTCACATTATCACTTCTTCCTGTTGAAGGTCCCTCACCTTGACTCGCCCATCATCAGTACTGCTTTTAAAAAGCCAGACTATGAGAACCTTCAAATCACAAAATTGTGGCTTAGACAACGCAGGCAGCTGTGAAAACAAGCCTAAAATTAACTGACCATGCTGACATCAATGAAGAAGCCTCAACTGCAGAACTGGAGCTCCGCTATTAGACCTGGAGGAACTGGAGTTTCGCTATTAGACCTGGAGGAACTGGAGTTCTGCTATTAGACCTGGAGGAACTGGAGTTCTGCTATTAGACCTGGAGGAGCTGGAGTTCTGCTATTAGACCTGGAGGAACTGGAGTTTCGCTATTAGACCTGGAGGAACTGGAGTTCTGCTATTAGACCTGGAGGAACTGGAGTTCTGCTATTAGACCTGGAGGAACTGGAGTTCTGCTATTAGACCTGGAGGAGCTGGAGTTCTGCTATTAGACCTGGAGGAGCTGGAGTTCTGCTATTAGACCTGGAGGAACTGGAGTTCTGCTATTAGACCTGGAGGAACTGGAGTTCTGCTATTAGACCTGGAGGAGCTGGAGTTCTGCTATTAGACCTGGAGGAACTGGAGTTCTGCTATTAGACCTGGAGGAACTGGAGTTCTGCTATTAGACCTGGAGGAGCCGGAGTTCTGCTATTAGACCTGGAGGAGCCGGAGTTCTGCGATTAGACCTGGAGGAGCCGGAGTTCTGCTATTAGACCTGGAGGAACTGGAGTTCTGCGATTAGACCTGGAGGAACTGGAGTTCTGCTATTAGACCTGGAGGAACTGGAGTTCTGCTATTAGACCTGGAGGAGCCGGAGTTCTGCTATTAGACCTGGAGGAGCCGGAGTTCTGCTATTAGACCTGGAGGAACTGGAGTTCTGCTATTAGACCTGGAGGAGCCGGAGTTCTGCTATTAGACCTGGAGGAGCTGGAGTTCTGCTATTAGACCTGGAGGAGCTGGAGTTCTGCTATTAGACCTGGAGGAACTGGAGGAACTGGAGTTCTGCTATTAGACCTGGAGGAACTGGAGTTCTGCTATTAGACCTGGAGGAACTGGAGGAACTGGAGTTCTGCTATTAGACCTGGAGGAACTGAAGTTCTGCTATTAGACCTGGAGGAACTGGAGTTCTGCGATTAGACCTGGAGGAACTGGAGTTCTGCTATTAGACCTGGAGGAACTGGAGTTCTGCTATTAGACCTGGAGGAGCTGGAGTTCTGCTATTAGACCTGGAGGAGCTGGAGTTCTGCTATTAGACCTGGAGGAGCCGGAGTTCTGCTATTAGACCTGGAGGAGCCGGAGTTCTGCTATTAGACCTGGAGGAACTGGAGTTCTGCGATTAGACCTGGAGGAACTGGAGTTCTGCTATTAGACCTGGAGGAGCTGGAGCTCCGCTATTAGACCTGGAGGAACTGGAGTTCCGCTATTAGACCTGGAGGAACTGGAGTTCCGCTATTAGACCTGGAGGAACTGGAGTTCTTCTATTAGACCTGGAGGAACTGGAGGAACTGAAGTTCTGCTATTAGACCTGGAGGAACTGGATTTCTTAAAATGGTCTTCACAGCTAGATTTACATCCATGACAACTGTTCGGAGGTGGGGTTTGGGGATGGGGGGTTATGGTACCACATCAGTTAAAGTTATATTTAAATCAACATTACTTGACATATTGCACTGTCCCAACTTGTCTTCTAAGCTGTGAATGAAGACCTAGCAGATCATAATCATTTTCTGACAGTACTCATGATGATGTCTGATTGGGTTTGTTGGCGTCACTTCCTACCAACACGGTACTTTGCAGTAAGACCAAAAAAAAAGTAAAAAAAAAAAAAAAAAAGCACCCTCCAGAAAACCATGACTGACGTCACAGGGTGTTTGTTCACGTCTTTTTATACAGCCTGTGTTTTCACAGATCCCATTCAGTACGTCAGCTGCAGACACCTAAAGCTACGTTTATGGCCACTGACCATCTGAACTGTGGCTTCTGTCATTTGCTTTCATTTCAGCCAGTTGGTGACATCTCAGTGATGTTAGATGTCATGAGCTGCACAAAAGTCCCACCAGCAGGTCCGTCTCTACAGGCATCTGTGTGACTCAACAAAACCCAAGAAGTAAAGAAAGCAGATATGCTGGAAGTGTGTAGTTGTGCTTGAATAATGTTCAAACTCCATCTGGTGCAGCTACAAACACATGCACTGCTGATGGACAGTTCTCATTAAAGCTGGTCATTAGATGCACAGCATGGCAGACGAGCAGCCACTCAGCAGTCTGCTGATGATCCTCTACGCTGCTGCTGACTGTGACTAAACAAGTAAATACTGCACATGTCTGTGCACTAATGTACCTGCAGGCAAAAACTGAGTCCCATAGAAGAAATTCACAAAGACACAAGCTGATTTTCTCGTGCACTCTTACCACAACATTCACCAGGTGTTACTACAGAACATCTAATTTGTCTGATGGCAGTAAGATTAATTAGGAGCGAGGCCGCTTTATTTGGATCACTTCCCTCCACCACTCATTCTGACAGAGAGCAGAAATAATGCAAATGAAGCATAGTGGTTCCCAGATTAAAAAACAAAAAAACAAAACAGAATTAGGTCCAGACTACAAGGCGGCAACTGGCAAAATAAACTGGTTCCTGATATGGTTCCCAGCTCCGGTACATACCTAGACCAAGAGTCATTTCTACACAAGGCCTTTTAGTTGAGAAACAGGTCTTCAGACTCAGAACATTCTAGAGACATGACATCAATGCGATATGACATCAGGTGATTTTAGACAACAATTTTTAGGCCCGGCTTCACAGAAGCAGAGCTTCTCAATGGGTCAAATCTACAGACGGCTGGGATTCGGCTCCTGATCATGTCTGACAGGATGATCCCAATACCTGGAGTTGTTCCTCACTTTTGCATGCCAGCAGAGCAACTGCAGCCTGACTGTGAGCCGTGTATACGAGCCGGAATTCCCAGAAGCCTTTCACACGTTCGTACAACCAAAATCAAAACGCAGACTTGTCAAAGGTATTTTTTTATCAGATGACATTTGCAAATGTAAAATCACTGCCTGCTGGCTACCTTATAAACTCTAAGCAAAATATTTAGGTCACCATTTTTCACTTATGGGTCTTTATGATAGCAGGAAAAGGAAAATGTAAATAACACAGCCATTTATAAAAATACAGTTTAATTTTCCTAAATTGTCTCAACTCTAACTTTTTTTGGGTGATTGAAGTTGTCCCATCTTGGATTCCCATTCTTGTTTTAACCAAAAACTAGATATTTTTCCAAAGACCAGTTTGACAAACAGGCGTTTAGATTAGTCGACTGACTGAAAATCTAATTTTGACATAGATACAAAATTAAACTATCAATCAGACATGAGTACATGAACTACTAATCAATACATGTTAACAAGAGGCTTTTTGTTGTCTGTTTTTTACTGATAAATTATGATTTTGTTATTTATTGCAATTTAATCTGAATGTATCTGATTACGTTCAAATGAACATATAATAATGTCTCATATTGATGGATAGCTCCTGAATCTAACCCAATCAAAGTGTAATAATGGAAGAGTTATGGTCATCCAGCTACTCGATCTAAAAGAAAACAACTTGACTTTACTGATGGAAATTGCTGTGATGAGATCGGTACTTGAACCAAACTATGTCTGGTCAGACTAGTAATGTTTGGGATTGAATATCCGTCAGATATTGACATGTGTATCAATATTCCAAGTCCTCAGGACAACAGCTTCAGGACTGTGGGGTGTCTTGTTGGACCTGCTATGAGATGTCAAGTAACTGGCTTTCGTTTATTACCAGACACTTTAAAACAACTTGAAAATGTGTTTTTGGAGCTCATGATCTCGGTTCTTGTTGGGCAGAACATGGAAACTTTCACGCCTACCAGATTCTCTCATATTGTATTTTCCTCACATCCACAGACACACCCTAGCAGCTTCTCATTTATTAGATCACTGAATGGTGAAAGTGGACCGTTACGTCAGAAACGGGGTTAATTCAGGTATAACTGTACAAGAGCATCACCGATGGTTTTGAAGGTCTTTTGTGTCATGTCTAGTCTACAAATGAGGCATTACTGCAGAGGGGGATGTCACCCATGAAATAAAAAGGTGGTTTCTCTTAAACACTGTTTGAGCAGAGAGTGCTGGATGATGAAATTACCCCCTTTCACTGCGGTGCAAAGTGTGGTGCAATGCTGAGCTCCATCTACAGCAACACCAGCACAAAAGAGCAGCCAACTGAGCTTCCTCCTGCCTTTCAGCCTGAAACAGAGATTCTGTCAACGTGGCAAACTACAGAGTCAAGCATGACACCACATCCCACACAGGGATGCACAGACAGGACTTCTGTCACAGCTACACCTCCCGCTCTCATTCCCTCCCGCCACGGACATCAGAGAAGAGGAGTGTGTCTAGAGAGCTCGGGCTAGAGTGATGCAGGAAGGTGGAGGCAAAGAAACACTTCCTCTGCTCACTGGTGGAAGCTGTCGCCATGCCGATTAAGCTTCAGGTACAGCATCTGTCAAAGCTCACGAAAAAGAAAAGGAGATTTACACAGTAAAGAGCGAGGCAGCGGGAGGGAGGGAAATGGACCGAGGCAACGCTCAGAGCTCAGGCATGAAGAAAGAAAAAAAACTGCTGCAGTCAGGAGAATTCCTCTCTAACATCTGCTTCTCATTCCAACAATGGCGGCCTTTGATTCCTGATGCACACAACGCGCTGCACCCACACCGTCTCTGTGTACCCACAATCCTCCGAAAGCATCCTTAAACATGGAACAGCGCGCCGTAACGTTAACGATCTGGGGCTCAACAATGTTTGCAGAGTGAACACAGAAAAGCAACGTCAGCTCACTTTCACATAGTTTCCAATCATCATGAGAACATTTAGAGCTGCTTTCCAACAGACGGAAAAATTAAGCCGTTATTTGATTAACATGCCAGTTGTCTCCATCTCTTTTGAGACCGTTTCTGAATCTCTTAGGTTGCCTGATGCTTATTAGATCCCTCACATACTCAACAAACGATTCTGTAGCTCTTAAAATGACCACCTCCAACCGTGAAGCCACGTTACAGTACTGCACTCCTCCTTCTTTTTGAATTTGTATTCATGTCAAAGCTAGAAAATCTATACAACAGGGTTTGCAAGAAGCAAAAAGATCCAAACCAAACATTTATACAACTATTTATATGAGAAAAAGCAGATTTCATGGGTTCCAGATGCTGACAGACTGCCCTCGCTGAAATATTTAAAGGGTTCCCTTGCGAACACGTACCTTTTATATATTGAACCAACATGTTTGAATTTGCCTTTTTTTGTTTTTACCTGGCAAGAGATGAATTTATTCAGGTTGTGAGAAATGTTACTGAGGGGAAACTGGAATAATTTCGGTCAGACGTTGGATTATTCCCCCTGGTAAGACCCCCCTTCTCTCTTCTGCTGATATGCTTAACTCCTTTCTAACTAAACCTATTTTTGAGATTCCAGCTCGGCAATGACATTCCTAACTTACAAGTATATCTCAAAAATTACAAGGTGTGTTTGAGTAAATCTGACATCAACATAAAGGCAACACATGTGAGGTCACAAAAGAAGAGTTTTTTATTGCCGCCTGACAAAATATTATACTTTTAAGTCCTTGTCACATCTTGTGGTTCATATCGTTTCATTTTTCAGCTAGTTCGGTCCATATTCACAAGCGTCGTTTTCATTCTGGTCCAAACGCCGGACCACAAGTCAGCGCTGTCATTGGTCAGTGTCAGTGCTGGTAAAGTGTCATGTTTCCATGACACTCAGGGTGACTTATACGCTTTATAAATGATGCTTAATAGAAAAACAAAGCAGATAACGGTGCGTTTTTAGGGAGGATTTTAAAGGATGAACCTTTGATCAGACTTTCTAAATTGGTAATTTTGTCACATTTGAGACATTTAGACATAGCTGTGCCACTGAAGGTTTTTGGGTAACAAATGTAAAACTTGCCTAATTTATATATTTGTCACTAAATGTAATAATTTCTCTTTTGAAGTGTGTGTATGCGTTGACCTTTTCATTATGTCAGCTATTCGCTGTCCTGTGGAGCATCTTCTCAACTACAGATGCTTGCAGAAGGCCATATCTGAGGAATGGCTTGATACAGACCTTTTTACAGAAACTTTACAGCCAATACAATCGACCGGGAGGCAATAAATACACATCACTGCAGGCATTATCCAAACAGAATTAATTCATTAATTCATATGTTTCTTGAAGACTATTCTAGTCCGTCTTAATTTGGTTCGTTTCTATCAGAGCCAGAAATAATCTCAAGAGCGGGAAATGATTTTCATCACAAAGACTTTGGATTACATGAATCAAGTGGGGTTTTCCACTGGAATATGATTATGGTGGAGAAACATCAAGAATAAGACCAAACTCAGAGTTGGGTTGTAGAAGGTTTAGCTGTTTTTGGTTTGTTTTGCTTCTCCTCGGCTGTTAAATAAGGGAGATTTTGTCACAGTCTTAGACTGTTGCAACATCTGGAGTCTTAGGTTTGAGGCAGCAAAATCATTTAAGACTTTACTAATTTCTTAGCCCGTCAGTCTGAGCAATAAATCCCAGATAGCAGGTGTGCCTGTTAAGGTCAATTGAGTACAAACTGGTGGGCAAAAGCTTGACCAGCAAAAACACTACTTTTGGTCTAAAGAAATGTGCTGTGGAGTCTATCTGGCTTGTCGCGATGTTGGGAAGAGGCTGTCATGAGGTCCCGGAAGTATCTTCATCTGTGCTACATTTAGCAAACTGACTCCATTAGTTGTATTTTTTTAAAGTTTTCATTTCTCTACAGTCAGCAGGATACGGCGGTAAACCAATTACTGTTTGGCTGCTCCACAAGTACCTGGATGCCCTTGGTGAGTGCGCTCAGCCTTTAAGCCTAATCTAACACAGGGGGAAAAACATTCCCATGATCCCCTGCCCATAACATCGTCTATCAGATATTTGTGTGTTAACTGTTAGACTGACTTGCAGCAAAGAAAAACAATCTGCTCCTGGCTCTGAATAAATCCAAATATTTGACAAGCAAAACCACTCATCCCAGTTTGATAATAGTTAGGATGGGAATCACAGCAGTTACCCACAACACTGACAGTGAATCATTGTTTCTTCAATGTAAAATACGATCTACATGTTTCCTCGTACAAATCAATGACAAAAGTCTTGGCCAAACCTTTGATCAAATGTCATGCGCAAAAACTGCTGAAAGCCAGACTTGTACACAGCGCAGCCCACTAATGCTGTTACATAAGTCACAGAGAAAAGAGTCATGAAAAGATTTTACATGGCCTCAGGCTGAACTACTCGTAAAATCCAAAAATTCAGAGTTTAGCACAAATGGCTTGAATTCACAGAAGAGGACATTCTCACATTTTCTTCAAGTCAGAAGGAGAAACCATCCTTCCTCTAACGTGCAGAAGAAGGAAGACTCAGTGTACGAGGCAGACTGGTCAGTTGCATACTGGACATTTTTCTGCAGGCAGAACACCATTTGGGTATTTTTGCATGCTACATTTAGATAAATCAGTTCCAACTAGTACATCGGTGTGAGGATTTGTGATGGCCACATACACCCATTCATCTCTAAAAGGCGAGAAAGTTCACATAGAGCCCGACATAAGGGCTTTACCTGGCACAGAGGTAAGCTGAGGCAGTGTCAGGGCCTTAAGACACACGATTTTTCTTATTAGGACTATTAACGTCTGTGAAAACAACTTTTACAGGATGTAACGTTCATTTAGGGAGACATCGAGAAGCTGTATGCGGGTGTTTGTAAACTCACCATATTGTTCTGCTTTAAGGGTCCTGAAACATGCACCAGGCTGATGAACCCACAGATATAATTGTGACCCCCCACATCTGTCCTTTTCAGGTGGTTTTGTCTGATGCTCAGACTTCGCTGTGGCGGCAGAGAGCCACAAGAGCAGTGGTGTCAGGTTCCTTGTTTTGTTCATATTTGAGGTTTTTCTAGATTTTCTAGATTAACTGTATTCTTTGGTTTAGTTTTGTCTTTGCCTTTTTTGTATCTTTACTAGTTGCTTTACTTCCTGTCTTATTCTGAATGTATCCTGTATCCTCTATTTGGGTTCAATTCCTACTAAAAACTGACAAATAAGTGGGAAATTCCTAACCCTTTCTTTAGCGGGTCGTGTTTAACACCATAAGGAATACGTATACATTGTTCTCTTGGCTGTAGTTCAATTGCACGGGAAACCTCAAGCAGCAACGGGTTCTGAGTGAGGTACAACTTCAGCTCACCAACAATTAAAGAAAAATTCATTCAACATTCAAAGCATCTGGCATCCATGTGGCTTTGAGGAAGGACTGCAAGCACACATGCTGTCTCACACACACATACATGCAGATCTCAAACTGCCGGCACTGCCAGACGTGTTAGAACAGAGTCAGCAGTCGCTCCCTTCCCTCCCCGCCCGACATTCAGGCTTGGACTCTGCATGAGTAACCTCAGAAAACTAGAAATCGCAGTGCAACACACCGCAGAGAACGTCAACCTTGCCATTACGTATGCTGAAAATAGTGCAGGCACCCTTAAAGATGAGTTTAGAAAAGAAAAAAATTCCTGCAATTATAAGAAACCCAACCAAACCCAGTTGTTTTTACTTGAAGAGCTGAAAAAAAGACTCCTTTCTGGCTGAATGAAAAATGTTTGTGCAGGTGATCGGGTCTGCTTCCTGTGTGACGCTTTTGTAACAGGATTGTCTCCACTGTCACAAGAGTCACAAGACTGAAATGTGGGATAGCTTTTCTCTACAAAAATATTTGTGAACCATTTTAACACGAGGAAAAGAAGAGTGTTACAACACAGTTACGTAGCTGTTCGGCTGCTATGACGGTTCAGAGAATGAAAATTACCTAAATCCAGCCAACATAAAATATCCCACAGGAAGCACTAAGACTTGGAGCGAGGAGCATGTGAAGTAACTGATAATATTCTCAGAGGATGCCGGCAGGTTAACTCTCACTGGGCCACTTCCTCACAAAGACTTAAGCTTCATTAAGGAGCCCAAGCAAGCAGAGGGGAAAACACAATCCAAAGAAAAAGGGACAAAAGCAGACAAATGCAGGAAGAGCCGGCTCGTTTTTCCTGCATCTCTTCGGTGTAGTTGAGACCTGGATGTCAAAGGTCATGCAGCATCCCTGTAGCTGCAGTAGAGGCAACCCACACTGATGTTTTTACTGAACATAAACTTTTGTGCCGGCTGCTGCAGAGTATTTTCATGGCTCACGGAGCCATTAAAGCCACTCAAAACACATTAAAGATACAGCCTCTAGAAATTAGGCCGTAAAAGTTCCTAAGATACAAAGTGTGAATTATCAAGCCGCCACTACAAAGTGTACGCCGACAGCAGCGGAGAGCCCAGGGCACCTCTGTAATTTACACGCTGAAAATTTGACTGAGTACACGCCCTCATACTGCAGACCGAAGAGATAAGACCTGCGAGAGCACCGCAACAGATGCTTTCTTAAACTTTACGCTAACAACAATCGTCTTTTCTCACTGAGCCGCGGCGATCTTTTTTATCGGTCGCCTTGACCTGACACTCCTGAGACAATTCTTCTTCATCTAATCTTCCCATGTTGAGATCAAAGGCAGATAGAATCTCAGATAAAATTGGAAATTAGCATTTTTTTAAACTGAAATGTTATGAAAAACCCCTTCTAGCTGTCAGGCTTCCCACCAAAAAGGGCATTATGCAATCCGTATGTGATTAATGATCTCTAGCTACTAATACACAGAAAACCGCTCTCCAGCTCGGGTGCGATGGTACGACGTTCAGGCCAGCTGTCAGAAGGCGCGGCAAGTATACAAGCAAGTGAAAAATGCAGCAGAACAAAACACCACAAGATTCCTGACCACATTGGTCAGAGACACAGAAACCACTTAAACAAGCCACATTTCCACCTCCCCACTCAAGTGCAGGTACCAACTACCGAAGGAACCAGCCATTTGGGACATGAAGTACTTGTTGCTGACTGGCCCACTAAGACCACCTTCAGATTACAGAACGCCATCATGCTTTGTGAAAGGAAACACTGGGGAAGGAATATTTTTCCTTTGTGAGATCAGTGTGAATGCACAGCTGGAGAGCGGAGGCGGAATCAAGAGGAGCTCTCCAGTGAGGTTTTATACTGCCATTTCTGTGTAAAGTTGTGACTAAAAAAGAGGGTGTAGCAAACATAAAAAAAACTATTCAAAGTATTGGCTGATCATTAATTAAGCATTTTGACGAGTGCTAGGTAGCATACAACGCAATTACAACAAAATTACTTTACATTAACATCACACTAAACAGAAAGGACATGACACCTCTGTCCATTTGCAGGCTCATTTGTCCACTTTTACGAGGAAAACTGAAAGTTTCCTACAGCACTGGGAATCGTTGGCGACTGTCAGCTGTCTCATTACCGTTAATTCCTCCCCTCCAAGAGGCTGTTCGTGAGTCCAACATTTGTATTCTACGGTATCGGCACTGGCGGATAATAGTTTTGTCTTCAAACTGCTTTAAATTTGAAGAGTTTTAATTATCAACACAATCATAATCCTGAACGTCAGACAGGAGGAGGAGATGCGGATCTGATTAAGACACCTGATTCTGGCGGCTCTACTTCACACTCCCGAGACTCCGCTTCGATTCTCTGCACAGATCAGATGGTATTAGTGAGTAGCATCGATGCTGTTAAGTGATACTTAACTTACTTAACAATCGTTAATGTGGACTTAACCACTACTTTGCTCGTATGTATAAAAGTTTTCAACTCAAAAGCTCTTGGTAAGGGGACAATCTATAAGTGTTAATGGATGTCAGGCGCCGAATGACTACAAAGCAACAACGTATTCTTTAACAGTCAAATGTCATTAAAAATGGGCGGGGCATTGTCCAAAGGAGAGGAGCTTTTCCGGTCGCCTGGCCAAACAGGTTCCTCTAGAGTTACAGTTCAATTTCCAAGTGGCAGTACCAGTGAACGCAACAAGAAACCGCCTCTCGCTGCCACTGGACAGACATACAACCAACCGGCGACGTAGGAAGAGCAACATTTAGACGAGCATCAACAAAAGGCATCCAAAACACCTTATTGTGGAGCAGGAGCGTCGTGGCTGTTTCTTATATTACAGTAAAAAGCAAACAAAGGTCCTGTTAGCATGTCTGCCACCATCGTGGTTGTTTTGAATGGTCCCATCCATTCTGTACCAGTACAAATGAACGGTGGGAGAACCGCGTCCGTTTCCCAAAAGAGTTTTCGTAAAGTGAACAAGCAAAGCAGGCAAGGTTACATGCCATCCACCTGGGAATAGTTTACTTTTGCTCCAGAGTTTTGGCATCCGAATAAACCAGCCTGGAGGCTCAGAATTCATTTGAGGTTCAGATTTGGAATTTAACTGTGGACGTCACAAAAACATAAAACAACAACATACTCAAAATTCAAAATAAGATATGACAACCTACTTATTTCGTTTGTTAAGATGTAATCAAGCTGGCATAGGGATTGTCTTATGCAATTATGGACCATCCCAAACACATTCCAACACACACGCATCTGAATGAGTCAGGACACATACACAGAGTGTTTTTGTTCACACGTTTCCTTCGTGTTTCCTGTGCAGACAGCACCTGCACCATCTCTGCTCGGTTACACCACCAAGCCAAGACACAGAGGTGTTTTTCCTTCCCCCTTCCCCTGCACCTGGACACGAAACCGAGGGACCGGACCACACGAGGTGGTTACTGCCATAATGTGCGCTGGGACGGATTCAAATGTTAATCCACGATCCCCTGATCCAAAAAGAACAAAAACAAAGAAGGAAACATTGTGCAACAAGGCCAGCATTACTACACTCGTGGCAAAGGAGAAACATTTGAATCAACCAGCCACGGGACGTCCAGAGCCGCTGGGCAAAACACGATTCCAGGTCGAGCTCCAGTTCTGATTTCTCCGGGAGCGAGTCAGACACAATTTGGCGTCACGCGCTGCCAACCAAACATGGTGTTTCCAGGTGTCAACGTACCACACACGAGCGGACCAGAGCATCCAGCTCTGTCGTGCTTTACTCCTCTGGTCTGGTACTGGACAGGAGGGGAAACTGTTGACATTCCTGAGCGCAAAACTGAAGTTTCAAAAACCAAATAAATGTGCGCGGTACAAATACTTTTTTGTCATCGTTTCAGCTCTGGCATCCACAGCCCATTATGAGTGTCATAAGCGGTAATTACCGTTGAAATAAACAGAAAATCGCAGGTTAAAGCGGAGACGAGCACATTTCCTTGGAAAATATGGTCGCAGCATCTCTGTCGATGAGGCAGCACAAGGCATCTTTCCTCACTGACTTCAGGGGATTTGGACAGTTAAAAACATACCAGTTTCAACTAAAACAACAACCAGGCAAGCAGAAAGAGACGAAAATGAAGATAAACGGTGTTTCCTGAGAAGACGACGCCGTCTTGGTAGCAACTGTCGCGACCACGAACACAAGTCATAAGTTTAAACGCGGGTAAAACCGATCACAGAAGCGCGGCAGTAAGTCAAACTCACCTTCCGAAGACAAAGCGAGTTATTCCGTGTGACGGAGAGTTAATCCACGTAGGCTTTTATTCGACAACAGCAGGACAGAAAGTAAAACTTTGGGAAGACTTTGACGGAGTTTCGGGAAGACTCGTCGTCCCGCCGCCTCCGCTGAGTCTCTGTCCCCGACCGCGCAGCCGGAGCAGCACTTAGGAGCACACGTAGGGAACCGGGGGATCCGAGGGGGTCTGGAAGGACACGCCACCGAAAACGAAAACCATTTCAATCACAATCAGTCACACAAGTCACGGAGAAACATATAAATGTTTACTTAAAAGCATCCAGTAACATTTTGGTGTTCATTTATCCGCGCTGACGTCCAGAACCGCCGCGGTGCTCGGAAATGTCCCCCCTCTGTCCGAGTTGGTATCGTCCACGGCCGCCTCATTCCATTCCTCCCGACTGTCCAGATCTGGAGCTCAGCCGCAGCAAATTTGGAAGTGGCGACCGGGAGAAATGGGAACAGCGTTGTCCGCGGGTATTAAAAGAGCACTCCGGAAAAGTTTGGAGATGTAGGAAAGTTTATTTTTATGTCCGGCACGTTGCAGCTGGTTTTCTTTTATAGGCTTCCTCTCACCAGTGTCATGCTGAAGCAGTGTAATAAATCTTTCAGGGCAACAGGAAGGATACCGCGGCCTAATTACAAAATACCCTTATTATAAGGCATTATCTAATGTAAGGCTAAAATAATGCGAGTTTAAACTCAATAGAACCATTTTCAGTACTTGAATATCGGAGTTATAGTACATTAATAAATAAACTCCAGGCAAAACTATTGAATCAGTGTTACTAACTATAAACAATCTGTTTCTAGCTGAAAACCTGATTCAGGACAAGAGCACAGATGTTGAGAATATGGGAAGCATACGGAATCTGAGTGGTTGTTGTGAGCTGCTCATTGTACACATCCTTCACAAACGTGCCCGTACACTGTATGCCCACGCCACTCAAAAAGCCCCGGCGTCCACCCTCAGGATGTCAGACAGCGGTGAGAGCCCCTCTTTGTTGACATCGTGACCCATAATTAGTGCTCGGGCCGGTGTTTGTTCCAGCTGCTTGTCAGAGAGAGAACTGAGTGCCAAACATGAAAAGGGCTGCAGGAGTGTGCCTTCAAAACCCCTCTGGCGCAGACGGTGCACGACTTTGAAGTGACTTTGGAAAGGCACCTGCGGACAACAAAGCTGCCCAAGTCACAAATCCATTTATTAGAAGGAGATGGTTGAACAGAAGCTGTACACATTATGTTTGACATCTCAGCAAGACTCACTTAAAGCTTTTTCAGTCATCATTCTGGTTGTCTGAGCACTCTGCTCTCAATCTTTATATAAAAATGCAAAACCACTGGAACGAAATGTCATTACAGATGTGACATGTTGCACAGCTTCCATCCTCTCTCCTCCACCACCTCCTGCGAGACCGCAGAGTGCCTGCAGCCTTCGTCTGCAAACGTCCACGTCTTGATTTGATTAGCTGTCTCTGGTCTGGCCGGAAGTGCAGCAGGGAGCAGGTTGGGCTTTTAGTTGTGGCAGCATTTGACTAATTGAAAAAACTCCCTCTGCGTTTCTGTCTCCCCGGGGAAAGATGAGTAGCTCCCCCACCAGACCTCAGTCATCGTGAAGAGACCATCTGTCCTCGTCTTGGCTTGCTATGACACATGCAGCTCTGCACCCCAAGAGAAGTGATATTAAGATAGTCTATGAACCATGTAAAGATAAGCAACATCAATTTTAATGAGTTGAACTAATCGTGTTGCAAAGTGCAGCTTGCATGTTTCAAATTTAAAGCAGCACAAATTAGTTTTTACAATGCTAAAACATTAGCTCCGGTTTTAATTTCAGGAATATTTGATTACTTTTAGGAAATTTTGTCTCATTCTTCCAGTTTGTTGTTCCTATTACTGGTAAACACCAGACAAAGTAACGTTTGAATTGAGCCTTGGTTGTCTTTTGGGAAAACTGCATATGTGTTATCACACTGTGTCACACATCAGTGACATTAAAGGCAAAGCTACAGCTGACACCGTGAAAGGAGCGACTACAAACTGAGGAAAGTCGTGATATATAGGAGGACAGTGGCTGAGCGAGAGATTAAACAAGAGTAAATCTCAGACTAGGCCGTAAAACTTCACTGGCTACAGGGTTACATGCCGGGCTCCAAACTGCAATTGCTTCTTTGCATTCTCGTTAAAGGCACGATATGTAAACATGCCCGTCCAGACCAGACGGAGGCAGCATATCTCAGAACAGTACAGGTCAGTCCCTGGCTTAGGTGACAGCAAAGAGCGCAGTCACGGCGCTTTCCTTTTACCTCTGAAGTCCAAACTGGGAATGACGTCACACCTGAGTTGGCAAAGTAGGAAAATTAAAATTTCCAAACGTCAGAGTAGCCACTGCTATTCATTGCTAGCAATGATAATTCAAAATAACATTTTACACAGAGATACTGGGGCAACACGCCCTGATAAAAAGACAACAGTCCCATGTTTATATCTGGCTTAATGTGAGTTGCAGCCTGACCGGGGTCACATGCGACATGATCTGACAGCAGCACGGTCACTCAGCGTGGTCTCCAAACTACGCTTATCAACAAAATACATCTGGGACATGATCCGTGAATCCAGACGGTACTCTCAAGGTAACTGGCATGGGGGTAGAGTACTCCCTCATCCAGCAAAAACCCTTCTTCTTCATCTGAATGTACAAACATTAGTTCAAAGACTACAATCATTTATGTTAAGTCTAGAGGGATTAAAGTGGTATTAAAAAGCTTGTTCACGCTTGTCAGCACAGTACCACTGCAGCTCTGAGTGTGGATGGTGACGTCATTTTTGGTTATTGATTTGATTGTTGATTTGTACATATTTGCATCTGTCAGTTTTACATATTGCAGCTTATAGCTACAGTCTTCTTCTCTTTGAAGGCTTCAGTCTCTGTTTGTGAACATAGAGCTCATGTGACTTGCCAAATAGCTCCAGTTTTGTCTCATTTGTCCAAAGGACATTCTCCCAAAGGCTTCGTGGTTTATCAAAATGTATTTCACTCTTATTATTTTTTCCTGATGTTTTTTTGGAGTCTACCTTGGCTACCTTGGCTGCCTACTTTGACTCAAACAGTGATGGCCTTGGACTTCACCTTGAGTCTCTTTGGAGGTTGTTCTGGATTCCTTGGTTTCCGTTTGTCATCAGTTGTTCTCCTGTGTCCATGTCCAGGGGGGGTTTTCTACATTTCCACTGCAGTCACAGGAACATCCAGCTGCTTGGAGGTGGTCTTCTAGCCTTTACCTTTAACCTGATTGTCTAGAAACGTCTTTCTCTCCTTTGGCTGATAAAACAAGACAGGAATCAAATGCACCAAGTTAACGGAGATGAGCAGATTCTCGGTCTTGGCTGTTGGAAACATGCACCGACACACAGCTGGTCCTCCGTTTGGGTAGATGAACGTGGATGTTGTATTCTGCTGTGAGCTGTCGTCACGATGCAGTCTGGAGAAGGGCAGTGGAAACCTCTCAGTTGTAAGTGCCAGATCCAATATTATTGATCGTGTTAACTTTATGTATTTTTCAATCAACGTAAAAGTCGAGCCATTTTCAGACAATGAGGCAGATGGCTGCCCAGTTGCATGAGATCATTGATTCAATTTCCTTGTTCCTCAGGGAAATAAAGTGGAAACAGAGGGAGAGGATTTGCTTGGAAGATAAACCGAGAAGTGAAGAAGGGCTCAAGATGCACTCCAGCGGGCTGTAATTTCACTGAAACGTCACGTGAATTTAAGAATGAACTGTTTAATTGGAGGGAAGATTGAGAGTAATTTAGAAGCACCAGCCCTCTGGTAAAGCTGGTCAGGGAGCAGTCCTGTGGGGACAAAGGAGAACCTTGCAGGCAGACGAAGATGAAGGAGCGGATTTAAATGATTGTGCTTATTCAGATTGTGTTTGAAAATCCATACGTTTCTCTGTGGCTCCAGTAACGCCACCGTTAACGGAAATGACTGAGCACAGAATAAAAACAGATGGATTTATGGTTTTGATAATAAATCCAAGTGTTTCTCCTGAGAATTGGTCCCGTTTCCCTCTTGAGTTTAATATTGTTTGGCCTCCAAATGTGAATTACTGGTGAGGTGCTGCTGAGACAGAGGGGCCAGGCGCTCGCTGCTCAACTATGCAGTTTGTTTTGTGTAAGCACTTCTGACTGGAGGAGATGATGCAGCCCTGAGAGCCGGGGAGAAAGTGAGGGAGGAACTATAGACACAGCGAGAGAGCAACGGAGGGGACGGAGGAGTGAAGTCACCAGATGGCACTGCGAAAATAATACACAATGGTAACACTACGCCGCTTTCACTGCACTTACGTCAGCCTGTACGGCCGTACCCCTCAGCCTGCAGTACTACATCCAGCATGACTGTGTGCTGCCACCAGTGATACAGAGTATAGTGTAGACCATATTTGTTTAAAGGGACATATTATGGAAAAAACATGTTGTATTCTTCTAAGACTACATTTAGATATCACAGCTATTTCAAAACCTTTGAGATAACACCACCTTTTCACTTTGTTTTTTGGGTCACCCAAGTCTAGAAATACGTCATTAAGGGGGCGGTTCAAATGTGCCGGGTTCTGGGACACCACAGACCCAAATCCGGATTAAACTATCCTGCAGTCACCGTACCTTCGAAGACGAGGGGCTTAGAATGGATGTGATGTAATGACTCCGCCCTCTTAAACATCTGTAAAAAAAAAAAAAAGTGTTTTTCAGAAGCTGAAGCTTCAGAGCCAAGTGCCAATATTCTGTCTGACTGCTTGAATCCATCCAGGAAGTAGGAGAAGCTGCAGTTCCACGGCTGACCACTAGGAGCTCAGACCAAACGCCAGCGAGCTCCATGTTGAAATGTCCAGCTTTGCAGCAGAAATAGACATATGTTACAGCAAGATGAGAAAAAACCGCTGCATGTAGACAATGCTGGGTTTAACAGAAGCTGCTGGTTGCTTCAGTAATTCTTCTGGTGATGGTGACTGATGAGAAAGGGATGATGGGGGAACATTGGCTGAGCGACCATCAATAAAAATATCATGCCTCATATTAGAAATATATTTATAGTTTTATATAAAACATTTCTATTGTTCATATTTTTAATACATTTCTATCACGTAAACGTGTTTGAGTATAGTTTAATGTATTTTCCATTAGAGTCAATAAAGAGACAGGATTCTGGAAAACAAACCAGATCTCCTTTTATTAGCAGTCCACCGGCCGATGTGGAAAAGGCCGCATGGAGCCAGAGGCCTGTTGGGAGTCGCTCTGGAAGGAGTTGCATTATAGGATTTAGGAGTGAGATGACCTCCTCCCTGGGACTCAAATTGCACACTTGACTTTTTAGTGACAATATTTCATGTTATTGAGTGTAAAATGCGCAGCGTGGAAATATGAGCCCTACTGTATACAACGTGAGTGTGTTGTGTTGTTGCGTCATCACGAGGTCATCGCAGGGTCAGGCGCGTGTGGTCGAGTCAGGCGAGATCAGATCACAGCGCCTGCTGTCATACCTGGCTCCGTCCCCGCTCAAACAGCCACCTGGCACCTGAGCAGCTCTGCTGTTGCTCCGGCAGAATCTGCCTCCCTTGTTGCTTCCCGTTTAGAGGAGCCGGTCCATCCGGGCGGCTTCACTGGCCAAGCCCTGCCACTGGGGCTTTTCTTTGTTTTGCTTCTTTTTTTTTTTTTTTACTACATTTCTGGTCTTTATGTGTTGCTGGAAAAGGTGTTTAAAATTCATAAATGTGACTGGTTCGTTTAATAAGGTGGAAAATAAGAGTCCTGCATGGATGGATGGATGGATGGATGGATGGATGGATGGATGGATGGATGGATGGATGGATGGATGGATGGATGGATGTGTAACACATGAATACACATAAGACAACAACACACAGACATTATATGTTTATATATTAACATTTGAAACGTTATAACATGGTTATGATTAGGAGTGATGTTGTTAGCCAGCCTTGACATGTTGTTGCAGCAGGCTGAGTTTCCACAGGCGCCGTCCCACAATCTTCGAGCAGATGCTTAATTGATGTGACAGTCTCGCTCATAATGCTGCCGACAGACCCATGTACCAAAGAAGGTTTGCTTGGTTCCAAGTAACACTACCAAAATTAATAAAACTTAAAAGAGAGTGGAGCACATGTGTTTTGCATCTGCACAGCGACAAAGCGAGAACATGTGCTGTACACGTCTAACAAGTGCAACCTGCGGCCAAAAATAGTTGGTGTGTGCAGGAGTCAGGGATGCAGGAAGAATAGTAGTTATTATTCCTGCATAATGACAATGATAACAATAATAACAATTTAATGTCCTCTGATAAACTAAAACAGGAGCGATAACAGATACAAGGACAAACAAATGGCGCTTGAACACATACATACAGTCAGGCGTTGACGGCCCGCTTTAGGGTTGGACATCCAGCCTTCACCTACCTTCAGCATCAGACAGTCTGCACAGATCATCAACATGTATGTCCTCAAATAACACATGGTGCAACATTTATTGGTGTTTTGCTCATGTGTTGCCTCTCTGACCAGATAATAAGAAGAGTGTATTGAGCAGAGTGTAGCGGCATATGGCTAATGGGCCTTTCATATCATAAACCATTATTGATCGCTGGTGTCTGTCGTCACCCGCTCAACTCGGCCCTGTGGACCGGTCGCTGCAGCCTTTGTGCTTTTGAGCCTGTTCGAAGGGAAGGACGGATGACTGCCTGCCAGACTGGTGTTTGCTGTGTTGTAAATGAATATTCTGATGCCTGTATTAGTCCTTGTTGCATGAATTCAGACTAGAAATAAAAATAAAAATAGCCTAACTGGGACAGCTCGCCACCTGTGCTATTAATAACTGCTATATATTAATACAGCGTGCGCTTTGGAAGTCAAGGTTAAAGTGTCGTGACAACCTCCTGAGCCAGCAGTTGTCTTGTGACTGATGTTGCGGACGCAAACAAAAACAGGACACCTTGACAAAACCCCCACCCCCACCCTCCTCCATCAGTCCATCAACCCTGAAAGAGTTTGCCGTTACTTCCTAAAACAAGAAGCACATCCGCCGTCCATCAGCTTGAATTAAGACGTTTACCTTCGGGTGACACTTCAGCAGCAGCTCTCAGTCAGAAGCTCATTGTCTGGAACCGCACGGGTCACTGGTGGTCCCCGAGTCGTGAATCACCTCAGCTACTCCTTTCCAACATCTCACATCCGCTTCACAGCCATAACACGATCGCTTGTTTGGATTTGCGTTGATCGTAATCACTGACGCGTCCTCACCTTCAAGGGCTCATAGCTGGGGGCCGTGAAGACGGACAAACACATCCTTTTTTTTTGTCTTTCCAGGTCCTGCTCACCCTCATGGCTCAGAATGTGCATACTTTCAAGATCTGGATCAGGATGTTCATCTGTCATCCCATAGTAAAACTGTCATGCAGGTTAATGTTGAACAACCCCAGGCGCGCACGTTATCATTTCACTGCTGCATGTGTGACCCCACTTCCTGTTGCAAATATGTCCTCAAAAAACAACAAAAAACTGTTTATTCTCTAAATCTCTAAGCTGGGAAATGAGTTCACTTTTCCATGTTAATAAGTATATGTATTAAATGCTGATGTAGATTTAAATTGCCTGGAAATGATTTCATTGAGTGGGCTGCAGAAAGTAGAAAATGGCACCGGGGGGTGTAATGAGTCAAAAAAACAAAAACCAGCAAACGAAGCAGTTCACACTGCTGTTTTCCTCAGGTTTCATATAAATGTCATATAAAGGTTCATATATTTATATTTATATTTCATATAAAGGTTTCTGGGAAACCTTGGATTCCCAAGGTCCAGTGAAAGGAACTCTGGATGCTTCAGCATACCAGGTCATATTGGACAATTCCATGCTGGAACCGGCTGAATAGCTGGTGTCTACATATATAAGTCAGTGATCTTCAACCGTGGTCTTCAGGGCCGTCGATGAGGATGAATATTAGGTAACATTAATTAGAATCTCAGGTAAACGTGGTAAAACAAAGATTAACTGCAGTTAACTGCCGAGTCAGTACCTGCAAACATGTCTTTCCCCCTTAAAAAGTGCTCTTCAGAACCCTGCGGATGACATCACAGAAGGTTTGTCCAGCCCTCTTTAGGGTTATCCAGCCTTCACCTACATGAAACAGCACTTTAACAACACATGACTTTTGTGGCCAAAATTTGATATGACTCAGGTGTTTTTGCTTCGAAACAAAGAAATCAATTGTATCAGAAAGTTGTTGAAAGGAGCCACAGTTGAATCACTCGCCACTGAAGAAGAGCTCCAAAACAGAGGTGTTTGTCATCCAGCAGGCTCATCTGTTCCTTCAGATTCAGTGTTGCTTTCTTGGGATTGATTCAATACGATTTGTAAAGCGAGTGTGGAAGTAGAAGGATCACAAAGATGCCAACTGTGACTTTATAAAACATACCTCTGCTTATTTTAATGGTGAATCTAAATCTGAGACCTTCACTATATCCTCCATATCATATGAATACATGTTCAACAAGACAAAAACAAACAAAACGAAACAAGAGACCAGACAAAGGCACTCCACAGACTGTATGTTGTGCAGAGGCGGGAAAGGGAAGAGAGCAAATATTTGCCCTCACGAGAAGAGTATTTTGGTTTCAGGCACCTGGTCTAAAGTCCAGAGGCTAAAAACCAAAATGCACATCTGCACTTCCCTCAACTCTGTTTGCCAGCCGAAACTGGAACATGCAGCTCCAGCCAACTGCAAACACGGATTCAGAGCTCGACGGTGCAGGTGTTGTTTGACCTCGGAGTCCAACAAGCGAGTCATTTCTGTTCCCAGCATACAGGAAGATGTGGCTCTCTGCGTGTCAGCAGGCAGGATTTTAAGGCCTTTCTGGGAAAGCTTCCGGATCGTTCCCCGGACAGAAACACGGAGCAGCGAGCTTCTCGTTCTCACACACGTACGAGTCCCCGTGTTGCGTCTACGCAGGCTGAGATAAGGCCGCTGCAGGGTTTGGCGAGGGGTTCTGGATTAAATTTACGAGGAGGTGGTGTCTGTGGGAAGTTTTCAAGGATTAGGCTTTAAACTGGCAGACTGTTGACAGGAGACTTCTCACGAGTCGTAATGTTAACACCACCATTACATAACTGCAATGATTGTACGACACCTCAATCGGAGATCTTTGTTTTTTTAATCCTCCCACACAACTATTTTTAGAGAAACTGGATTCAAGACTCTTGATCAAATTAACCCCAAATGATGGTATGTGAGTACATAATACTTTGATTTTTGGAAGCTTTTTTTTTTTTTTTACCATTTCTTAAACCCTCTCTTCCTTTCTTTATTTTCACACCACATTGATTTGAACTGAATAAATAAGGCGTAAAGGTTGTCCAAAGCTTTCAGGAGGTGAAGCCAAATGGTTTGATATGAATTTACAAAACTCTACAGAAGAAAACTGTGTGGTCTCATTAACTGGAGAGACGTCTTGATCAGGAACTCATACCAGAAGAAAATGTAACTCCTGGAAGCAAAAAAGATTTATTCAATCTTTGGGATTTTTTTTTTAAATTAGTGCAGTTTCCATTACAGGATTCCTTTTTTGATATTTGTTTTTGCACGAATCTAGGGGTCATGGAGACAGGCCTAGAGACATGTCAGGAGTCAACAGGAGACTCCGAAGTAAGCTTATACTTGTGTTTGTGTTTTTCTTGGTTCTTCTGGTTTGAGCTTGTGTTTATGGTGTGTTTACTGTTTTATTTTAAAGTCTGGTACCTAGTGTGTTTTGGTTCTAGTTGAGCGCCAACCATCTAAAGCCCTGTTTCCACTGAGTGGTTCGGTCCAGGCCGGTACGGTCGGGTACGATCGGGTATAATTGGGTACGGTTGGGTACAGTCAGTATGGTTGGGTACGGTTGGTACGGTCTGATACGGTTGGGAATGGTCCGGTACAGTTGGGTATGGTCGGGTACGGTTGGTACGGTCGGGTACAGTTGGGTACAGTTGGGTACGGTTGGTACGGTCGGGTACGGTTGATACAGTCGGGTATGGTTGGGTACGGTCAGTATGGTCGGGTACGGTCTGATACGGTTGGGTATGGTCCGGTACAGTTGGGTATGGTCAGGTACGGTTGGTACGGTCGGGCACAGTTGGGTACGGTATATGGTTGGGTACGGTCAGTATGGTCGGGTACGGTTGATACGGTTGGTACGGCTGGTACAGTCGGGTACGGTTGGGTATGGTCAGTATGGTCGGGTACGGTTGATACGGTTGGTACAATCGGGTACGGTTGGTACAGTTGGGTACGGTTGATACAGTCGGGTACGGTTGGGTACGGTCAGTATGGTCGGGTACGGTTGATACGGTTGGTACGGTTGGTACAGTCGGGTACGGTTGGGTAGGTCAGTATGGTCGGGTATGGTTGATACGGTTGGTACGGTCGGGTACGGTTTGTACAGTTGGGTACGGTTGGGTAAGGTTGGGTACGGTCAGTATGGTCGGGTACGGTTTGTACAGTCCGGTACGGTTGGGTACGGTCAGTATGGTTGGGTACGGTTGATACGGTTGGTACGGTTTGTACAGTTGGGTACGGTTGGGTAAGGTTGGGTACGGTCGAGTACGCTACCAAAAACATCAAAAGCCAAACAGAACAAAAACGACCTGCCGGACGAACCTCCATTGTTGGTGTTTGAAGTGTCACATTTGTTGGCGTCGCACTAGTATGACGCCATGCTAGGCATTTGGTCTAACATCCACATGCCTTTCCGAGCCATACCGAACCAAACCAAACCGTACCCAACGAAACGGAACCGTACCGTACCGTACCGTACCGTACCAAACCGAGTCGCATGCCAAACAAAGATTTGTAGCAGTTCCTAAACTTGCACCTGGAGGCAGACTTCCACAATAAAACGTCCAACTTTAGAGTGGTAATAAACATATTTACAGCCCGGTTCAAAAACCATTTTGGTCTCAAGGGATTGATTTCACACCCATGACAACTCTGACGGGCTGAATGTCTTTTGTCGGCTCTGCCAGTGGCTGGCTGTTATCACTTCCTCATCTATAATCATCATGGTACTGCGCTCAGTGAAGCAACCAGCCATTTGAACGAACCCAGCGTTGGCTAAACGCGACAGTGGTCTTTGATTTCACTGCTGAGAACAACGGTATAACGGTGTATTCTGTGGCAAACGTTTGCCGGCAGCTCTGATGAGATTTCAGCTGGGATCAGTTGAAGGAGCTGGTAACCAAAGCCAACTTTGATTGACATCATTGGTGTCGAAGAAAAAGATGCCTCAAAACCGCTCCCCAGAAGCCTATGGGTCATGTGACCTAATGCTTCGTCCATTGTTTTTTTCAGTCATGGTTCTAGTTTGAGTTTCTTGCCCAATCTTTCTTGATTGTTCGCACCGATGTAACATCAGCGTAAATAGTCTTGGCTGTGTGGGTCTGAGTTTTTTATTGATCTGTGGGTTGTTTTTTTGTTTATTTTACCCCAGTGGCCCTTTTGCGGAGGGTTTTTGAGGTTCTTTTAAATCCTGTCTGTGAAGCCTTTTTGTTTAATTAAAGGACTTTTGTTTGGACTCTTGCTGTCTCAGTTCTCGTGCATTTGCGCCCTCTCCTCAAGACACATGTTTCTTGACTATATTGTGTTAGATCGCTTTGTGGCAGCCAGGTGATGTTTTGCTTTCACACAGTTTATAAAATGATGCAAAGTAACAGAATCTATAGCTTATGAATTTCCTTTATTGTAGGTTATTTAAAGTTTGTTGGCCACAGATCATCTGCAGACAAAGGCAACTTTGATGTGATTTTATTTGACAAGTGGAAGTAGCTCCTGTTGCATGTGATCCTTCTCCTGCTCCTCCTGAACTTTGTGAAATTCCCATCAAATACGATAAAATATTTCAAATTTATTTAGAAGTTTTTAAGGTTTGTGCATACTGCATTAAGATTTTAAAGTCTGATAATAATATTTACATCAGCTCTGTGAGGTCAAAGGCAGGAGCGTTCAGAAGTTCAGTACTAATTAATATTTTCATGGATGTCAAAACATGCATTTGTCTTTGCAAGCAGTCGATGCACAAGTTTGCTCATGAAAAAGGTCGAAAGTAAGCTGGAAATGGAAAGTTGGGGAAGGTTTGTACAGTAAATCATTTTGTTAAGTGGAAAATGACACAAAATACATAATTTTCTTGAATCAGGCTCTTGTTCTTGTTCCTCGCAGAACAACATTGAGTGTGTGTGTGTGTGTGTGTGTGTGTGTGTGTGTGTGTGTGTGTGTGTGTGTGTGTGTGTGTGTGTGTGTGTGTGTGTGTTTCAGAGATGCTGATTCGGAACCGGGATGCAGGAGCTGAGAGCTGAGGCTCCTTCAGTCTTGGTGGGACCGTCCTGTTCAGTTTGCTCAAAAGGGCGAGAAACATAATTCGCCTATACAAAGACTCGATTTTTGCATCTTAGCCGTCCCTACAAATGTGCTCCACATTGCCAAGATTGAAGCTAAAAATAGAAGCCTGAATGAAAAGTTGTTTGCTGCCATCAGGGATGCGTGAGAGAAGCATGTTGTTCCCGATGTGAGCTCATTGTTACGGGTTTGTGTGGCTTTTCTCATGCGTTATTGGCGATGTTACGAATGCGACAGCTCTGCAATTCAGGTAAATATCCAGCATCATCTCTTATCTTTTCTGTGGGGAGAAAAACATGGAAAGATCCCTCTAATTGTGGAATTTCAAGCCATTACTCCGGCTTGGAAAACAGTTGTCGATGCAGAAGTGTAAAGTCTATCTTCACCACCCCCCAACCAAGTTACAATGTTTGACATCAAAGTAGAAATAAACATGTCTGCAGCCTGTTGATGTTGATGTACTTCAAATGGTCTTAAAAAGAAAATGAATAATTCTGGTTGAGTCGCGTTGTGGTCCCGGTATGAGGCCAACGGGCTGCTGTGTGACACCGTGCGGGTCGTCCTGCTGAGTCTCCGTTCTGCTGACTACAATAAACACACAGTGGGTTAAAGACTTAATGGTGAGTTCAAGTCAGTAATTGCAGGGAGACCTGACACTGACGGAGTGCAGGGTCACGTCTAACAGGGAGGGGTGCGCTTGTTTACTCAGTGACAGCCCGTCATTACATCACCATCTGATTACATCATCTCCTACGGGGACGGATGACACATCCCAGCTACTCTCGTGATTGGCTGTGTCGGGTGGCCACGCCGCAGCCCGCCACGGCTGTGGGGTGAACTGTGGAGCCTTTGTAAGAACCTCATCTGCCAGCCTCTCCGTTATATCCAGCATCACAGCAGAGAGTCCAGCTCTGCGCTCGTCGCCGCGCCTCAGAAGCAAACTGCGATCTGACGATCGACTCGGGCAATAAAACACAAATGTGGTCAAAGTAGTTCGGCTTTGATCATGCGTCTCAAATCACTCTGGAACTCATTTTACCCTTAAGTTTGGTTTTCACTCACTTAACTTGGTTGTTACACAGCTGAAATAATTTGTTTTGTGCGATCAGACTGCACGGGCCTCGGAAACCAACAAACATTATTAGTGGTTATGTTTTCATGGTTAAATGGAGAAGCTGAGCTTGTGGCTCATTAACATGCGAGGCTGATTATTCAGAAGCCTCAAACATTCATTCACAACCCACTTTAGTAAAGCAAAATAAATGGTACTTTATTAACGCCAAAGAGAAATGAGATAGTTGCAGTATACATATATTAGTTGGAGGTGCAGCAGAGAGAGAGCCCCTAGTGGCCAGTCGAGGACCTGCACCTGTTCTTACTTCTGCTTCATCCTGGACGTTGGACTGTTGATATCTGTCCGGATTGTGTCGTGACTCATCAGTTTCTGGGTCTAGTTCACGCAGCACATCTCAGGTTAAATCTGAAAACAAGCGAGATTCTTGAAGGGATCCTGATCTGTTTGGTCTGGGATCTCCAGGCCTCCTGTCTCCACCCTGCTCTGCGGCTGGAGGATTTTCTTGGAAGGATTCAAGCTCAGCTCATCTCCACTGAAGCAACATTCTTCATTTGAAGAGCTGTTTACATGTTTATCTGTTCCTTGTCATGACTTTTTGGAATAAACCTGCTGAGCTTGTTTCTGCGATCTCTGTATTAAATCTGTAAGTTTGTTTTTTTGTTAAACTGACAGTCAGATTTATGATTTGACTTTCATCCATATTATTGCAGTTTGTCAGAAGCCTTGAAATAAATCCATTCCTCATCCTGTTTTTTATTAGTTCAGTCTGTTTTCTGGTTCAGCGCAGGACGATATTAGTGTAAATGTCATGTCAACAAATGAGTACAATCTGGTATTTCCTCTGTTAATTATTCGCAGTAATACATAACGGGGCCCTCTCTCGCCTTCAGGAGCAATAAAACGAGGGGAGGACTCGGGGGGAGGAGCATCTGACTTTTCTTGCTCCAGTTCAGTTGTCGTGTTTACCCCTGGGGTGATGTTCCCACCACTAATTTCACTTGTCATTAACCTCACAAATGGATTTTCCCATTTAATCCGGTTACATCACTGGGTGCCTCTATTATTACAACCAAATCAGAAAAAGTTGGACCCAAATGCAAATTGAAAAATAAAGCAGTTTTATTTTCACATTTACATGTTTTATCTGTAAATATTTATATATATATACATCCATTTTTGACTTTCTTGCCTGGTAGAAAGGTGAAAAATCAAAATAATTTTGTAATAATTTTAATCTTTTATTTCTCTTTGTGCAACCGGGCGATTAAAGATGTTCTGGACATCCACCTGACAAAAACTGATGAGATGAAAAAAACCCAACATTGACTTTAAAATCAAAGTAATTTTAAGAATCACTGTTATTTTTGTTATTTTTCATGAGGTAAGATTGTATAAGATAAGTAAAGAGTGGTGTTTTTGTTCTTTTAGACTCTTCATGCTTGTTCTGTCTTGTTTTGATCTTCATTTCCTGCCTTCAGTCGGCATCAAGCGCCCGACCTTTAACCACAATTTTACTCACATTTCTCAAAAAGTATGCGTCAGGTGTGTGTCACATTGTGTCACCTATTTTACCATCTAAGATGATCAAATGAGAGCTCAGAGCATGAGAATCATGATGCAGAAAGTGATTAAGTCATGAGAGGACGTTTCCTGGCTGCTCATCAGACGTAAGGAGGCCAATGAAGCGTGAACGAATCGTGGAGCTGCTGCTCGTCTGGTGGCCACAAAACATGACACAACGTTCTGTAGATCAACCAGAACCTGCCAATGTTGGAAATCACAACTTCTTCTTTTTTATTTCACCCTGCTGATTCTGTTCAACTTACCTGGAAGTCCATATAAAGCTGATTTTATTGTCTCTGTTTACATATTAATTTCACAGATAAGTTAAAGTTTTAATGAAAACTGTTCCAAATCCTTTAATTCCTCTTTTTTTTTAACTAACCCTGTCCTAAGGAGACTTAATTTAGCTCAGAATTGACAAATGAAAATGAGAATGTATCAGCATCCACCAGGTGTTTGTGTATAAATACCTGGTGCGAAACTAAACACCAGGGGCTACATCCGGCTTTGTAAGTTTTGCCAGAGCTGATACAGAGCTTGTAGTTCCTCAGTTGACCACTAGGGTCCACTGGGTTCAGGTCAGTCTTGTTTTAAAGATAATATGCTCTGTTGTGTTGTTGGTTGTATGAACAGACCTCTGCAACCAGTTCTGGTCTGCGATCAAAGGGATCCGAGGCGGAGGCCCCCAAACCGGTAACTAATTAGGCCTTTAACCAGATGTGACCTCCTACGACTGGCTGGCTTGTAGCCTGTAGCTGCTCATCAGCCCTTGGACAAGCCAGCTTTGCATCTGCTCCATTCATGGCCAACATGGAAATTGCGGCAGCAGGTTGGACTGTTGAGTTGATCTGAATGCTGGGATGGTTTGTTCCACATTTGTCCAGTTGTAAAAAAAAATAAACAGGGATGAGATTAGTCAGTTCCTACCAACACAGTGTCCTCCAGAAACCACAATAAAAGGGCCTACAAACTAAGTTTTTGGAAAACCTGTGGGAGCAGAAATGTTAAACTAAGTATATACATACCAGGTTGAAAACACATCATGGATAAATATATTTCACTTTGAGTGCATATCCCTGTGGATCCCTTTAGTAAAAACATCCACACACTAAAAGTCCATTCTGCAACATCTCCAATTTAATGTACCAAGACAGATTGTATTATTGTGTAAAAGAGCATATAGAGGGTGTTTCTGAAGAGTAATGTTTACTCTCTCCAAACTGCTCATGAGCACATGATCACAAAGGCTCCAGCTGGGGTTCAGTTTATTTAACACAAATATATTGCACAAAACCCTTTCTTTATAGAAGTTAATGCAAATAACAAAGAGACTTGTTAATAATTAATTTGTCCGTCTGTATTATGTGCTTGAAATATTTGTTTTTTGAGGCCACAAACAAAATTGTATTTAGGGCCACAAAAATCCGAGGACCGGCCCTGATGGCAAAAAAGGTATAAACAAAGTCAAGGTGGGGCTACAGAAAAAAAAAAGTTATTTTCCTTAGTGTGACGGCCATCTGAGTGAGTTTCTGTCACAGCGGTCATCCTGACACTGCTGCGGTTAAAATGGGTTGAAGGATTTCTTCAGGAGCAGGCTCAAACAGGTCCAGACGTTTGGACGACCCAGGCACACGACCGAGCTGTGATGAAGCAAAAGCACTCAGGCGGAAGTGTCTTGTTTCAAAATAGAAAAACAGACCGGAGGGTACATTCCTGTGTGTGTGATTAAACAGCATCCTGGAGCTGAGTCAGGCCGCCAGCTCCTCAGGTGTTCAACGGCGAGTCCAGAACCACAGTTTCTGATTGGTTCTCCGCATTTTTCTTTATTTTTATTTCCACTCAGTCAGGACTCTTGGAGCTGTGTCAGCTGACTTACATCTGCATGAGCAGACATGCTCTCGATTCCTCTGGAAGTTGTAATAATGAGTGATTGTCGTCTGCGTGAGGACGCTTACCTGCCCGCTGCGTCTGCGTATCTAAACCGTCGTCACAGTCTAAAGCTGACTGCATAAACGTTCTGCAGGTTGGAATTATAGCCTGTTTATTTATGTTTAATTACTTTTTAATAGGTCTACCCTCTGTCATAAACGTGCCTTACAGTATCTGCAGGACGGATGTCGGGGGGGGGGGGGGGGGTTACACAGATCAACAAAGGGAATTCTGCAAACCATTAATCTCCTGCAGGTTGGCCTGTTTCTCTTTCATCCTGTAAAAGGAGATCTGTAACCGTGGAAGTGCCACCCACCACATGTGCACGCCGCTGTGACACATACCTGTCATCTGTATGAGGAAATCCGCTTCAAAGGGAAGTTTTTATAGCATGGAATAAAAACTTGTTTTTGTGTCCAAATGCAGATGGAAACTGCCATGTGAGTCTTTGCTCAGACTGAAGACGGATTAGACGTCATCAACCCGTCCTGAAAAGCTGAACCTCAATCTCAGCACACGAGGGAACCCACAAAACATTAAATGAAATTTACAGCTGTTATTCCAAGAGTGTGGTCTTACAATCTCGTATATTATTAACAGAACAAGGGAAACATGTAGAAAGGCAGATGTTTTACCATTTCATGACAAAATTAGCTCATTTTTAATTTTTTCTCAAGTCAAAATGTTTTTATATAGCACATTTAGAAACAACAAGGTTGACCAAAGTGCTTTACAATCGGATAATAAAACAGAAATTATTTAAAAGTGGGAAAATATATTAAAAAGGATTTAGGAAACTATAAAATCAAAATAGCAGTACAGTCTAATATCCATCGGTGTCCTACTCTACTTAGAATTGAAAGCCAAAGAGAAGAAATATGTTTTTAACATGGACTTGACACATAGCTAAAGTCTGAGCGGTGCGAGTATGAAAAGACCAGCCGTTCCCAGCTTTGAGCTGCCACTGCAACAGCTCCAACAGCTCCAACAGCTCCATCACCTCCGTTTTAATCCTGATGGTGGAACGTCTAGAAGCAGCTGGTTGGTCGACCGCAGTGATCTTACTTGTGTGGATGTGGAGGAGTTCTGACAGATGAGAGGTGCCATTCCATTTAAAACTTTAAAAGTCAACAATGAAATCAATTTGGAATCGGATGGGAAGCCAGTAGAGGGATGCCAAGACTGGAGTTATATGATCAGGCTTCTTGGTGCCTGTTAAAAGTTGAGCTGCAGAGTTCTGAACCAATTGCAGTCACAGAAAAGATTGATCAAAACCAACAAACGGCGCATTGCAGTAGTCTAAACACGATCTAACAAAAGCATGAATGACTTTTTCTAGATCCTGTGCAGGAAGATGGGGCTTCCACTTAGCCATGACCCGTAGGCGGAAAAAGCTTGATTTTACCTCAGCATTAATCTGTTTGTCCAACTTTAGAGTGATGTCAAAAATCACACCCAGGTTCCTGACATCAGAGCGACTACATGAGGCCAGAGAGCCAAGAACGCCAGTCGAACCGCAGGCCACATCTGATTTACCAAACTAGGTGACCTCCGTCTTGTTTTTATTAAGGTTTCAGTAAGTTAAGTTTTGAGGTCTTTCAGACAGTCTAACAAAAGCTGTAGTGAAGCGTTGCCGTCTGATCTAATGAACGTTTAAATCTGGATATCAGCAGCAAAACAATATTATGCTTCGTAAATATAGACCCCTGTTGTGTGAAATTTTCTTAAGGTTCGTTGGAGGTAGGTACACAGAAAGCACACACAGACTAGGATATAGGAATATAGGAATATATATTTATTGTCCCCAAAGCGAAGCACAAGCAATATATTTGGTTATATAGACAAAACACACAAGAACATAACTTGAATTATATGACTAAAACATGCACATATAAAATATTATACAGGTATTTTACACACAAAATCCCACTCACTGTGATTCTAGCAGAATCAAATCCCTTTGGTTTTCATATATACACAAACCACATGTACTATGAGGCTGGGACCAACCTGTGTCCCCCGCTGAGCACAGCCAAAGTCAGTCACACAAACTTAAGTTTATCACAAGCTTCAGTTTATCAAACAGGCATTACTCACAACAGACTATGTTGCTAGAATAATCGTGTCATTTATTCCCCGCAGTGCATAGTAACCAAAACAGGCGGTGGTGAAGCATACATAGAGAATACCCTCAGTGCATTTCTCTAATCTCTCTTTACCTTGACACGCGAACTGGAGAGCCGAGCAGTTCTGGAAAAAGAGTAGCTCCAACCTTGCTGGACGTCCGTACGCTAAACTCACAGCAGACTCTGACCCGGACAGAGACTTTCCGTCGCTATATTCTCTCGTACAAGGGCCGTGTGTGAGATGGGGGGGCCAGACCCTCCCACAGACAGACCCTGCTCTTGGGAACAGATCCTGGTTTACAAAACATGTTTTGTAAACCAGGAACCGTTCTCAGAACATGCTATCAAAACAACAGACCTTTCCCAGCTCTACTCACAAAATAACAAAAACTTCTCTCAGGCACACAAAAGAAATAACAAGCCTTTTCTCAGGAACTAACAAAATAACAAGACTTTTCTCAGATATAAGCGAACAATTAGAAAAACATCTTACATAACCAATGTTTGGTCTGACCAGGACAACTAACAATAATTCTCCTTACATTCCACCCCTTGGCCTGGTCAGACCAATACATTCAATCAACCAAGTTTTACTTATGTAGTCATGTTTGGTCAGATCAGGACAACAAAACAACAATCAAAAAAAATGTTCCTTACAACCCCATAGGCAAATATACAATGAAAACAACATAGGGCCCAAAATAGAGCCTTGAGGAACCCCATAATTCAAGGGAGCTGAAGAAGAAAAGCATTCACCGATGTGAACCGAAAACGTTCTCTGACAGGTGCGACCTGGCCAACTTTAAAACCGTACCTTTGATGTCAACCCATTTTTCTTAACATCAAGATATTGTGATCCAAAAGCACCAAACCAGCAGATTTACCAGAGTTAAAAAAGTGAAAAAAAGGTCACTGACAACTCTTTAAGGAGCAGTTTCTGCGCTGTGGAGGTATTGAAGAGCTCCATCAGGTGTGCTTCAGTGAGATGATTGCAGGACTGCAGCCTGTCGTGACGTCAGGCTGGGATTGTGACAGGTGGTGCACGAACAAAACAGACATGATTCTGTTGTGTTAGTCAGTTTTTGGACTCAGGAACATTTCCAGAAATCACCGTAACATTCATAACTGCACGTTAAATCTCTGTCATTCAAAGAGCCAGATGTGAAGGTGATCCAGAGGGACCACCGTCCTCTGAGCCAAAGCTGATTTAAAATTGATTGATGCCAAAGTGGAAAACGAGGATAATCGAGGAAATATCTTTCATCGTATGTCCAAATCGGCTGTCCCACGTCGTACAATGTGAGCTGTTTGACGACTGCTATCACCCAGCAATCCTTCATCAGTCTCCTTCATCATCGGCTTGTAGCCTACGACTCGAAGGAATCATCGTGCAGTCTGTGCACGCCGTTCCTGTTCATGGAATGAAAGGAAAGATCAATGCTGAGTGGCGTACAGGTTTTAGAGGAACGTATGCTCCAGATAACGGCTTTTTCAGGGAAGGCTTTGCATTTTTCAGCAAGACAATGCTAAATCCCACACTGCATCGATTACAGATGGTTCAGTTGAAGGAAACATCTGGCACATCATGAAGTGACACATACATCAGAGACGGGACTAGTGAGCAGCATTAATCCTGTTGGAAAACATGGGACAACATTTACTCTCCCTGAACTCCAGCAACTGGTCTCCTCAGTTCCTGAGTGGTCAACATCTCCCTGTCTCAAAGTTTACGAGAGGTGTTGCTGCCTTTAAATCCAAAACTACCTCTTTATTTTTTGGTGAAGACACATTTTTGCAGTCTTAGCATTTGATGTTTTATGTTGATGCTGCAGATCACTGCATTCTCTTTTCCTCTGGATGGTTTTATCGATCTTTATCTTGGGAGCTTTAAATGTTTTAAGACATTTTACATTTTTATGCACTGCTTGTCCATTTTATTTTTTAATATTCTCTCAGTAAACACATTTGGGGGTGATTATCTGGAGTGTCCTTTCCAGAAGCCCCTCCTTCACCCTCCCTTTCACCCCCACCAGCACCAATATTTAATACTTCAGTGATCAACCCTGAAATCCTCCGACAACCTGGAAGGTGGCTTCAAAGCACCTGCAGACAAACCCCTCCTTCCATGTGACATTAGTCAGTCTGTCTTGGCTTCAGACTTACTTCTACCGGCTGCTTTTGTGTTTTCTGTTACTCAAGCGTGCAGCGTGTGCATTACCGAGAACCTTTGATGTCTGAAACACAACTTAAGCAATGAACTTCCAGGAGTGTTTTTCTTCCTGCAGTAACAGTGTCTGAAAATCCTTTTTCTATTCCTGTTGTCTTTTACATTTATTTAAATAAAAATGCAAAATTATTCCATTATTATTTAAAACAATAGATTATTTTGGTGTATTTCCACTCAGAGTAACTCACATCTTACGTCATTTTTCTTACGCTGGCTACATCATCAAGGTACATACAACGGTTTTGACTGGAAACCGGTGTCCAACCATCTCAAACGCTCAACATTCATGCAAGTAAAACAAGTCAAATGTCTTCACCATGTTATAATCTTTCGGTGTCAGTCTGTGGTCAAAAGTATGTTAACGTCTCCCTGAAAAAATTAAGTTTACTTCCAGTGTTGACTCTAATGCCATGTTTCCATCACCACATGTCAATATGTGGTGAGGAGCATTGTTTGGGAGCTTCGGGCTGCAGTTATCCCGGTCTCAGAGGGTTTTTCTCTCAGCCATTCTGGCACCAAATCTGAAGAGCACTGGGTTGTGTAAACTATCCTCGCCTGCAGATATGTTTGTGGCTTTTCTGTGCAAAAAAACATGTCTCATTGTGTCCCTGCTGCTTCTGCAGGTCAAAATGCCAGATCTGAAGTCGTTTGAGGTCACCTACTTCCTGCTGATTGTCAGGGAGATCGGCGTGGTGGCCGCGATAAACCGCTTCAGGAAGCTGCTGGACTGGAAGCGCTCAGTAGGAGCAGGAGGCAAAGCAGGCTGGGAATACGGGCAGGGAGTTGGAAGTGGCAGTGGAAATGGTGGTTGAGGGAAAACGATGCTGGTTTTTGCATCTGAATATATCCGCTGCAACCCCTAAAACATGCTGCGCTGTGGATAAGTGCGCTCACAACATGAAGAGTGGAAATGGCCATGTGTCATGACCACAGCCTTTCTCTTTCAAGTCTTTAACGGTGTAATTTTTCCTCTCCTGAAACAAAAACCCGCTTTCTTCCTGACCCCTGACTGAGGCAGTCCCCTTGTCTGAACCAGTTCACCTGCCTCCACGGACCCACCAGATGTTGATAAAAACAGCTACACTGAGGACAAGCTCTTCTCTGGGCTGGAGAAAGGAAGGTTAAACCCACTCAGACCCGTGCTCAGGGACGTTCTGAAGACGATGGAGAACATTAACTTTTGTATCTCATGGCTGAACTACAGCATTGGCTCCACAGACACGGGAACGCATTACAAACAGCCCCTGGAACGACACGTGGAATAAACACTGCATGAACAGAACCAGATGTTGCTGCAGCCATAAAGCGGAGCGTGCTGTGATCCTGCCCCGGGTTGGGCCGATCCCCAGCGACACAGCGGAAAAGCAGCTCCAGCTTTAGGTCTTAGCAAAACATCGCTCTTCCTGTCCCTCACAAGAGCACCGTTTCACTCTGAGGCTCTTCACGTCTTTACGTAAGAACATTAACTCTGTGAGCGGCTGAAGCAGCGTCTTTGATGTGTCCTCGATGCTACTTCCTTTAACCGTCTGGCCTGAACTGTTTCACATTCAGTGAAAGAGTTTACGGTTAGTTACAATAAATCACCATAAAAAAGTTTAAGAACAATAAAATGGAAGATAGGCCGCCAGGCAGTTTAAAGCAGGCAACTCCGAAGAAGCGCTTCAAAGTTCCACTTCTTTGCTCTCTGGAGTAAATCATTCTCGTTTTGAGGATAACGTGACCTGTTGTACAGTTAAATGTGCGAGTCTGCTGAGCCTGGTTTGGTTGTCCTGGAGGGTCCAGAGACGAAGATACGCTCACACAGCAGCATCGCGGTGACTCTCCGGGTGGTGCTTGGGACACGCCTTCGTCAAACCATTCTTTGTTTTTGCTTCACACATAAGCCACATATGAAACACGTGTTTCATCCTACAAGGACTCACTTTCCACGGCCTCTCCCTCCACCTGGGCCTCTCCCATAGTGACAGTATTTTTCCAGCTTTCTTCTCCCTGACGTGACCAAAACTCCAGCTTCATCAGGAAATCCAAGCCTCACAGGTCAGCTCAATCCCGTTCACCACGACAGACCGATGCGGCGTCGCCATCCTGCTGACGCCGCAGAGATCCGCCTGTCAGTCTCCCGCTGCATTCTTCCCTCAGCTGGGAACAAGACCCCAACATGCCTGAACTCGAGAAAATTAATGATCAATGTTCCATTAAAACTTTATTATTTTCATCAACTTTTACCAGACATTAATAATTTTTGTTTAAAGGAACACAAGCTTCGCTAATTCAAACCTGCGACGTCATCAACCCAACTCAGGCTGCTGATTGTGTTGAGAAAAAAAAGCAGGTCAACCTGCTCAGGTGGGCGACGTGAACGCAGCCCAGAGACCGTCTGGGCGGGAAACACTCGCTCTGCCGGGATACTGGCGCCCGAACAGCCTGAGGGACCTCGATCCATCACTCTCGTTAAAGAGAAATAAAGCAAATAGAGTGAGGGTCAATATATATTTTCCCGATTTTTCTTAAGTTCAAATGATCCCACACCAAACATTGCTCACTTTATACCTACTTTTGATTTCTACGGTAGCCTTGTGGTCCAAGTCTAGAGACAAATTATTTTGACTACGATAAATTGCGCCCCCTGCTGGCAGCTTCGGACCAATTTCACATGGTCGAACAAGAATCTAAATCAGTTATTGATAATTGATTAATACTGCCCATCCCTTTTCTCATCCCATCCTCTTCACACTCGGGTTCGAACCGCTCCAGTGAGAGTTGCAGGTCATGTCCTGATGGTGCCACCAGAACCCACTTCTGAGCCCCCCAAACCAGACCCCCTTGTACATTGAACTTTATATTTTAACTGGGCAGAACTGCTATTTTTTCTTGCATTTCATCATGTTGACAAAAGCAAAGCAAACAGAATTCAGCATTTTCTTCCTCCACGGAAATCAGACGCAGGACGTGATCTGCAGTTCCTCTCCTGATTCTTACGTGACCAACACCAATAAACTCCCAAAGCATCGGCACAGAAACGTGATCGGCTTTCTGTCCTTTGAAAAAATATTTCCAATGAACATAAACAAAGCAGCAATTATGTGCCTTCCAAAATGTAACTGCACACCCGCAAGCAGCATGAAATCATTTATGGGAGACAACAGATTTCTGGAAGTTTTCAGGGAAAAATTCATTTTCTTAAACATAATGACATGAGTTACAACACAAAGGCCTTGATATTTTACAAGATTGTTATTCCGAGGCATTAATGAGATTCCATAAATTTGGAGTTAAAAACCCTGATGGCTTTTTTGGCATAGAAACTTACTTTTGTTGTAACTCAAAACTTGGGCTGCATGTGGACGTTTGCAGAACCAACAACTTAGTGAGATTAGTCTCCATGGCTCGTGTATATTTTCACTGAAAACAACAGATTTTCACATTCCAGTGCATCATTTACTCATCTGACAAGTATTATGGTTCCAGCCTCGGATTTTTAGATGATGCAAAACATTTTCCCCGATGGGTGGAGTCTAGATTGCTTTATTTTCTGTTCCCAGGACCAACTTTAGAGAGAGAAAAAAGGGGGGAATATCTGATTTGTAGGGAGTTTTTTTCTGCATCCACCCTGTTGTTCTGACAAAAAGTGCTTCTATTCCACCAAAGCTGCGACTTGCCACTTTTCTGTCTGCTGTTACACAACCGCGGGCCGGAGAGCCGAACGTTCTCATGCTGATTTCAGCTGCCAGCACAGGCCGTTTCAGAAAACCCGCAGGCTGCCAAGGCCGAGTCAAGGTCTCTGCATCTGCATCTGCATCTGCCCCTGAGGGGCGTAGACGCTGTCATCTGCATTTATTACAGTTTTGATGTCTTCTTTTTTATGACTCTGAGCTCCATATGAACATTATTTAAAAGATTTGATTCAAAGAGGAAGTAGCACGATGTAATTCAGCAGTAACGATGCATGTTGACGTATGATTTAATCATTTTTGAATCAGTTTTAAAAGCCAGACGTAACTTTTTCTCAGGGCTTCAAAAAGTGCTGTTTAGTGAGCGACAAAAGCAAAATCACAAAGACATTAAGCTGTTGTGACTTTTAATTCGCTGTTTTGATTTGCACTTCAGGGCCACCGTACTCATCTTACCAATTATGTTAATATGCAGGTTGTTTTTTTTAATCAATTACTGTCATACATGGACTCAAATGGCCTCTCTGAGAAGTTCCAGTCTGGTTTTAAGTTGCGCCCCAGTACAGAAACAGCCCTCTTAAACGTTTAAACGACCTGCTGTTAAGTGTTGATGCAGGTATCCCTGCGGTCCCGCTGCCGTTGGACCCGTCTGCTGCTTTTACACAGTCCACCACAACACCGTTTCATCCTGCCTCGCATGGGTGTGACTGGTTTTAAACGGTGGACAGAGAGGGAGAGGACAGACGGGCGCGTTGGGGTCTTCTGGCAGTCAAAGAAAGGGACTTCATGTCCTGCATTTCTACATACAACAGAACTATCCTGAGACAAAATCAACAAGACAGCTCACCTGGACGTGTTCAGACAGTCTGTCATAAAGCATGCTTCTAAAATATTATATTATTAGATTTCACAGTTTTTTCCATTTATTTCTATAATTTTGTGCATGAAAGAGTTAATGTAACGTTGTGATTCTGCTTCTGCGTTTTGATCCAACTTCTCCTCATCTGTCTTCTGACATTAAAGAAAAAACAAAAGCTTAAATGTTAGGAGAAAACTGGAGCCATAAACCATGTTTGAAACATGGTTTTGGCCTGTTAATTCACTTTATATTTTTATCAATCTTGCCTTCACTTCTTCTGTAAACTTTCACTATAAACAAATGAAAATCACTTTTTTACTGCAGATCAGTTTCTGCATCTTTGTTAGTATTAACACATAATAATAATAGAAAAAACAAGCAAGAATATTAATGTCTATGCTTATTTTTCAATGTCAAAATTAACATTTAAAGTGTTCAAATTTTAATAAAATTGGATATATGATCAAATTAAAATAAAGAGATGTGTAAAATGGTACAGTAAGTGTGTTTTCTCCGACTCCTTTAGTACAGCAGGGTTTAGTGCGACTTGGTCAGACGTTTGGAGGCTGTTGAAAAGACAAATCTTTAATGATCTTTAACGCTTCAGCAGTAGTTTATTGACGTCTAAATGAGTCTGTGGTGGATTAGTAGTGAATTTGTGAGTCAAAATCCAACATAAAACTAACTTCACTAACTAATGTCAGTATTCACCGACAGAGAGAAGCTCCACACATTTCACCGATATATTAGAACAACCCCCCCCAAGTATGTGAACAATACCGTTCACACGGGTAATCTGTCCCGCCCTGTCCTGTATGTCGCTGGTGATTGTGGCTTGAGCTAACAAAAGTATAAATAAACTTGAAAGTGGGGGGCACATGATGGGGATTTTGAAAAGTGTCCCCAGTGCCTACGACGCCTTGAGTTGTGTGTCAGTATTAATTATACAGTCTTGAAATGGTTCTGATCTTGTCTGTCTGATAGGAATGATTCTGTAAGTTAAGACAGTATTCTTTAGCTGCGTCCCCACTTACTTACGGGGTTCCCCAGGGCTCCATAGTGGGCCCTATGCTCTTCTCTCCATATAGCCTACAATTTTCATACAATTTTAATAAAGTGGAATATCTCCATGTCATTTTTTTGTAGATGATCTTTAGATCCATCTGCCAATAAAAGCAGAAAGTCATGTTAAGATTCAGACCCTGCTAAATGGTCTTGGTGATGTGCGGTCATGGTCTCAACAAAAAAAAAGACCTAAATTATTGTATGTGGAAGCTGAAGTATGACGATGTTATTGACCAGTTACATTCTTTCTGCCACTCAGTTGCAAGAAAGGTTGGTGCAATGTTTGACGGTGCGTTTAAATTTGAAAAAAACATGTTAGTTCAGTAGTGAAGAACAGTTTCTTTCATTTAAGACTCCCAGGTAGGTGAAGGTCTGTCTCCCTTCGCAGGACTTCAAGGGAGTCCTTCACGCTTTTATTACACCTCTTTTAGATTCCTGCAACTCTTTGTGCAATGATCTTGATCAGTGGTCACTTTGGCGTCTACGGGCTTCTCAGAACGCGGCAGTTTGCCTTCTGACAGGGAAAAGATCATATCACTCCTGTACTGGCCGGTTTGCGCTGGCTTCCTGTCCGTTTTTGGGATCCCTTTTAAGATTTTATTGTTTGTTTTGAGGTGGCTCAGGGGCACAGCACCACCTTATCTGTGTGAACCTCTGAAACCGCACATTCCAGCTGGAGCACAGCGGTCTACCGATCAGTTCCTCCTGGAGGTTCCCAGGTCCAGACTGAAGAGCTTTTGCAGTGGCAGCCCCCAGACTGTGGAAAAGTTTACCTGTTAATATCCCAGCTGATATACCATCGATCACTCTAAAACACTCTTGAAAACCTTTTTTCATCAGCTCTTAGCACTGACTGAGCGTATGCGTTTTTTAAAATTATTACTTTGACTATTTTATTACATTTGTTTTTAACATTCTTAGATTTATATTGCTTTACTGCTTTGTGTGCCTTGTAAATAAACTTTGACTTTGACTAATATTTACCCTTATTTAGGTTCATAGTAGGTGCTGCTTATAAATAAAGACCAGCAGAAAAATACACATTTACTTTGCATCATTTATTCAGCAGGATCATTACACGCGAGCGCACACAATCATAATAATATTCACCATAAAACCTGACTGGGTTGAACCTGCTGCTTTTTGTGACTTTGGGGACAAAACTCAGATGGTGAAGAGTCTCAAAGCCAAGAGGAAGTGCAGAAGAAGAGAGTGAATGTCAATATGTTGTCCCCCAACAGCCGTTAGTTTGGTTGGACAGAGGTGCCAAGAGTTTCACAGGGATGAATCTGAACATCTGAACATCTGAACATCCATTTGGTAGCTCACCACAAAGCCACACCAACGTCATCTCCTTTGACCTAGTTAGTAAAAATGCAAATGTGACTCCAAACAATTAGCCTCCAAAAGAGCTCGCAGCTCTCTGATGAAGCTCCTGTGAAGCTAAAGCCCGAAGTGACGGCTGCAGAAGCCTTCAAAGAACCCGTTATTATCATTCCACGGCCCGGCGCTCACCGCGGAACAACGAAAATAACAAGAGTCATTTGGCACCCAAACATCTCATCGGATCTGTCGAGCATGCTGGAGCTTTGATAGTTTCTGGATCCGCCGCAGAGGAGCAGCTTTCATTTCTTAAAATAGGCCGTTAAAGTAGGCGACGTTTGAATGTGCCTTCTAGTGTGGAGATGCAGTAGATGGACCTTCCCAGCTGATGCTTCACGTGGAAAACTGAGCGTAAAAAACGTGCTAGGGCCACTTTTAAGTTACAGAAAAATGCTGTCAACTCTTTCTGCATAGTATTCGTTCGTAATGTTTCTCCACATGTTCATTTCTCCTGGTAAATTGGTTTTAACTCTTTTTTTAAACAATCTGACCTCCTCAAGTCCCCGTTGAAGGTTGGTGGTAACTGGAAGTCGCCAACTGGGCTACCTCCAACTCGTGGGCTCGTACCTGTTTATTAGTTAACATCGCAGTGTGGTGCCATGATAGATTAGTTAAAATAGTTACTCTTGGTAACTAAGCTGAAGTTTCCTTCTCCTTTCACCTATTCCTCCTTATTTGGATTAACCGACAGTTGGTGGCTTTAGTTCCTACTACATGCTGCTTTGCAGTAAGATGAAAATGGGGTTTTACAGCACCTGTCGGTAAACCTGTGGGTGACATCACAGGCGGATTGTCCAGTTCTTTTTATCCCGTCTGTGGTTTAACCTGACGGTTGGCTCGGCATGCCTCGGCCTGCCGGTAACTTTAACAGATGGAGTGAAACATTAACTCCCAGATTAACCTGCAGAGCAGTCGGGTTTTGTTTTCACGGCATTTAGCTGCTTCTGAAACTACAGAGTCCTGACATTAATCAAAATGAAACTACTGCAAAAATAACTTCAAAGTTATACAAGGATGCTTTTGAGTAAACAGAGAAGAATGCTTGAGAGCAGTCTGAGATAAACTAAAACAGTCAGCTGTTAAAACAAGAATTCACAGGTATCTGATCACTGATATCTGAGCTGGTTTAGTGTGAACGGTGAAACAAAACAATCATAATGCAGGTGAGTGTTTGAGTGTTGCTGCGAGCGGGATGTCAGAGGCGACAGGTTACGGCCTGTCCTGTGTTTGGAGGCCTGACTCTAAGCTGACATGCAGGAATGTGTCTCCTTGCAGAGCGTGAAATCCTTGCAATGCAATCCGCTCGGCTCTGTGCAGCTGAAACCGTGACCCAGAGAGACAAAGAAGAAAAGAAAAAGATACAGAAAAGCTTCCAGTCTTTGCTGGGTGAAGACCTCAAATTTAGTCTAACAGCCGTGCCACTTTACGTACACTGCATATCTGAACGAAAAACACTGCAGAGGAAAAAAACTGGATTAATGTCAACAGAGTTTATATAAGTGCCTCAAACATGCGTAAAACTTTACGACTGTTTCTGCAGGCGTCCAGCAGAGAGGCCATGTGAGAAACAGTCTGCAACATAAACTCTATTTAAGAACAAGTTGGAGTTTTCTTCTTTCAGACTAAACAAACAGAAGCAAGTAGAAGGCTTTAGCAGGGCTGGTAGGAGGATTATTATTTTTTAAACCACTGGACAGAGCCAGGCTTGTTGTCTTTATGTGAAGATAAGCTAAGCTGCTTTATTGATAGTCTCATCTAAGTCTCAGCAGGATCCCTCGGCTCAGGAGCTCAGAACGAAGAAATCAGGATACAGTGGCAAGGCTCGCCACCACAGAGGAGGAGAAACATCAAATCATCTAATGCTGACGAGCTTTTCCTTCAGCAGCACTTTGACAGATGCATTTGTGGCTCTAATTTCTAATTCCAAATTACACAGAAGACTCTTTTGGTGACAAGGTTGACAGATTATGAACATTTATACCTCCAACGGCTACCTAACTGTCAGGTTTGAAGATGGATTATGAAACTTGCAGGAGACAGGAAGCAGATGGATGAAGAACTCAAGATTCTGTAATGAAACAAAACTTGGAAAACTGCAGGGCAGAAAATCCGAACGGAAAGTCATACATGAAGAGATGCACATGAATGAAAGAGAATAGTAATATAAACATGTAAGGAAACAGGAATGACACAGAGGACCTGCAGCTGCTAAGAACAGGTGGAAATGATTGATGGAAGACAAGAGTGGAGCAATAAAAAACCGAATATGTAAGGAAAAATATAAGACTGGAAGTAAAGTTAAGAAAGATGCAGAACCTTTTATGGTTTTGATTTTCTTTTGTTGTGTTTCTTGAGGTTTTTCTTGCTTCTCCTGGTTTAGTTTTGCTTGCTGGAACTCCTGTAAGTTATTCTCATCCCTTGTTCCTGCGTTTCTTGATTGTCCTCACCAGTGTCTCAGCAGTTCTTATGTTGTCTCGTCTTTCCGCTTCCCCCTTCCAGTCCAGTCTTCCTGTTTTACTTCCCTGTCATGTTCTTGTGTTCTCTTTCGCTGTTTAGTTCCCTGATTGATTGATTGATTGATTGATTGATTGATTGATTGATTGATTGATTGATTGATTGATTGATTGATTGATTGATTGATTGATTGATTGATTGATTGATTGATTGATTGATTGATTGATTGATTGATTTCACCTGTGTCTCATCATGTTTCATCATCATGGGAGTTTTACAAAGTTAAATATGACCTTAACGCACTTGGAATAAAACCATTTGTTTTATAAACATTTTATTTCCCCCAGTAGTTAATACATTCAGAAAAGAGTAAATTGAATTATTCAAACACAATTCCAACTGTTCCAGTCAAAACTCAGAGACACAAGACGGACAAACTCCTAAGGTTTTTGATCCGAACAGAGGTCCGCAGTTCCAACATATTTGGGGTCGTTCCTTTAACTCGTAGTGTGTCAGATTTACTATGAAAAGGAATCCTGAAGAGCCACTAAATACAGATTACAGAGTTCCCTCATAGATGAACTGTAGCTGCACGGTTCTTGCAGACAGATGAGGAAATTCTTTGACAAGATGGACTGCCGTCCTGGTCTTCCTGGACTCAGGTGCGTTGCCATCGACCTCTCACCTGCCGTCAAGCCCCCACCTGCTGCTGTGGAGTCCTTGGAGCTGGGAAAAGAATCATCCACATACTGCAGCAGGAATGTGACGGTTCAGATGGACTGGAGTTTCCCTGCGGGACTTCAGCAATTCAGGCACCTGTGAAATTCCCTGTTCGGGACTGGCATCAGTCCTCAGCAAGTGTGTGTGCAGGCATGGCGACAGGAGGGCCGGAGGATGCCGGAGGATGCCGGAGGATGCCGGAGGATGCCGGAGGATGCCGGAGGATGCCGGAGGATGCCGGAGGATGCCGGAGAACGATGACTCATTTTTATTACTGATATTAAGGTTTTTTTTGTTTAGTCTTCAGCTGCTGTGATTGGAAATCACAGGAAGCTTTATGCCCACTGATCGAGCCGATTTGAAATTCTCTCAGTTTGTGTACATGAGTGAAAAGTTTTCTTTTGTGAGTCACTACCCACAAGGACTGCTTAGAGAGTTAAACCACGATCTGAGCAGCCTTTTTTCTTCCTCCAGAACAGAGGCTGGAGTTTAAAGCAGAGAGTCTGTGTGAACTTCACAGGATGACAAACCGGGACCCTTTGATGTGCTGCACAGTTGAATCACTGTCATCGGTGCCTGCAGCCCAGACAATGTCCTGGTGTCACATTTCATAATCTCTGTGGGCAAACCTTTTGAAGCTTAGCTGTGTTTTATGAACATCGGGCTCTGCAGAGCCTGTTTCCTGCACAAACAGAAGACGTTCCTGATTCTAAGTCAAACTTTCTCAGCTCCGCTGGGGTGCAGCTTCAAGGTTGTATGTTCACCAGTGAAAGTTACTACAATGGCCAGAGTGAACCCCTTGTTCCCGAGGAGCCCTGGATGGACCCCTGTGACCAGATGGGAAGAGGGTTACCTTTTCTTTTGTTTTCATTAAACATAGTCAATGCTTTATCATTACCAAACTTACTATTGTTTGATGGTCCACTGGTCCATTAACTGTAGACTTAATGATGTCCATCACCTCTGGTCATTTATTGAAGAGTCATCCTGTCTTATTTTATTGGATGTTTAACAAAACCAGTATGTTCAGCTGTTAAATGACAACTTTGTGCCATAGCCGTGATTTTTCTACGAAATATAACACCAGAAGGAACATCCTGTAAAAGCGGTGACACCTATTTTCCCTCAAGGGTTGTAGATGGGAATGTGGTGTAGGGATGTTCCCTGTATTGAAGCCAGAAGCCTCATTCAGGCCGTCGCTTTGTTTCACCTTTATTCCATCTCGCTGTGCTGTAATGTGGCAGGTGGTAACAGAGCCATAAAGGGGGTGAGATGACAGCTGCGTGGAAAGGTGGAACGAGGGCGCGAGGATGACTATAAACTCACACGGTTGAAATCAGTCCTGTCCACAAGAACAGTGAGATGAAGCCCATCGGGTCGTCTGACAGGAGTGTTCAGGCGAAAAAAAGAAAATGCAAATCCAAATTTTGAACCCTGTGGCTCAACCTGATGCGATAGCGACCCAGCGAACCGTGCACCTGGAGGCTCCTGCACCAGCGGAGGCCTCCAGCTGGGGTAGCGCCACAGACTGTGTGTTCAGTGGGAACAACCAGGTAGAAATGTTTTTTTATTGCCTTTTATTTTTAGCGGGAAATGCAAAAAGCAGTCTTTCATGAGATCACTGTGAATGCAGAGCTGCAGAGTGGAGGCGGAATCAAGGCTGGATCATCAGTGTGTCTTCATTTACCAGGATTGCTGTGTGAAAGTGGTTGATAACTGCAGAAGAAGCAAAGTAGGAGGGACTGCAGTCGTTCTGCACTGTGAAGGAACATCGTTACACCTCAGAGATGAAGATTTCACGTTAGCCTTTAAAATAACGCCAAAAAACAAAAGATGCAAAAAATACAAACAGCCTTATTCGATTTGTGCAGACAGCAGCGGACGGGAGCAGCTGAGACCAGAACCCAAACAGTCTCTACACTGAACGTCTGTAAACAACAGGATTTTGACCCATGGTCAAATATCATCTGTGAAGAAACAGTTTCATTTCATTGCCCGACCTCAGATGTGCTGAAGTCATTTCTGTGAAGACACAAGTGATCTAGGAACAAGGAATAAAGCATCCATATAGACATGAACCCTTAAATTATTCCCCTTTAAACTACATGTTGACAAACAGCAGAGCTCTGCAATGAAAAGAGCTTTGTCCCTGAGACTCGGTGACGGAGTTCAGTAATTGTCGATCCTGTCGTGTGGAGCGTATAATTACCTCATGGTGATGGAGGCGTCTCTCTGCGATGCTGTCAGGGCCGCACAGAAAATAGCTCCTCTCTCCTCCCACCGCGTCCCCAGAAAAACACCAGAGTCACGTTTCCTGACAGTTTGTGTCTTTTACTGTCATGGTTGGAGGATGTTCTGTTTTTGTTTAACTCCTCTGATTGTAGTTGGATTATTCTTGGTTTGCTTGCTGGCTTCTGCTTTCTGTTTAGTTCATATTTAATTGCGTTGCTGAGTTTTCTTATGTACTCTAGCCAGCTTTACTTTGTGTTTAACTTTGTATTTTCGCCGTCCCTCTTTCATTCCAGATTATCTGACCACCTCCTTCAGTTCTCACCAGGTTTACTGATTTCCTCTTTGCCGTTTGTGCGTTGTACCTCCCTCTGCATGTGTTCTGTCCGGTTTTCCTTCTTCCCAGGCAGATCAGTGTCTCGTCACCTGTGTGGGCCTGTCCTGCTCCGTCTGCGTTGTTCACTTTTTGGCTTTCCTGTTTCTGTTTTCCTAGCTCCTGCTGTTCCTTCAGTTTGGTTTTTCAGTCATTGAAGTTTAATTTTGGTTCCACACCTGCCCGACTTCTGTGGATGCTGCAGCTGGGTTTTCCTTTTGAACTGCTGATGTCAAATATAAACAGGAAGGAGAAGCTGAAGGGGAGAAAGTGTCTCTGGAGGTTTCTGGACCTCGCTGTCCAGATAAGAAAACTGGATGTTCAACATATTGAACATTTGGTTAAAAGATGACAGTTGGCACTGCGCGTTCGTCTTTGCCACAGTTCGTTAAGGAGCATTGGACTATTTTTCCAATGAAAAAAGGTTTTCCTTGAACCTGGATGTCTGAACTGGAACTGGTTCCAGACTGGTGCGACTAGAACAAGGACTAACAGAGCTCTGCTGGGACCCGGGGTCGCTTGGCGGGCCATAGTCTGTAAAGAACATATACAAAGCAGTTGGTGAGGTGACCCACTGACATACCCACCATATGTCAATCAAAGTCACCTTTGCCTACCAGCTCCTTCAGGCCGCTGAAACATCTGTAGAGCTGCCGTCAGACTCTACAGCGGGACAAACCGTTTAAACCGGGATAAACCGTTTACAGCGGGACAAACCGTTTAAACCGGGATAAACCGTTTACAGCGGGACAAACCGTTTACAGCGGGACAAACCGTTTACAGCGGGATAAACCGTTTACAGCGGGATAAACCGTTTACAGCGGGACAAACCGTTTACAGCGGGACAAACCGTTTATAGATAGACAGAAAACTCATTTCACATAGGCTCCATTTATGTGAAATGATGCAGTGGTAAAACTTCTATATGTGCATTTATGTTTGTTTGAGGCTGTTTTTGTTTTTGTTTTTTTTTGTTTTTTGTTTTTTACAAAATATTCACTTGATAAAAAGAAGTTCTGTCTATCTATAAGACTGTACATCTGTTCTCAGTGGAGACTGCAGGGAGGAACCAGGAATGAAGCACGTGGGTTGGATCTGAGATGACTTTTCGAACCCGTCTAATTATGGTTTGTTGAAAAATAGCCTGAATTTTGGGTTACTGGCTAACTCCCGGGGTTTTCATGGCTATATTTGTAAGTTGAGTGTTCTGAGTAGTTGACTGTAGCTGCACCTCCTGAATCACACCAAAGCTTCTGGACCTTCTGAGCCGTTCTGAGTGTCCTGAAGTAAACACCCTCCACATGGACCCACCATGGTACCTGTGGATGTCCAGGTGGACCAGAGTACTGAATGTCTGTACTAGTGTTAAATATAAATATGCTGTGGTCACGTTTTATGAGCGTTAAGAAAAGCTCCCAGCCCTTCCCTTTCCCTGTTAGTCCTACTGGTTTTAAGATATTTAAAATGTTGTCCACACAAAGAAAGAAACACCCCCACTCCCAAACGCGGCCAGATTTCACTGACATTGTGGGAAATACTTTAACTCCACCAGGAGTGTTTTATGTGTTAATTCAGGCGGTTTCAGATGATCCAACAGGCCCAGATGTGTGTTTTGCATACACTGACACACCCCACAACAGACTATCCTACTCATGGTTGCAGCTGCACAGCTCTGTGACGGAGCTTTTAACCTCTGAGATTGGTGTAAACATCGGCCTGATCCTGGACTGGGAATCAGAGTCCTGAACACCAGCAAAAACCCAACAACACTGAATGCAACACAGCTTTCCACTCAGTGCTGCACCGTCCCCGAAGTTAGAAACATCGAATCAAAACAAGGTTCACATGAGGCTTCCTTTGTGAACCCTGACAAGTGTTTATAGGCGGTTTTCATTAACAGTGAAACCTCTGGAGGCAGAAACTGTAACAGGCACCCCCCTTTATGTCTCCAATACAGTGTAGGACCCCTGTAGCACTCATGGGCCTTTGGGGTGACTCAATCATTGTATGGCTGTTTTAACGCAATATAAACAAACCCTGAATGAGCATAAAGAGGAAACCAGAACAATAAAAACAGAATGAAGCAGCTGAGTGGAGCTGACTGGCTTTACTGGTGACGAATGAGAAGACTTGAACTCAAAGGGGACATTGAGTGGGATGAACATTATCTCCTGTTTACATCCAATCGAGAGCGTCAACACCACATCCCACCCAGCAGTTTCCCTGGCCACGCTGAAGTATCTATCCCAACTCAAGACTCGGACTTGGCCATTGATGATCCTAAACATTCTCATTACGGGACGGTAATGGAGACATATACCAATCACAACCAGTCACAACCCCATAAAGACACCCCAGACCTCCACTAAAGAAAGAGCCTAATAAGTGGGTTTCCATTGGCGGGAGTCTGTGGTAAAACCAGAACTGGAACTGCAGCAGGACCAATCTCCTCCTCTGTCGTTTGCTTAACTCTTTGTGACGGACCCGGTAGGATCCACTGACTTAGCAAATTAGCACTCCTTATCACTAGGTAGAAGCAGTGCACTGGTTTAGCTGTTTTCCAACTGCCAGTAGCTAAAAGACATATGGCAAAGTTGTAGGGAGAAAAATAAAAAAACAAACGAAATAACAAGATCATAAATGAGGGAGCTGAGATGGTTGCAGCGTTTTCTGAGAAGAGACATTGAGATGTCTGAACAACATCATTTCCTGTCTAAAGTATATCCAGTCAGCACTGAGTCCTCGCCACCCAAGGCCGAGCTGAAGTATTTAATCCAAAGTAGGGCCTGTCTTGGTCTTGAAAGTTCTGATCATTTTATTTCTATTTGAACAATGTGCGATTAAAGCCGATAAATGAGTAGTTTAATGTGGAAGAATCTGGCGTTGTGAACTTGTCTGGTCCACATCCGTATCGTGTTTGTTCACTTTCACCTTTTCTCGGTGGTGTTTTTGTGCCCGTAGCAGAAGATGATTAGCAGAAAGAGTTCAAAGACAAGAAAACACCCAGTGCAAACAGCAGATGTGCAGGTTTAGGAAGGAACACCTTCTTTCCACCAGCAGAGTCTTGGACGAGTCGCGGAGTGAGCATTTATGGACCTCAGTGTGTTTTCTTCCTCTTAACCCTGCTGGGATCTTTCCTCTGCGAGGGTCCTTCAGAACCACGCGGTGCACTGAAACTTTCCTGTGTTTATACTACGGGGAGCTTTTGCTGCTATTTCAGTATCCTGCACAGAGTGAAAGAAAGTTCCTTCAATACAGGCAAAGACAAAGGGCAGTTTTCTCTGTGGTGTGACCTCATTTTTCTGAAAATATACCTGCTGTAGCCTGAAAGCAGGGTCAAAACACTGAAGCTTTGTGTTTCTTTATTTTTGCTTGAGCCACCATGCAATTATCTGGTCTGAAAAGGAAGTGCTACACACGGCTCACGGACGTAAATATGGGTGGACTGAGGAGGAAAAACCATTTTGGTTAACTGTAGTCATTTTGGAGAACTAATTAGTCGCCAAACAGCGAGACTTTGTGTTGAACGTATACAATGAAGGAACTGTAGGTGCGTTAAACAAAGACTAATCAAACACAAATACTTGATGTGGAGTCGCTCATTCTTTTGCAGCTGTAACAGCTCCTCTCTTCTTGAAGCATTTCTGTGTCCATTCATTCTGCAGCGCGTTTATGGAGTCGGACACTGATGTTGGACGAGACGGTCGGGTTCATAATCTTCAGTCCGGTGTTAAGTTCTTCCACACCGAACTCAAACCAGGTTTATATAGTCATTTCTTTTTGCACGGAGACTCTCGTGTTGGAATAGCAGGATGCCTTCCCCAAACTGGTGCCACGAGGCTGGAAGTGAAGCAGTGTCCAAAATGTCCTGGTGTCGTAAGCTTTGAGACAGCCCTTCCCCGGAGGTAAGAAGACTAGCTCGAACCCTGAAACTGTTCCATGCCTTCATCCCCGCTTCACCAAAGGTTACAGTTGCCACAACATAGACAGGTAACGTTGTCCGACATCTGCCAAACGCAAACGCAGCCATCTGACTGCTAACCAGGGAAACGTGATTCATCCCTCAGCAGCTCGGTGTCGGCTGACTTTACACCACTCCATCACACGTGGCAGTGAGCGTAATGCTGTGAGGCTTACATGGAGGTTCTCTGCCAAGGAAACCCAAACCATGAAGCTCCCACCACAGTTGCTGTGCTCACATCGATGCCAGTGGAAGTTCAGAACTCCTCAGTGGAGGAACCAGCAGAGCGATGACGACTTTTACGCACCAAGCACCTTAGCACGCATCGACGCCGCTCTGCGATCTTCGTGGTCGGCTTCATTTTCTAATGACGTCACTTGGAGTTGATGAAATTCCATCACAGCACAGCTCCTCAGAATGATTGTCGTTAAGAAGTCAGAAACCTTATTTAAGACCACTGGAGAGAGGACTATTGTTGGGAGTTGTGAGGTGATGACCCGCACGCAGGGGATCTCCAGGCAGCAGGAGTTGCAAATAAAGTTCTTTTATTAAGACAAAGCCAAACATCTGACCACATGGAGGACATGGAGGACATGGAGGACACGGTGGAGACGGCGGTGGAGACGGCAGCTCGGAGGCTGCCTTGCCAGGATCAAACTCTCACCTCGTCCAGTCCTTCGGAGAAACCATGTTCTCTGCTCATGTTTTCTGTTTCTCGTGGATTCTTGTGGCTCCAGAAAACCACCATCGGGTCTCTTTCCTGAGGGTTTGAATTCGTAAACAAACTCAGCCCAAAAATGCTTCGGCCTCATTTTTTGTTCTCAGATGATAAAACTGTTGCCAGTTTACGGAGAAACAGCACTTTGCCAGTTAAGTTCATACACAGTAAAACAATTATGGGCTTAAGTTCTCATCATCTTTATGACATCGACTGAAAGGCAGTTGCCAGATTGTAAACTGAAATGGTTTATAACTGGAAATCAGATGAATGATGAAAATGGACTGAAGAACTGTGGGAAACCAGACTTTGAAGGCTTCTGTTTGCTGCGTGTCACTGAGGTGGACTAAGTGACTCGTTAAAACCAGAGCATGCTCAGGGTTGGCAGCGGCCGTCTCTGTTCCCCCATCGCCAGGAAACCGGCCTCGGTCGTGGCCTAAAAACTTGGGTGCAACTGTTTCTGCTGCTTCAGTCTTTGTGGGGATGAGTCACATTGTTTCTACATGGTTGTGTAAAGTGACTAGATGTGGTTGTTTTGTCTAAATGTGGCCCTGCAATGGACTGGCGACCCATCCAGGGTGCTTCTCGCCTTCAGCCCAAAGAAAGCGGAGATACGCTCCAACAGACCCTTGTGGCGGGATATCAAACTCCCGTTAATCCTCAGCTGCAGCCATCTACGCGGTTTCTGTCCAGATTATGTCGCCGTTCTGTCGACATCGTGTCAAAACCGCCCAGACTCAGTGGTCAGGGACGGTCTGGTTTGATTGGCTCTTCGTGTTAATGGCACGTCTAGATTTTTAGACTAAACTCACCTCTTTTGAATCCCATAAAATATGAAAAAAGTTAAGATATATGAAAAAATAGACAGAAAAAGACATAAATCGATCAAAGTGCGATAATTAACTTCAAAGTCTCTGAGTTAAAATGTCAAAACAAAACTCAAGGAATAAAAAACAAACAAAAAAGCTCAACATAATGTTACTGATAACGATTTAAAAAAGCCTCGTAGTGACACTTTTATTCACTATGAAGTTAAATGTTTTCAACGAAACCAAGTCAGAATTCCAACTTGGAAAGTCGAAGAAGCCGCGGCTTCCAGCCTCCCTCGAACGAACTGTTCATACCAGTTCTAACTGTTTCGTTCAGACGCTGCGACCAACTAAATTCCACGTAAAACGTTGTTATGGATTAGTTTGCTAAGAGTGACAATAGCTCACGTGACACCTGGAAACGTTCACTTCCCAACTTCACACGTGAAATATGATCAACCCGGCTGGGACTTTATTCCGAGTTGTGACAGTTTAGATAAAATAACCAAAACCATCCGTTCTGCTAGTCGCATCAACAAAGTAAACACGGCAAATTTGACTGTTTATAATACTTTTTATTCACATTACGTCAGAAATTTCACAAGTTTACTGCACTTTTACTGAAGCCACATTTTGACTTGTAGTTACTTTGGTAAAATGACGGATGTTTTACTGGAGAGCAGGTTTGAACGGGGCCGTCTGCAGTCAGAAAGGCAGGAATCAACCGGAGAACCGGAGACGTCTGAGAACACGAGAAGGGCCGAGTGTTTTCAATTAAAACAAGAACTGCTGGAAAGAGACAAAGGAGCAAAAAGTGCTGGTTTGGTGAAATTAAAGTGCCTGAAAACGTTGTCTGGTTCTGTCTGAAACCCTCAGATGACACGGACGTTGTGGGATTGTCGTTTATACTTCTGTGAAGCTCCCATGCTCCTCTGACATTTTCACTAAACTTTCCTCTCTTTATTTGTACTTAATGAAGAGTATCTGCAACTAAAGTCTATAAAACATTAAAAACATTAAAACGCTTCATTTATTCTTCATTTATGTCACTGCAGAAATTCCAGTGTCATTATGCCGAAGCCAGTATCCGACCGCCCTCCACGGCTGCCAGTATGGCACTTCAGAGGAATTAAGTGGAAAAGAGAAAGGGAGGACGGTAGAAAACCAAATGGACCGAAGCAAGTTAAATGGCGGAGAACAGAACCCACGGAACCAGCAGCGGTGCATCTGCGTCTCCTCTGCAGAAGCATGGGCAGATGTGTCGCAGAGAGCAGTTCTTCATGCCGTCACCACCACCTTCCCAAGATGCAGTCATGCAGCCGGATATGTTAAATACAAGCAACAAGAGGTCCAGTTCTTCTTTACTTCAAAAATCTTTAATTCGTGTCTTTATTCTTTGAGACCAAACATTTAAGAATTACCAGGTTGTTGATCTATTTTTTTTTTTTTTAAATATACTTGACTCAACTCTGGAAACAAGCTTTCTTGTCAAATGATATCTGCAGTTTCCACCTTGAACTCGGTGTTTACTTCTGGCGTCGTCACGCAGTGGTCCGTCCGCAGCAGGCCGGCGCTGAGGCGGGGAATCCCGTCAGACACCCCCCGTCAGAGCGAGTGCGGAAGGCCGCTCAGCTGCTGCGACTGCGGTCCTGACGAGACACGAGCTGCTCACTCGCTGCTCCGGAGGGTGGAGGAGATCTCCTTGGAGGAAACGAGAGGCCTTAAGAGAACAAATGAGCGGAAATGTGACGGCGGATTCACGGGTCCTCCCACGCACGACGCCGCAGACGTCTTGTTGCAGCTCCGAGGTTTGAACGCCGGAGTCTCCGGGACACTGGCTGCTCTGCGGCTTTACGTCCGAAATGAGTGCAAGAGGGACATCTGCTGGCAAAGGTGAGAAGGGAAGAGAAGAAGCAGTCATGGCCTGGATTCAAGTCATTCGACGGGGGTGGAGGTGACAAAAACACGATTCATGAGAAGGTTCAGCAGTTTTCTGAGTTCAAACCAGAATTAAAGGACGTTTCTGGGTGGATATTTGAATCATCTGAGGAGGAAATAAGAGAGAGAAATGAGGTTTTCAGACTTAAACCTTTATTCAAATACATGGTAAAGATCAGAAACAGCTCAGGGTAAAGTGAGAATGCTACAAGCCTTAAATAAGTCAGATCAAGAAAAAACAAACGTGTTTTCACCAACTGGAATTATTGCCAGATAAAAAGCTTCATGTTAAAACCAAAAGCCTCATGAAAACAAACTCATCATAACACTGCACATACAGAGGTCCTTTTATAACAAAAGAAACGTGGCGTGAACACGCGTCCACGCCAGGATTTCTACACGCTCGGATACGTGTACGAAAAGAAATGAATGGAGATGGAAGTCAGAAGTTTAGAAGATAGAAAACATGAGTTTTGCCTCAGAAACCTGCGTTGGTGGACGCACGCGCGCCACGAATCAAACACGTCTAAAAGGGACCACAAATCCTCACGTTTCCCTCTTTTTCACTGAATTACAGCACGTTGATGTTGTGGACTCGGCCAGAGGTCGGCAGCACGTCTGGGATCTTTAAGGAAACATTTGTTTAATTAAAAAAACAAAACTAAATCAGGAAGAAAAAAATTTAACTGTTGGTTCCGATTTTTGAGGCAATGAGAAATTACAGTTTCTAGTGAGACCGAAAAGAAAAACCAAAACATTCATCACGCCTTGAGGATAGCTCCTATTCGTCTTTATAGTTGCTGTCCACTGGACCAGAGAACCGATGACAGAAATGAAGCATGTGACGGAGGCAGAGCGACTGAAACAGCGACTTCTTGATAAGTCACTGCAGAGGCCCCGCCCCTGCCCCGCCCCGCCAGGGCCGGTACACTGTGTACCGTGGATGGGTCTGCCGAACGCGGTGTAGCGTTGAAGCACAGCGGACTGCAGCTTGGCTAAACGCCGTTGTGAAGGCTGAATGACGGACAGGTGATGTCAGAGGGGTTCCCGCCCCCCGACATCAGCGGACGTCCCACCTCGCACCCTGGCTGTTCACGTTACCCTCCTGCAGCTTCATGCAAATCTGACTCCTACAAGTCGCAGGAAACAGCCAACCGTTTATTTTTATTTCACATTTATCATTTACATACCTCTAAGTAGTTGTCGTCATATGTGGCCGATTTAAAACGCCACCAGTAAAGACGGCCCACTGATCCGTAAGTATTCTAACGCAGCCACAGAGGGTTATGCCAACTTACAACAAAAACAAATGGTTATTTCAGCATCATTTACTTTATTTTTCAGGAGGAAATGAATATTAGGGCTTAAATGTGGAGTATTTGCACCTCTGGTCGTTCTTACCAGGTGGGTTTTATCTGCAGAGTTAAATGTGTCTGAACAACTGAAATGTAAAAACTATTAACCACGAAGCATATGTAATTCAAAGAACAATAACACACTTTTCAAAAGTCGATGCATAGCGTAAACAGCGTCGCAGGATTCGGCTGAACTGCGTTTCATACCTAAACGTCAGCCGGGCGACGTTTTCTCCAGTGAAAACAGGCGTGAGGAGTCTTTTTGATCCAGGTGGAGAGGCGGCGCTGAGAGTCTAAAACGCTCCTGTCAGACAAGAGGGAGGGAAACGAAAAGAAGCTCGGTGTTTCTGGGGCTCGGGGGAGGGGGGTCTGGGACTCCGTCCTAACTGCTGCTCGGGACCACGGCTCCTCCCCCTCTGCTGACTCCTCGGTGCTCTCATCGCGAGACAGGAGGAGCATCGTGAAGCTCGCCGCCGCCTCTCTAGCTGTCGTCCTGCTCCTCACGGCCGCCCACCGCCCTCTTCCTCAGGGCTTCGTCAGAGAAACCCTGTCCCTTAGGTTCTGAGCGGCCCTCTGGGGACCCTCTCCGCTTTCTCCAGACGTCATCCTTGTCCCTGTCCTCCTCTTCCTCCTCCTCGTCGTCATCCTCCTCACCGTCAGCCTCGTGGGCTTCGTCTTGCTGCTGGATCAGCCTCGCCTGCTCCATCGCTTGTTTCTCTGTGGAGTGAAACAATCGTGTTTGAGAGCGAACGACCCAAAGCAGCTGGGTCAATGTTACACGTGCAGAAAAACAAAATGCAATGACGTGCAGATCTCAGAAACGCATCGTCTCACTGGAAAGGGCACGTCCTCCCCTGGGAAAGACGCTGCCTGGATGGGAACTCATGCTGCCCAGAAACCTGCATAAACTGTTCCTTCACGGTTCCCTTCCAGATGTGCAGGCGGGTTCCTACAAGCTAAAGCAGCTTCCCGCCACCAGACTCCGACGACGAGCCGGATGGACCCTCTTATCTTAAAGTCTGGAGGATTTCAAGTTTCTGAACACAGGACAGTTTTGCATTTTGCCGCAGGCCACTTTACTCGAGCTTTGACCCGAAGAAAGACGTTGGCTTTTCTGCACCTTTGGGTGAGATCTTCACTTTCCTCTGTGGATTCGAGGCCACCTGTGATGATCCTGAGCCCACTGACTGCTTTCATCGTGTCTGTTTCTAATCTTGAGCCACCTGAAGGTCTGAAGTTCACGAGCTGAACAAAAACCAACAGTTTTTGGCCTTGGCCCCTCCACACAGAGACTTCTTCAGATTCATGGAATCTTTGATGAAACTGTAGATGAGGAGATGTTTAAAGTGTAAGATTTTACACCGGAGATCATTTTTTCTCCAATTAGAGAACCTCCATCTTTACTTCTGTGGAACTGGATAGAAAAGCCTCTTAAAGACGATGATGTCACTGACCTGTCGCCAATTAACCTAATTAACTGTCGGTGTTCCTTCCAGGTGTTTTGGTACCACTTACCTGTCCAGACTTAAGACGTTTTTGCCATCAAAGTCAAAATTAGTTCATTTTTTTTCAGGACAGTGTAAAAAATCTCACTTTCAGCATCAGTTGTTTTATGTTTGGTGGCAGATAAAATGGGTTTACGAGATTTGCAAATCATTGCATTCTGGTGCTTTTGTCATGTTTCAGAGTCCCGACTTTTGTTGAGGAAATGTTGTAATTGATATATGAAAGAGTGTAATCTGATGTAAAACTCACTCTGGTAGTAATCAGGAGACGCGAAACGCCGCGAGGGGAAGACGAAATCCGCGATGAACACCAGCAACTGAAAAGACAACGGACATCAAATCTCACGTCGGTGGACAGACTTCTGCACACTCCTCAGGTCAAACAGCATCAAACGTAACGACGGCCATAAGCATCCTCACCAGACCCAAAGCCAGGCCGGAGAAGAGGGTGACCAGGCCGAAGATGACGTACGAACCCCAGACAGGGATCCCCAGCTTCTCCGTCATGTAGTTGTGACACCGCTGCAAAACAACAACCTTCTCACACACTGGTGGTCTTCAAATGATGTAAACACAAACATTTAAGTTACGTTTACCTGCATAAACTAGTCAGAAATGTTCAAAAGGAAATAAAAGCCCCTCTGGGGCCACCACGTGGTCACATTAACATCCTCAGCACTGACTTGGAGCCATTTGTACAAACGAGTACAAAACCCACGAGTGTGTTATTGGAATACAGGAGAACTATTCATACATATTTAAACATATTTATACTCATAGTTATAAGGAGTTGCAGGACTTTCTGGGGGACTTACCCGGATAAACATGGAGAGCTTGAACAAAGCCGACATCGAATTCATTCTGTCACAAAGAACAGAGACATCGTGTATTTGTGTTTAAATATATCAATCACAGAAGGTAGACGGCAGGGAGGAGCTTCGAGGAGGAGGAGGAGCTTCCAACCAACAAACATCTGCTGTTGTTTCAGGACATAAAAGCGTCTGTTTCTAAAAGTCCTCCTTTAGGAGTTAAGCTGAAACAAGGCAAATTTAGATGAAACTTACAAAAACGAGGACGGCCCAAACCAGGACGAAATGGGTTCTATCGCTTCCCATTTCTGTTCGTCGACAAAGCTGAGGAAGTCATCTTTGGTGCGAGCTCCCTGGTACTTCCTGAAGACGCCGTCCTTACAGCTGAAACACAGAAGACGCACAGACACTTCCTTTAGTCTGTCAGTCACGCCGAGCGGTTCAGCAGTAGAGGAGACGGGAGGCCGGAGACCTCAGCTGTCGACACTTTAAACGGAGCCATGGCGAGCTCCCACCACATTTACACGGACAGTCGGTCTCGTTAGTGTCCGACGCACCAGTTCCTGCTCGCCACACACCAACATCCCCATAAAAACTAAACGCTTAAATATTCACGCTGCACTGCCCCCAAGATGGTAAAAGGGCCAGTCGCAACTGCATTTAAAGAATAAAAATAAACCTGATCCATTATTCTGCCCCAACAGAATCGTATTTATAATTGTTCCTGAAATAAATCAATCACAGTAAAACATTCGCTAAAAACGTTCCAGATTTGTCTGTCAAACTGATTCAGCATCAAGTCCACCAGAAAAGCAGATTTGAGGAAGTCACGGACCCGCATCCTCGTCTTCTCCTCGACTTCCAAGTCCACAACTCAAACAAAACTAGTTAATAATATCTGCAGGAGCTTTTAGATCGTACGTGTAAGTTCACACGAGGAGAAACGGCACAATCGACTGAAACGCAGAAACAGGCGGCCAGTGAAGGCATCTTCGCTGAGGAACCTCCCAACATGTCACTGACATGCTTCAGCTCTATTTATTCCTTAATAGTAGTTAGATTTATAAGAGCAAACATAAGACTGAAAAAAAATTAAAGATCCTAAGATGCTTCTAAAAAACAAAACAACCAAAAAGTGTCCACAATCATGTGAATTTAAGAGAAAACTGTTGAGGAAATTGAAAACGGAGAGAGAACATGGCAACAGAAACAGTAGAAGCAACGAAAACCACAAAATAACCAGACACTTACTGATAAATAGTAGGAAGTGATGTAATGATGAATCGCCCACTCAGACCTGGCGGAGAGAGGAAACGAGAAGTGTGAGTGTGCCGGCAGGAACAGCTGGACGCTTTTCTGTCGCAAGACCTCGACTTTCCTCCAGAAAGCACAACTGACATCGGAATCTATGAGCGGGACAGATTATTTACACATTTTGACCAATTCTGTCCTTATTAGAGGCACATTTGCTCCACACGTAGTTAAGGCATGTTTTACATGACCTGGGTTATGACACATCCCGCGAGGCTCAAAGAAATCGTGCTTGTGCGACATTTATCAGCATCTGGTGGACATCACATTCAGCAGTCACGCCCACCCTGAATCGACGACATCGGTCAAGGCCCAAATGTAAAACTCGCTGCGATATCTGGGTCAGCAAGCGCCCGTCAACATCCACTTTGTCCTAAAATGATCCCTTCAAGACTACGAACAGCAGCCTCAACACTGGTACTTCTGTTTACACCAAACGTGACGGATCTAATGAACGAAGGAACACAGTAGGGGAACGATAAGAGCAAATATATCCCGTCTATATCACAGAGTGTAGAAACAGCTGTTATAAACCGTTTAGGACTACACTTTTAATCCACACGTTTCCTGATGTGGTGGACTGGAGATGCGCCTTTTCCTGGGGATCGTGTTTTTACACCCGTGTTCACAGCAGCAAGTGTCTTTAAATCCACCTGTCTTTTAAAAGGTGTTTCAGCTTAAACTTCTACAATGTTTGAGATGACCTGCCCTCATTATTATTGTTGTTATTTCCATGTGTGAGACAGCTGTTTTAACCTTTGACAGGTGGTTTGACTGGTTCAAAAATGTAAATGACTCAATCAGTCGCACTCCTCTAAAAAAACACCTGCGTTTATTCCGGTTAAATCCGCCCCGGACCCCAAAAACCCGGAACAGAGTAATGTGAGCGCTTTGACCGTGTTTGTGAAACCACAGCTTCGGTCCGTGTTCAGGCCTACCGGGCTGCTCCGTCACATCCACCTTGGCTATGTTGACCCCCATGTCCTCCCCCCAGTCCGCAAACTCCTTCCACACCGACTGGAGCTGCTGGCACGCCGGACACCAGGGAGCGTAGCTGAGGAAGACGCAAAGATGAGACATCGGTGAGTTTCACGGCGGACCAGTGGCTGCTAATGCTAACGCTGCTGCTAACACTGCTAATGCTGCTGCTAACACTGCTGCTAACACTGCTAATGCTGCTGCTAACACTGCTAACGCTGCTGCTAACACTGCTAATGCTGCTGCTAACACTGCTGCTAACGCTGCTACTAATGCTGCTAACACTGCTGCTGCTTACACTGCTAACGCTGCTGCTAACACTGCTGCTAACGCTGCTGCTGCTTACACTGCTAACGCTGCTGCTAACACTGCTGCTAACGCTGCTGCTGCTTACACTGCTAACGCTGCTGCTAATGCTGCTGCTAACACTTCTAATGCTGCTTTTAACGCTGCTGCTAACGCTGCTGCTAACGCTGCTGCTAACGCTGCTGCTAACGCTGCTGCCAATGCTGCTAACGCCAACTAGCACATGTTTGCAGAGCTGGACGCCTTCACACGTCCTGATGGGGTGAGAGACACTCGACAACAACCGACAGCCCAACGACAGCGGCCCAAGTCTCGGTCCCGCTGCGTCTTCGGCGACCAGCCGTTAGCAGGACACTCACAACTCAATCATCCATTCTCCGGACAGAATCTTCTCCCAGTTGGCGTCCGTCACTTCCTTGAGGCTGTCCGGCTTGGCCCGAGCCGGCAGCGACATGACGCACAACCCCAGCAGGAGCAGAGATGTCCAGGAAAACGGCTTCCATCCCCGCGGTGAAGACAACATCGTCGCGCTGTTACCGTTGACCGCCCAACACGCCATGTCCCGCAGATCCGCGGACGTCCGGCGTCGTGACGTCACGGGCGGTTACGTCAACCGCACCAGAAACGTCGCTACAAAACAACATCCAAACTTCTAAAAAGTAACTACGATTATTAGGATAAACAGGTCATCAGACCCCCACATTACTTGATCTAATGGAACAAAACTGATTTTTACTTAAACTGTAAAAAAATAAAAAAAATTAAAAATAGGAAAAATAAGTAATATGATCAAATATAAGAAAAATAAAGGTGCTAGTCCTCACAAAGTTGACCAATATAGTTTGTTTTCACTGCCTGGTTGATCAGTCTTATGTCATCCTGTAATTTAAGCAGAAACTGTGAAACATGGCTTTGAAATCTGAATATGCAGCTGAGTTTTTGTTTCCATGGGACGCAGGTGTGGGGCCTGTGATGGGTCGGTCACACCGCACCATCCTTCTGATCCGTCTGATCCTTCTGGGAAATCCGCCTTGTTGTGGCTGCGCGTTTGTGCTGCTCAGTGGCAGAGGTGGCCTCCAACGGCCAACATTCAAACATTCAACACGGGAATAAGAACCGCCGAGCCCCAATGAGGAACTGGTGGGGCCTGGCCCGGAAAACGAACCCGTTTCCATGACGTCCACGTTAAAATGTTCAACTTTGCTGCAGAAATTAACATATTTACAGTCTAGTTTATGAATGTGGACATCTATCTGTCCAAATAAGTTTAGGACTCATCACAGAAAACTGACTTGATATTTCCCCAGTTTCATTGTGAGTTTCTGTATTTTTTGCTTCTTATTCATCTTCTCTGGACCTGTTATTTACTTTTTACTTCCATAACTACCAAAATGACTTTCACATCCATAATGCAACAGGCATTAGCAGCACCTATATTCTTGTACATCACTTTTACTGGCTTTTCACTTTTTAATTTTGTTGTGAAACTGCATTTCTCTGATTTTGTTATTTATTGTTCAAATAAAGACTCCCACCACCAACAAGAAAGACAAAATATATAAATAATCATCTAATTTTTGTTTGGATTTACAATTTCTTTCCTATGACAGTGATAAACACAGATCTTTTTACTTTTTATTTTGTTCGGAAAACAAACTTTCTCCCTTTCTCTCTTTCTAAGAACATGAAAGAAGTTTATCAATGCAACAATATACAAAATCTGTCAAAATTCTGCACTTTCTGCTGGACCACTTTTAACTCCCATAAAGTAATACGGCAATTTAACATTTTTTTATAAGGTTTTCTTCAAAGTTCTCTAATTTCCTTCCTGGTTGTATTTGCATTTGTTACCAGCAGGCGGTGCTGCTGCTCCTAAAATTACCAGAGTTCATTAGTAGTTTGTTATAAATCATTTTTTATGACTTGTTAAGACACCTTCAAAAAACAACTTTAATCGTTAACGTCCGCTTGATCTAACATGTGTGATGTAATTAGTTTATCCAGTTTCTCAGTTGAAGCCAATCCAACAAATGTTTTCAAGCTCCAACATCTTTATTGACATGTTCCATGTAACAACAAACATCATTACTGTTAAGGACTTTTTTGTGCTTTATTACATATTAATGTATAATTAGAGATGTGGTATTTTGATTGACAGCTGGTACAGCCATTGATCGAAGAGGAGCAGTGTGGTTTTTCGTCCTGGCTGTGAAACGGTGGACCAGCTCTACACCCTCAGCAGGGTCCTGGAGGGGTTGTGGGAGTTTGTTCAGCCAGTCCACATGTGCTTTGTGGACTTGGAGAAGGCATTTGATCGTGTCCCCGGGGGACTCCTGTGGAGGTTTCTCTGTGAGTATCAGGTGCCAGAATCCCTAATATGGGTTGTCTGGTCCCTCTACATCCGGTGTCAGAGCTCGGTCTGCATTGTCTGCTGTAAGTCGGACTCGTTTCCTGTGGGGGTTGGACTCTGCCAAGGCTGCCCTTTGTCACCGGTTCTGTTCATTGCTTTCATGGACAGAATTTCTAGGTGCAGTCGAGCAGCAGAGGGGGTCCTATTTGGTGACCCTCAGAATTGGATCTCTGCTTTTTGGAGATGATGTGGTTCTGTTGGCTTCATCAGGCCGAGACCTTCAACTCTTGCTGGAGTGGTTTGCAGCTGAATGTGAAGCAGCTGGGATGAAAATCAGCAACTCTAAATCCAAGACCATGGTCCTCAGTTGGAAAAGAGTGGAGTGCCCTCTTCATGTTGGGAATCAGATCCTGCTCCTAGTGGAGGAGGTATGAAGTATCTCAGGACAGGAGGGTAGGCTCAGTCATCCAGAAGTAGCTCAGCGTGAAGCTGCCGCTCCACCATGAGAGGACCCAGATGAGGTGGCTCGCGTCTGGTCCGGATGCCTCCCTGATGAGGTCTCCCAGGCATGTTCCACCGGGAGGAGACCTCACAGAAGACCCAGGACACGCTTGAGGGACTATGTCGGCCAGCTGGCCTGGGAACGACTTGGGATCCCTTGAGTTGAGCTGGACGAAGTGGCCAGGATGAGGGAAGTCTGGGGTTCCTTGCTTAGGCTACTGCCCCCACGACCCGACCCCTGGATGAGCAGAAGATGGATGGATGGATGGATGGATGGATGGATGGATGGATGGATGGATGGATGGATGGATGGATGGATGGATGGATATTTTACAGAGCATGTGAATGTTAACCTGTTAATTGTACTAAGAAACCACGGCGACCAGCTGTGTGTTGGTCTGGGAGGATGAAGCAGAAACATCTAAAACCAAAGGCCCAACTTCCATGCACGGCTCATCTGAGGCGGTCAGGAGCAACAATGGATCATTTCAGGATCCTTCCGTACAGAAGCTCGCTGGTACCTGCATCGGTTCTAACCCATCCGAGCCACCGCAGGTCCCAGCAGAGCTCGTTAGTCCTCGTTTCAGCTCTGGCAGCGCTTCCTTTAATGGCCGTTTTTAAAGCCATTAAGGAGAACTTACATGTGTTTCACAAATGCACCTTCGTCCAGAATGTGATCAGGGAATGTTTTAAGTAAACAACAAATCCATTAACTGACTAACTGTATTTATTATGCACTATAGTTAAGGTGTTTTAGTGGATGTATGGAAGTCCATTAGTGTCAAAACTGTTGTGAGTTAGTAATGTGTTTAAGCTCTTTCCTTATTATCAGTTAACAACAAAAAGAAGAGGATGTTGGTGTCTTTAGAGCTGCATAAGTCACCTCTGATTTGACTTAAAGTTGAAGTGTAAGTGGTGGAAGTGTGTGGATATGGAGGGAGCATCTTTCCACGCTGACTTTCATGATGTATTTGAGAATTTGGTGACTGTTTTTCAATGGTCAGCTGAGAAGCTACAAACATTCAGGGACAGAGCGCTCAGATTCAGCTTCTTCGCCGTCTTCCAGGTCTTCATAACTTTGTTCTGCAGCCGTTAACCAAATCCATCAACTCTCCGTATTTCTTCCTACAGGTATATAATCGCTTTTGCTGTAAAATGCCCTCAAACTGTCTCTTCGATCTTCTGAACGCCGGTTGATTGGTAAACTCTTCTTCTTACCTTGGATTTTTCAGGTGAGGCTGGAAATGTCCAGGTGTGCTAACCCGGTGCCGCCCCCTCATGTCGTGTACTGTGTCTCACCTCTTATATGGGTTACCCATTTTAGGAGTGCAGGCGTTTGATTGGCAGCTGTTTTCACGTGAATTGGTTGAAGGAGCCACTGGAACTCGCTGGGGTCGACAATTAACCAATCCTGTCTGCACCCGATCAAACCGGGTCTAGAACAGCTCTCTAATCCTCATTTCAGCTCTGTTAGCACTTCTTTGGCAGGTAGTTTTGGGATGTAATTTGGGTAGATATACTTGACATGAGGTTGTTTGGACAGATTTGATTACAACGAATGTAAAGTCATATCAATTAGCATCATAGATTAGCATATGCTAAGTCAGCCCGAGACGAAGAAAAGTTTACTCTGTGGTTCTGAGATGCTTTGGAGCTCTTTGGAGAAAAAAGTCTGGCTGGTAGTCAAATGTCGTGGACGACGTGGGTTCTGTCCTGGTTTTGGTCCAGCTCTAGGCCCTCTTGGCCCTCTCCATGGTCCTGGAGAGGCATGGGAGTTGGCCCAACCAGTCTACCCGAAGAGGAAGTAATGAAGAGGAGCTGATTCAGTCGCCATGACTCTCTTTTATCGGTTGATCTGCTCTCAACTATCATCATGAACTCTGGGTGGTGATATACAGGATACAGTGATACATTTCCTCCACAGGGTGGCTCTGCTCTCTATTAGAGACAGGCCAGACGTTCCTTCATTCCAGAGGGACTCGGAGTAGAGCTGCTCCTCGTCCACATTGTGAAAAGCCAGCTGATGTTCAGGCATCTGGTTGGGATGCTTCCTGGATGCCTCCCTGAGGAAGTATGTCAAGCACGTCCAACCAGGAGGAGGTCCTCGGGCAGACCCAGGACACACTGGGGAGATAAGATTTCTCAGCTGGCTTGGGAATGCCTCCACATTCCCCCTGAAGAGCTGAAGGAGATGACTTCTTTACTTAGGCTGGTGCCCCAGAGAGCGAAACTCAGATATGTGGAATTTAATGGATGGATTGATGGACCTAGAGAGTGTCGGTGGTACTGCACTTTAAATGCACGTTTCCACTCCCCCCTATTGAAGATAAAAAAGACTAAAAGCATAAAAGATTGTACCTCTAAATCTAAAACAGCTTCCTCTGCAGATGGATGTCACGAGAGTCATCTCAGAACTCTGTACATAAAAATCTTCTTTCTCAGACTTGAGAATTTCAACAGAAAGGTTCAGATTTGTCCTTGTGTTCATCACCTTTTCCTAATTCAGGGTACATGCCTGCGTGCGTGTTAGTCTCGTTCCTCTGCGCGAGAGGAAAATGCCGAATGAGAGACGTTATTGTATGTGGGAACCTGCAGGCTGACGGCACCGGCAGCCGGTTATCGCTGCACCTCACACACTAAAAATACCCTCCAGATGACATCCTTTTGTGGCCCATCCGTCGGCCCCTTTCTCCAACCATCAGCTCTGCTCCACTTACAGCGCAAAATGAATCTGCTTCCTGCTGAGCAGTCAACTGCTCCTCTGTGTTAACGTTATGTGGCAGGCCGAGGGGGGCAGCGGTGCAGTTTGGTGTCGTCGGCCTCGACTCCACTGCTGTGCTCAGTGTGCTGCTGCCTGGAAACGGCCTCTGTGGTGGTTCCGCCTGAATATGAGGGAAGAGCTCCTCTGTCGGCCACGCTCATGTGATCATAAACACATATTTAGCTCTGCATTTAGCTCTTCTAATTGTACATTTCATTTGGAGTTGATGAAACTGTTGATAGCCGGCCAGAGGCTGATTGTTTCCATGGTAACTTCTCTGGAAAGTGCAGCCTGTAATTAGTCATTACAGATATTTTTTCTTTGTTCTTTTCTATGTTTCTGTTTGAACTCTTTCCCTCATGGGTTACTACATTTTTAAATAAGACATTATTCATATCTTTATTTTAATTTTAACAGAAGTCAAACACCTGCAGCTTGATGGACTTGATGACTGCGCTTCTCCTTTTCACGCTTTTCTTTAGGCTGAGCAGACATTTCCATGTTCTTATTCATTTCTTTGCATTAAAAAATCTAATTATTGGTCCAGAGGAATGAATTCTGTAGTCATGTCATTTTGGAAAATATATGCATCCAAATGTTGTAGGATGCTAATAAAGAAATCAACACGACCTGCTCTGGAGGCGGGGCCATGTGGGCTGTGTTCAGGCCGCCGGCCCAGACCCGATTTTTAAAATATTCAGATTGTATCTTGATAAAAGTATTGACAGTTTGAACAGCACAGTTCTGATTCACACCACGACCCTGTCCGTGTTCACAGGTGTCCCGTAAAAATGGGCTGCAAACATGGGTCACAGGTGGGTTTGTCCGCAGGTTCCACGGTGGCCCGTCCTGAGTTTGTGAGCTCCTTCTAAGCCCCGGCCCATTTAGCCCACTGTGTCCCTAATGGATCCACGTAACTGGCCCACGCAGGCTTCCCATTTTAGTCATTTTTTCAAATGTATTAATATATTTTTTCTGTCACCCAAGCCCACTCTGCACCCGATCAGTTCACCTTTGACCCAGATGGGGTCCACATGGACAGACATGCTTCAAAGAAGAAACAATTAAAGCCCTAATCTTTACTTTCAATCCTTTATCCTCTTCAGCTGACAGGTGAAAGAATACAGATACGCGCTCCTGAAATTAAACGATTAATTCCTCAGCAGGTTGCAGATGTGCGCAGCTCGATGACGCTGCAGGAGTTCTTGTATTGCTGATGAATTCATGTCACACAGAAACTTGTCAGTACGGATACGGAAATCAGAATCGGTGTGACCGGACTTTTGCGTCCACACATCCCTGAAAAAAAAATCAAAAGCAATTAACTTCATCTGCACAAGCGCTCGGATCATCTCAGTTGTTCATTTTTGCTCATTAGCGCCTCCTTATGTCCTCGTCCACGTTCACATGTTCACGCCACCGGTCCAAATCCGAGTTTCCCTGTAGCCAATCAGAATCCGATCAGAATCCGATCAGAATCCGATCAGAATCCGATCTCTCTAACTGACCAATTACATGTTGCAAGGTTGCAAACCAGGTCCTTATATGTGCGTCCTTGCAGACGTTCTGTAATCCAGATGGTTTCTATGGTAACAAATAATACTAACGTTAAAAAAAACAAAAAAAAAACAAAAGCTGATGAACTGTTTCTGCTGCAGTTATTACGTCTGTAGGGCGGGATGGAGGCTCCTGCCAGCTCAGACATGACCTCAAACACAACAAAGGCCACCAGAAGTCGCTCTGGTCGCTCTGGAAGACGCAGGTTTGGTTGCCGATGGCACTAAAGAGCATCTGAAGTTGCATTTGAGCAACCAGACGGTTCAGCTTGAGACACATAAAAAAACCCATCTCTAAACGTGGTCCAAGGTTGGATTTGGGTTTTTCCGCGAGCACGGCCCTCATTCCTTCTGCTCTCCTGCCTGCCACCCAGAAATTCCTCTCAGCTGAAGGTTTTGAAGTTTCCATTCCTAACGCGCCTCAGAGAGGAGGCTCATGGGAGGAGCTGAGATGTCTGAGGAGATCAATCCCAAGTAGTAAATTTAATTAGAAACAAAAAAGATGCTACCATCACTTTTAACACTCGTCTGACAGAAATGATCAAATAAAACCACGAGCTGCAACAAAACCCTGGTTTGATGATTCAGCTGGGTCAGATTTCATGTTTGATGTCTCTAGAAAAAGGAGGCCTTCATTTTTCTTTGACTTCATTTCCTCTGTTCAGATCGCTGGGTAGAAAGATTTCAAGAGGAGAAGAGGAAATAAGTGAAACAAAAGTACTTGGTAATTATTGTACAGCGTGAAGGAAAACGTCCGGAGCGGCTCTGCTGGCGGCAGGTGCTTCCCATCAGCGGTAAACGCCAGCGCACCTGGCTGCATCCTCGGGAGTCAGCTGCTGCAAACGCTCCAGCTGAACGTTTCTGCTGAGCATTGACAACATCGTTGTTACATGAGATTAAATGTACTCGGGAAGTTCCTGTTTTTCACTTCAAGCTGGAAAACCGTTACACTTTTACAGAGGAGCAGCTGATGTGAGCGTCACTGGAGAATGTGAGGTTCTGAAAACTGGAAGCTTCAGTCTCAAAATGATTTCTTTGAAACCACTGGCTCATCACGTAGACACGTAGACAGTGAATGTTTTCTGAATGGGTTTATGCTCTTAATTGACAGTTTCATTTCCAGTTTAACACAGCATGATACCATTCTGTAAATACTTGTTCATTTAGAGTAAATTAGATAATAAACCAGGGTTTGATTTGGCAGGACGACTTTGAGAGCTGCTATGGAAAACTCCTGCTCTTCATAGCACCGTTTCTGTGGAGTCAGGCGCCGTTCTTGTTTTTCTGCAGCCACATCATCCTTCTTTTTCTTTCTCTTCAGTAGATGTGAGGTCACTTAACCTTACTTACATCAGGCCTGCAGCTGCCATCTACAAAAAAGCTATCAGCACTTCATTTCATGTGCTTCTGTGCTGTTTTTCTGCTCTCAAAGACTGTCCTTCTGAAAGCTGATGGATTCCAGTAATTTCAAGGTTTCAACAGTGAAGTGTGAGAAGTGGCGGCGTGGGAGTGAGATGGTGGAGCAGCACAAAGGGCCTTCAAAAACAGTGGCTGTGCTGCATAAAATACTACAACCAGCACCTCCGGCTGTTTGGACTTCCTTAGGCTCCAAAACCCAAATTTATCATGAATATTTTTGCCTTAATGTCTGGTAATTTAAAGCTGCAGTTAAGCTTAATCACTAATAAGGAAATGAGATGTGTTACTGCTGGGATTCATCAGTGCACGAGCATTTTTCAACTGCTTCTTTTAAGCATCCATGCAGACGTCAAGACACTGGCCTGCAGCCTTTTATGAGCACAAACGAGAGGTGGCAAACAGAGACGAGTGGAGCGCGGCTCGGACAGTTTAAGTGCTTAGAAGATCAAAAGATTTTCCACATTTCTCATAAATAAACATTGCTATTTGGTTTACTCATCTTTCTTTATCCCAGATGCAGACGGAGTGACGGACCAACCGTCCTGCTGTGTCACCCACGGGTCTGTTTGTTTTTTTATTTTTTTAAATTTATTTATTTATTTGGGGGGGGGGCTCCTGGACCTTTAAAAATTGTCAGGAGATAACTCTGCCTAATCCCATTTAATATCAAAAATGGTCAAAGGAGCAGACGTGGAGGCCACGTGGAGCACGCCCACCTTAGCTTGGTTACAACAAATCAGCTGCGTTACCTAGATAGCCTCAGGATCCGGGGGATCCGGGTAATCCGGGGGATCCGAGTAATCCGGGTAATCCGGGGGATCCGGGTAATCCGGGTAATCCGGGGGATCCGAGTAATCCGGGTAATCCGGGGGATCCGGGGGATCAATCAATTACAATTTCTTCTTGCGTTCCTTTGAAATTTGTTGGACTTATTTGGAAAATTATTGGCACATAAGGCATGAAATTTGAAAAAGTAATCATGTGACCGTTTTTTGTGTTGTTTTTGATGAAATGATGAAATGATTACCCTCAGTTTCCTGTGTCAGTTTATTTTTAATGGTTTTCATCTGAACATTTGAGCTGCTGATAAATGACTGGTGAAGCTGCTTTTACTTCCTCTTTGAAAGGGTGTGACGTCAGCAGAATGAGAGGTTTCCCGGTGAATTTCCAAAGAACGCCACACCTGAGAGCAACAACAAAAACCCAACCTGGAAATCCCAGCTGAGCAGCAGCTGCTCCAACAGCTAATCAGCATCTGGAGCCAATGGAGCGGCTTTAATAACCTCGCCTTTTCATACTTTGCTCCGTGTCCCTCATATATCTTAATATTTTCCACGGCGTGGACCTCCTGTGAGGGATTCACCGCCAACAGAACTCATTACAGGCTTCAGACAACATTATGGCAGCAGATCGGTGAACATAATTAAACATAGTAATAGAATGTGGAAAGTTGTTTAGTGTTTTTTTACAAATTTATCAAAAGTAAAAATTTCTGTGTAAATTTCTTTATTGTAATTGTAAAAATTGTTTAGCGTCCTAAAACCAAACATTTCTTTCATGGTTTTGCACAGTTTTGGCTCGAAGTCTTCATCGAGACCTCGGTTCCTCCCCCTCGTTGGCACCGTTATGGGTTTTTCTCTCTCCGTGTAAAATGCACAGTAATTGCGTTCGAAGCAGCAATAACACCTACTGCTGCTCTCATGAAAACTATAAATCACTCTGCATCCCCAACCCGCACCGACGCTCCAGTGCAGCGCCGGCTCGCGTGTAAGTTAGTGCAAACAGTATCTGCAGACTTCAGCTCTGCTGCCTCCGGACGCGTTCCAAGAAGAAAATTACCAAACCTCTTTCCTCTGATTAATGCGTCTCCATCCTCCCTCGGCCCACGGGCCTTTGAAGGTGGCGTTGGGTCGTCATTTATTTCTTGTCTGGTTCACCTGCGGGCCAATGTTGGAGTCGACTCATGCCAAGTTGCAGCGTGCTGAAGTTTGGATGATAAATCGTACATTTCCTGATGCTGCACATTAATTACGTTCCCTAGATAGGTACCAAGATGCATTATGCTAATTCCCAAACACTCTGGGAAATAATCTTTGCTCAAATGCAGATAAATGTGGGATTTGTCAGTAATTTAAGCCCTTTTGGTGTTTTCACTCAAGGCAGCATAACAGTTAATCACAATTCTCCGGATGAGAAAGATCTTCAAAAATTGATGAGGTTTCCTGAAGTGCTTTCAAGTCCACCTCCTCACCCACCTGGTATCCTCGCTCTCAGCCAGCCACCTCACAATTAGTGAAGCCCCAAGGCCCGTTTCAGCCGCTCCTCCATTGGGTTTGAGTCGTAGTACAGAACAGGCGGGGGCTTCAGCAGCTTAAAAATGCAACTGGTGATTTTTTTTATTTTTTATGATAGATTTGTGTCCTGGTCATCAGTTCCTTAGGATTTAAAAAGGCAACTATATTTCCCTTTTTCTTTCACCAACAAAATATTTTCAATTGAATCTGAGAAGCTCAACAAAAAGACTCACACTTACAATGTCTTATGCCGCAATATTTTTAAGACCTGATGGTTCCTCATGTTCCTAACAAAGTTCTCCGTTCTCAGAGTGCAGGTTTACTTGTAGTTCATAAAGGATCCAGATTTAGATCTGGAGGACGGGTCTTCTGCTGTCAGGAACCATCACTATGGAACCAACTTCCAGTTTGGGTGAAGGAGGCAGACACCACCTCCACCTTTAAAACCAAACTTCAAACGTTTGTGTTCAGTAAAACATCTAGTTGGTGTAAACTTTAGTGTGTCAGGACCAGTAGTCACAGCTGCAGGACCAGACTGGAGCAGCTGGTCTTCAACACAGGTTCATCTGGATCTGCTGCTGTAGACCTGCTGCAGGGGGGCACCAACATGATCCACTGACTGGTGCCTTCACCTCCTCTGTTCCTCTTTCCCTTCATCAGCTCAATACTCAGTTATTAATGAGAAGTATCTCATAAATATAACTGTGCTGACGGATAATTATACAAATGTATTTTGTCTTTCATACCTTTGACGGTGTGTCTTTGTCTCTCCTCTTTCTGATCTCCCTTTTCCTGCTCTACCCCGCTGGTCTTCAGCAGGAGGGTCCCCCCTTATGATCCAGGTCCTGATCCAGGTTTCTTCCCTCCTAAAGGGGAGTTTTTCCTGCCGCTGTTTGGTTTAATGTTTTTCTCCCACTAGGGGAGTTTTTACCTGCAGTTGTTTATGTAATAACTGATCAGGGATCATATTCTGGGTCTCTGGAAAGATCCTGGAGACAACTTGTGCTGTAATAGACGCTATATAAATAAAATTGAATTGAATTGAAAATTGAATATTGTCCGCTAAAGCTATGATGGATATGAATAATAAAATAATAAAAGAACTGATGTTGTCATGGCTTAAATTTGAAGTCTTATTTGTCCTTAGAGAGCCCATCACTTTTCATTTTTGATGCCAGAAAAACTACAGATGTCGATATTTCTGCTGTAAAACAGACGGAGCTTGTAAAGGGGCTGCAAAACACTTTATTCAAAAAGTCCAGGAGAAAGCAAAGCCAGTGACTGCATGTTGGCTGAGAGAACCAAAGAAAGACAAAATGCTCTGGGGTCCATTCATTAAATGAAAACAGAGTTCATTTGCTTTCATATTCTGTTTGGTTTTAGAGAGCGAAGAGGAGGAATTCTGCGTGCAGCAGTTTTGTTCAGAGACGGGCACCGTTAATGGGATGCAGGCCGGGATGCTTCTGTCAGGCTCTGTAAATGTGTCAGGCGCCAACACAAGAGAAAGAAACCAACCACTCTGGTCCCTTTTAATTGGATTTGCACATGTGGAAGGAGACCTAGATTCATTTGGAACAAAAGATTCTTACTCTGCTCGATCAGTCCAAGCAATTATTCAACTTTTTTAATTATTCAGGCTTGAGAGGAACCTTGTGTGCAGACGAAGAAATTGGCTTGCCCATTATGATAAACAGCGAAAGAACAAGCGTGTGGAGTTTTAACGTTAAAATCTCTTGCCTGTATTATACCAACTATATCCCCAGGAGATGGGATATAGGCATGGATAATCATCAACTCTGGTTTTTACAGCAGTGTACAACGTTTGACAATATTTCTAAGCTGTAAGAAGTTCTATCTAATGAAATCTCTAGAAAGACGTTTCAGTGACAAAAATAACGCCAAGGTTTCTGATGCGTAGCTGGAGAGAACTTTGATCACTCAATCATCTGCCACAGTCAGGTCCTTCCTCTGTGATCCTGATAGATTTGACCCCTTTCCTTTCCCCCCACTTTTCCCCCCTTTCTCATCTTTTCATCTTGCATCAGACCAGTTCAAACCCCAAGGCGTCCCCCTGGGAGCTAGTTCAGGCACCAACACCCTTGTGCCCGGTTTTTTCCAGTTACTCCTCCTCGTTCATAGGTCTGTTTGAGGTACAGGAGGTATTTATCTGAGATCCAGCAAGCTCACTGTCAGTCTCAAAGTCTCGCCTCCTCCACAGCTTCCACCTGTAGGTTAATTCATGTTCATCACCTCAGATGTCTCTGTGTATGCTTGATAAGTGATTAGATCGAAGCCTAGATGCCAAAACTCAAGCTTTTTACTTTAAGAAAGCATTTAAAGTCTTCATTGTGAGAGCTGACTGATGGAACTGACATTTAATACTCATGTTTTTTTTTAAATATTTTTTTTTGTCCTAAAAATCTGATTAAAAGGACTGACATTTCTATGAACAGACATTCCATCTGCAAACAGGGAGAAGCCTGTCAGCGCATCCTTTAAGCAGTTATTGTGCTGGCTGTAATTTTCAGATAATTTCCGTTTATTAATAAACGCTGGAGGCTCGAAGCTGGCAGCATCAGCATTGTCTACTTTCCTGGTAGCTTTATATTTGGTCAAACTGAAAAGCGAGTGTTTGTTTCTTACTAAGCCATCTATCAATCCATCAGTCGCGATGCAGCAGTGTAAGCAGAGATCCAGACCTCCGTCTTCCCAGCCACCTCCTCCAGCTCATCCAGGAGAACACCACGGCGTTCCATGGCCAGCCAGAAATTATATTTTCTCTACCATATCCCTGCTTCCCTCCAGATAGAGATGCCCAAATCACCTCCAGGGATCATTTTCTGGCTGCCTCTTGGCTGGTCTCCCTGCCGTGGGTGGGGCTGGCCGGTGGTCGTACGCCCCCGGGGGACCCGAGGCGGCCGGAGGAGGGTGGCGGTGTTGGTAGTGCTGATGATAACTACCCTTTTTACTGTTTATTGTACCACTACTTATTATAATATTGGCTATAATGCTACTAGGATAGCTAATAATATTAGACTTATGGTTGTTGTTGTAAACACAGCGCCCCCTGCAGCTGCACCTTCAGAACTGTCACTGTTGTTTTGTGATAAATGTCCTGGAAATCAACTTTCAAACTCAACGTGTATCTTTAGTGGAGCCGACTGGATGGTTGCTTCTGGGATGCCGCTAAAGCACTCCACAGTGCTCCACAGCGCTCCACAGGGCTACTCAGCGCTCCAGAGCGCCCCACAGCGCCTCCTGTGAGACGATGCTCTTTGACCTCGCTCGTGAACAAGACCCCAGATAAACGCCTCCACTTGAGGCAACACCTCACTCCCCAACTTGTAGACGGCGTTGAACTCTTTTCCTGCTGAGATGTTGGTTTGGTTTGGAGGTGCTGATCCTCATTCCAGTAATAGATCTTTGCTCGCATCATCTGCAAAAAAGCAAAAGACGAAGTCCTAAAAAAACCTATAAAACGAAGCATTTTCAACAAATGTTAAATGTAACTGTGGGTTTAATCCGTCTCACCCTCCTCCAGGGTCTGGTTGCACTTTGGAGAAAACTTATAATCTGTGTGTAGCTGATTCTTTCACCTCACTTTGTAATATTGAGCAGTTTGTACCTGAAAATTATACAATCTCCTGAGGAAGGATCTATCCAAACAATCGCTTTGTCTGTTTTAGAAGCAGTTATCTCTGTTTTCTGCGTTTGCTGCGTTGGTGATTCAGTGAGGATGATTCATCCACATCCAACAGCAGGAAACAAGCGTCCCTTCCTTTAACCAAACTCGCATATGAATGCATTAACACTTACAGATCAGAGACAGTCATTAATTTTGCACATACTCATATTGCTGTCGAGGCTCTGAGGTGTTGAACATGTGTGACTTTAAAAAACAGCGAGACAAACGCCACCTGATGTGCTGCCAAGAGCGAGACATCTGCAGTGCAGCACAGTGTGTTCGGTCCGCCTCAGAATGAGATTCAAGAAAAGATGCAGCTCCGTGTCAGCCTCACTTATGTCTGGCTCTGTTCTCAGTCTAATTTATGAGAGAGCCGCCAGATCCTGCCGTGACTCAGACCTCTGGGGCAACACATCTAAAACTACGTGTAATTGTGTCACTAAAATGAGTAATAACAAAGGCAGAAATCTGAATACAAATTCCTAGATTTATCAGGCCGATTTATGTTTGTTTCGGCTTTTAAATGTAAGTTACACGTGTAAGTTGTAGTAACACTTTCCAGCTCAGACGTTTGCATTTAAAAACGCTGTTTTCTCTAAAAAAACCACAAGAAAACATCACTGAAACCAGTAACGGCAAGAAAGCTCAATATTTACGTGAAGCTAAGATGCTCATGAGAAAACTCTGTTTTACAAAAAACAAACTGAAAAATGGAAAACAAGTTTATCATGCAGGTATATAGACTTTAAATGAAATGGTAGGATGACAAACAAGTGGCCAAGAGGTTCTCCAGCTGATAACGCCGGTTTATGACACCCGACTGTTTCGCAGTAAAAAGGTGTCGATCCAGGGCCTGCAGGGATTCTTCTTCGTCTTAAACATCAACATCAGATGCTTAAAGTGCTCCAAGAAGGTGGATATGTATTGTTTGATAAATGTGTGACTTGAACTCATTCTACCTGTGGACATTTGTTCGTTATAAAAACCAGTTTGTGTTCAGGAAAAAGTGTTAATATGGTTTTTGCTTGTATTCATTGTTTATGTATCAAGGACCAGGGGCTGCCGCCAGGTCTCAGAGCACGCAGTTCTTGAAATGACCACTAGAGGCTGGCTCCAAAATCAACTCAATCTCCAATTTTCAATTCCATTCAAATCATCTTTATTTATTATTATTATAGTGCCAAATCAGGACAAACTTCATCTCGAGGAACAACACAGTTCAACTTGGTCCAAAGTTGTCAAATTAATACAAAGCCAATAAAATAACAATAATAATTACCGCTTTGCTAAAGAAACTAAAAGATTCCATCAAAACTCTTCCTTCTAAATAATTCCCTGTCTTGGGAAAGCACCAGGCGACTGTGGAAAGAAAAACTCCCCTTTATCAGGAAGAAACCTCTGACGGAACCAGACTCAGGAAGGACGACCACCTGCTCAGGAGCCTCGCTGAAGTATCCAAGTTTACAGAGGAAATAAACATATTTATGAATTTTAATGTCCATGACAGCTTTACTGGAAGTCAATTTTTATGTACTTCCTGAGGTAAAATTATATAAAGCACAAATTAATATATAATTAAGGTATTTTCAGTGACTGCTGTGTTGTGGTCTACTACTTTAAAGGCTAGTATCAAAGGCCAGCAGCCGCCAGCCGGTGGCGACCTGCAGCCGGAGTCCAGGCCGCCAGCCGGTGCCGACCTGCAGCCGGAGTCCAGGCCGCCAGCCGGTGCCGACCTGCAGCCGGAGTCAGCCCAACTCTGCTGCTGGCTGCTGCTCTGCCAGAGCCACCTACCAGTCGAGGGCAGACTAGCACCAGATGGCCAAGGTCGATCTGGCAGAGCTGGCCTGAGCTTCAGGAGACTTAATTTAAGCTCCAGCGCTCCTCATTTCAAATGTTTCCGTAGCGACCACTGAAACAAGGACAGATTCAGACAGAATTAAAGCAAGCTCTTCTATTTTACAGTTCTCAAACATTTTTAAATACCAAGATGTCTCACTGGGAATGATAACGCCTCGACTGGCAAACACAGATCCATCTCCACTTCTTCATGCCTCCAACAGACCTGCACTGCTGGCACACCAACATTCCAGTTCATTCTCAGGAAAACACCCTTATGTACGTTTGCTTGTGCCTGAGAAAGCCAATGCAAGTACAAAATTTCATGACTCAGTGACAGATGATGCTCTCGCAAGCCTTTTCTGGTGTCTGAGAGGCAGGAAGGATGGTCGGAAGCTGTGGGAGGACAGGACTGGCAAGAGTGAGGAATGAGACCCGAATAGCAAGAGGTGGGAAGCCCACAGTGGCGGATCATTCACAGACAGACGCCCACGGACGCACGCAGTCATTGAAACTGTTTAAAAAAGAAGACCTTTACGTAATGAGCTTCCTGCCCTGAGCAAAGTGTGTGAGTAAAGCCTTTTCCTTTGCAAAAATAGAGGTATTTTTGAAAGAAACACCTTTGACGTCAGCTGTGATGTAAGTTTTCTGTTAACATACAGTTACGTTGCTGTTAAGATGCCAAACATAAACTGCACTGGTTTCACGTAACGAACTGATGTGACAGATGCTTCTCGTTCTCCTCGTTGAAGGGGTTCAAACCTTTCCTCTGCCTGTAACATGTATTTATTTCTCTCCAAGACCTCAGAAAATAAACAAGTCATTTAAAAAAATTCAGTGACCTCTAAAAATGAGTTGACTCGCCTTCAAAATAACCATTAACTCATATACGAATATTCAGAAATAATTAATATAAAGACAACCAGGGAAGTGCTTCCCAACTTCATTCTACCATAAACTTTCTACTGCATTCAAAAGCCATAAGTCTAACGCTCCGGTTGAAGCCAACATGGAAGTAGGACAAACTGCAGTTTATCGACTGACCACTAGGGTGCGGCTCCGAAAGCACATAAATCTCCATTGATCATGATTAAAAGTTCAACCCTTCAGAAATAAACATATTTACAGACTGGTTACAAAACAGTGTTGGTCTCCAAAGCGAGATTTCACTTCCATCACTGTTCCTGGGGATGATTTCTGTTTTTTATTTTTTTAGTACCACATCAGGTAAAACTATATACACAAACACATTAATGTAAAAGTAGGGGTGTGGCCTTTTGATTGGCAGCTGACACAGACAACGGCTTCCTGTCATCACTTAGCACTTGGTGTTGTACTAAGTCATCATTATCTCTTAGCGTGTCTTGGTCGTGGTCCAACACAAGAGTTCAAGGATGAAGCTCAGCTACGCAGCAGGTCGCTTGTGCTAACCAAGTGTCGGCTAAATCTATCAATTATTTCTGATTTCAACTCCAAAAAGATTTTTGAAGTGGGAGGACGGCTGGCAGCTCCTCGGAGGTGGATCAGCGGAAGGAGCTGGAAGCCAAGGTGGATCACTTCCTGGACGTTCCGAGTGGACGTCTGCTGGAAACTGCTGGTAGAGGCAGACCATGTGACCGCGGCGCTCAGCTAGGCTGCGTTTCAGCTCTGGCATAGCTACAGTTTGACTACAGGATGTTAGGACATATTTGATCAGAATGAATATGAGATCAAATAAAAATAGCTCACCGTGGCTGAAAGGAGGTGAGCGAGTTCTGTTTCCCAGGTCTGGTCGGTCTCTCGTTTGCGGCTTCTAAAGTGCTCTTTAGAAAGCTTCGGGGTGACATCACAGAAGACTTTTCCAGGTCTGTGATCACTTCTGCCAACACTCTTATTATAAAGGATTTCAGAAATTCAGTTGTTTCAAGAAATTCTATAGACTGTAACTAGAATAACTTAATATTATATTAATAACTATGACTGAGATATTACAACTTTGCAATAAATTATACAGTTTTCTTTGGATACGATCAAGTAAGAAAAAAAATCCTTTTTTAAATTCAGAGGTTTCATATAACATCCCTCAGTGGCTTGTAGAACGACTTAAAGGGCAATAATTTGAAGTAATTGTTCTCTGTATGACATTTACAGTCTCATATCACTGTGGAGGAGTTTTTCTTCCACTCCGCTCTACAGTTCTTTTCCCATCTTCTGTTTCTTCTTTTCTCCCACCATTCTGGTGCTGATGTGCTCGTGTGTTTGGAACATTGTCCTGTTGTTTGATTCAACGTCAGCCGAGCTACAGCTGTCGGACGGGTGACCTCACAGTTCGAGGTTTTCAAAATCAGCTACTGGGGTTCTGCAAAGATCTGTCTGGATCTTTAAAGACCTTGATGCATCCCATGTTGCTCTAACTTCCTTTGTAAAAACAATTCATCCTCCGCCTACAGTTCAACATCCCCCTGTTTACTCAAAATCCACATTTTCAACTGTTCATTTTTGTTTTGTCAAAAGCTGTCAGCATCTTAAAAAACAGCTAAAAGGCTTCTCATGCAGTATTTCATGACATGATATCAATAAATAAATAAACCCACCATGAAAAAACATGATAAGAGGGCATATATATATATATATATATATATATATATATATATATATATATATATATATATATATATATATATATATATATATATATATATATATCCTACCATCAGACCTTCTCCTCAAGGTGAAGGTTAAGGAAAAGACTAAAAGAGGCATTATTTTAATAATTACTACCATTCAGTGGTGCCTGTTGAGTCTTTGTTTGCTTCTGTCTTCCTTTAATTGCCGTCATCCATTCGTCTTTGTTGCTCCACCTCCCACAGAAGACGACAGGAGTGGTTGGCTTGGTGACCATTGATCTCCTGAGATGCTCAATCATACCTCCCCCATCAGCAGCAGCCCCCTGCGGGATATTAAAAACGAGCAGCACTAAAAGTCTGCTCCACCAGTAAAAGACATCTGAAAGCCAACAGTCCAGTCTGAGTGATGATGGGCCCTGTTTTATTTAAGTACTACATTACCGGTGGCACAGAAGTCAGTGGTATAGTCTCCACATGCATGATTTTCACCCTGTCAACACAACAAATTAGGAAGCCGTACAGGTGGAGATGTACTTGTCATTTCTGGCACCAGTTTATTGGCACAAGGAGAGAGAGAGACTGACATCTGAGGGGGGGAGTGTTGGGAGTTACACGCCACCCGCCGCCACTAAAGGTTCTTCATATTTGATAAAAGTGTTTAATGGATCTGCTGCAGCCTGCTTTTCTCCACGACCCTCAATGGATTTGCCATGCTTTATGTCCACTGATGGAAACCGCCATCAAAGTTTCATCAGGCCAGAGTTTGTTTTTTCCATGATTTGTAACCCTGTGAGAGCAGAATACAGCACCTGCACCTGACAGCAGAGGACTGACGTTAGCTCTGCTGCATCTGTGCTGCATCTCTGCTGCATCTCTGCTGCATCTGTGCGTCGCTTTTTTACTAAACCTGAGGTGAACAAGAGTCCTGAAGCCAGTAACAAATCCTTCTGTAACAAGAGATGGTTCCGTTACAGGTGTGTGTGTGTGTGTGGGGGGGGGGTCCCTGCTGGATTGGGGGTGGGGCAAATGAAGTGACTTAGTGTTGTGAGGCTCGTTGCAACTGTGCTGCTGAGGGCCAAAATAAGTGAAAACAGGAGGGGAAATGCCACAAAATTCGATGAAGACGCAATTTGTACAGCAGGAAACACTACATACATCTTAATTTTCTTGACAGGTGTGACTTATTGAGACTATTTAGTCAGAAAACGTGGAGGAGAGGGAGGAAAAGGTGCAGCTGTTCAATAAAAGGACCACGTTGACTTACTGAACTACTTTACTCAAATGAAAGACGTTGATTTCTGCATGACTGAACTAATTTAAAGCTACATACATCATAACATGTATGTTGAAGTCTGCAATGGGCCAGAAACACTCGGACTTGTCAGATTACAAGTTTAAAAACAAAAGAGATCAAAATTGTCTGTTTTTTGGTCAGTTCCTCAGCAGGCTTTAAGCAGCAGGGACGTTTGGTTTTTGTATCAAAGCCACCAACCCACTTAGAATAAAAAAAAGCATTAGGCTATTAACTGCAGAACCAAATCCCCGAAGGACCTGAAGGGTTTGTCTGAGACAGGAGGAAAGTGGTGAGCACGTGGAGGCCGTTCCCTGCTCACGCGTCTCTTCAGGCAGCCCACACTTCCAGACAAACCACGGCCCATCTTTGAACTCGCGGCGCTCTCCAGAAGAGACTGCTCACTTTATGGAAATTCTCACCTATGCCCCTTGTACGAGTGAAAATACGCGCTGAAACACAATCGGAAACAAGCGTCCAGCATTCCAGCAGCAGCTGCCGCTGCTTGAACCCTCGCGTTTACATCCACAGCCCGGCAGCGAGGGACGGAGAAAACCAAAAATACTAGTGTGATGTTTTACTGCAGTCCAGGTTCCCAGTGGGGATTTAAAGAGACCTGTTCGAACCTTCTGATATCACCTTCAAGTTGGTAAAAAACTGTTTTGAAGCGCACTGGAACGCCACCCACCTCAGTTATCACAGTCTTCAGGGGTCACGTTCCCTGCAGGTGCTAACTAGCCACAGGGCAAGCAGCCATTTGTCAACATAAACTGGAACACAGCTGTCACTCTAGAAGCCACGCCCCCATCAGCACAGCCAAACATGAACTTCTGCTTTACCAGATTCAGGTTGAAGGAGCATCAGAGACAAAATCCTGGTCCACTAAATCTGAACCTCTGTTTCTTGGCTGCACCTAGAAATTCTGTCTATAAAACTTATGAACATGAGCTAAACCACACCCCCATAAACAAGGGTTGATATAATTGTACCTAATTAGGTAAGTTAAAAAGAGTGCCAAATAAAAACCCACTATCCTGCTCTTCTTCCCTCCTCTTTTAGGATATGAAACAAAGAGAAAACTGAAACTACATTTTGATGGGCTCAGAGAAAGCATTCGACTTTATTTTCGCTGTCATTTGAAGCGTATTGATTTTTGGATCATAAATATGAGCCTTCATTTGCAGTTTCACCCTGAAGGCCTCATTTACAAACATTGCATGAGGAAAAAAGCTTTTTTTTTCAGGTCACTTTGTGAAAAACCACAGATGGTTATAAATCCATAAACATGACGTCGCTTGGGGTTTGGGCCGGTGCTGCACTGCGCTGACATGTCAAGAAGTCGGCAGCATGACGGTGGGATTCTGTCACTTATTTGTGCCCTTCACAGAGAATGATGATCACAGATGGTGATATCATAAAAAAACTGTTGCATAATGAAAGGTTACTGGAGGTCGAATGTGCATGTCACCTTTAAGGTTGGTGGTGGTTTTATATGAACTTTATATAAACTTGTGCCTGACTTCTGTGCAGAGCTGAACTAAAATATTACAAATGAAAACTGCTCAGCAGCTGAAACCAGTCAAGAATGAACGAGGGAACATTTAACTTTATGAGCTGATGCAAAACAGTGAAAACAAAATAGTTCATCTCTCTAACAAACCTCAAATGAGCATATTTTATTGATTAATTCCTCTCATTTCACTTTAATACTTCAGCACCAGTTGACAACAAAAGCAATTTTAAGGCACTTTAAAACTTGTTTGATTCAAGTCAAACTAGGAACAATCCAGTTCGCTCTAATTATGTTCCAGTTCTGTTAAATTCATTTCAGAGGGGGGGGGGGGGGGGGGGGGGGGGGGTGGGGGGGTAACAGGTAAACTGGTTATGTTAAATCCTTCTGGACTCGTTGACAGACAATGAATCTACAAAGTGATTAAGGCTGAGACTGGGCTGTCTGCTGCGTTTGGAAACAGTCAGCCAGCAGGACTGCTGTTGATCCCCGCCACTGCTCTGGTTGCCGTGGTTACTTGCTTGTGTCAGTTTCACACGGATTGTGACTATACAGTATATTTTTTGATCCACAACATTCCACATTCAGCTGCACGTGTACAGTTTGTCTGTCTTTGTCTTTGAACGCCGGAGCTGTTCAGGTCCTTGAGGCCCGCCGCCCCGCATGTTTCAGATGTTTTGATGCTCCAACAGACCTGGTTCAAATGACTCGATCACTGTTCGCTTGAGCCCAAACTCTACACGAGTCTGTTAATGAACCAGTCACTTGAATCCAAAGTGTCGGAGCTGGAAAGCGTCTGAAACATGTGGGACACTTGAAGATCCCTGGTCCATGCAGAAGACACACCATCACACACTGCTGAGGGATCAAGATGAAGTCATGCAAGAAACTGTCGGTTTCACTGTGAGGACAGAGTTGAAGTCACATTAATTTGCATCACAGGTTAACATAATCTTAGTCACCCAAGCTAAAAAAAAGGCTAGATGTGACATAAGGTGGGCGTGTTCCAGTCGGCCTCCTGGTTACTCCTCCCATTAACAACATGGCTCCGCCCCATGTGAGAAAAAGGCTTCAAAAGCACTTTATAGTGAACCTCTGTGTGGCGTCGTCGAGGTTTGTCCAGTTCTTCTTACAGTGACCGTGGACAGGAAGACGTGGGTCTACATGGTCAACGGATGGCCCAAAAACATACAGCGCAAATCTTTTGTGCTTTGATTTGCTTAGAACACAAATAAAAAAAGAAGAAACGACAACAACTATATGAAGGAAGTGATCATCACATCGGGTAGCAGAGATCCTCGTCACTACAGAAAGAGCTTCAGGTGACTGGATCCATTTAGTCCACTTGTATCCCTCTGTATGTTTTCCATTTAGGACCCGTAATACGGACAACTTGACATTCGCTCATTTCAAACTCAACCCCACTTTGTATCCAAATACTCCACTTTTATCCTGATGGGCCCACGTGGACACCCCCCTCTATCGGTCAGTTGAGGAACTGCAACCAATCTCAGTTCCACATGAGACTCGATCTGGAAGTCAGATGTTTGGCGCTGGGGATTAAATGGCAGTTAGATTTGCATTTATCTAAATGTTTTGTTTTATTTTCCCTATCATTAGCAGAATAGCAGGTTAACTAAACCCTGGGACCAGCGGCAGGCAGTTCGGTGAAAAAAATCATCGCGCAGTTACAAACCGAATTTGTCTGATTGCTGTAAATCATGACGCCGTTGCTGACAAATTTAATCTTTCTGTGGTAAAAAGAAAATATTTGTTTTTATTGTGCTGGAAAATTGTCTGACAGCAGCAGTAAGGAGGATCTCAGCAAATAACCTTTTTGAGAGCATAATCTGGCTATCTTTTATATATTTTTTTATTTGATTTTACAAGTACAGTGAGAGTTAAATCAACTTTGGCTTTACAGGTTTGTTGTATTGTTCAGTGTTTTGTGTTTCTGTGATTCTGTGATCACGGAGAGGTAAAAACAAACCTGCAAAGACTTGAGAACCGCCTGGTGTGTGTGTGTGTGTGTGTGTGTGTGTGTGTGTGTGTGTGTGTGTGTGTGTGTGTGTGTGTGTGTGTGTGTGTGTGTGTGTGTGTGTGTGTGTGTGTGTGTGGTCCTGGCAGCAGGAGAGTTGGCTCCAAACAACAACAGAAAAATAAAGATTTCGCAGCGTACTCGGAGAGCTGCAGCGTGGCCTCGAACTGAGGAGATTACAGAGAAAACAATGTCATCGCGCTGGAGGCGTCGGCGAGCAAGCATCCAAAAATAGCGGATGGACTTGTATTGAACATTTGGTTTGAAAAAACATTGTATTTGGTTTAACTCAGAGATGGATTTACATGGATGAACCTGCCATTTGTTCTATATTTTCACAAATCTTTAAAGATAATGAGGAGAAACACTCAGCATGGAAGCTTTAGGAGAAATGGAACCGGAGTCGGCAGCACGGTGGCTTAGTGGTTAACACTGCTGCCTCACAGCAAGAAGGGGGTTGAGGTGGGGGTGAGGTGGCGTGGGGTTGGGGTGGGGGTGGGGTCATGTTGCCATGGATGCTTCACGATGACTGAGGGGGCGCTTGGCCGTAGAACTGAGGAGGCCGTCAATACTCAAGAGAAGTCTGTCTCAAGTGCTGCTTATCTTATCTCACAAGGGGTCAGTTTCCATGTTTTCAGGTGGCTTTCCAAACTACGTCAGGTCTAACCCCAGCTAGAGCAAGACCAAGGTACCTCAGGTCCCACCGGAGATCTGCTGGTCCTCCAGCACGCGATACAAGGAAGAAGAGGCTACAAAACCGGTCTTCAGGAACGCTGTGGCTGACGTCACGGATATGTTGTCCGCTGGTTTCTAGAGTCTATGTTTCAGTTCTGGCAGCAGTTGTTTAAGATGTAATTTTGGTCAGAGGACCTGAAAGGAGGAAGTTTGGACAGATTTGCTAAGAAGCTAAATGTGATTGACATATGGGGGAGGTTTTCCAGCCAGCTTCCCAAACCTGTTTGCTCCACCCATTTTCAACATGGTTTGTCCAGTTCTTCCATCCATTATCTATACCCGCTTTATCTGTTTCCGGGTCACGGGGGTCTGTCGGAGCCTATCCCGACGCATATCAGGCGAAAGGCAGGGGTCCACCTGGACAGGTCACCAGTCCATCCAGGGCCACATACAAGACAGACAAACATGCACACTCACATTCACACCTAGGGAGAATTTCAGAACGATCAATTAACTTACATGCATGTTTTTGGACTGTGGGAGGTAGCCGGAGTACCCGGAGGGAACCCACGCACGGGGAGAACATGCAAACTCCACACAGAAAGACCCACCGGGCCGGGAATCGAACCAGGAACCTTCTTGCTGTGAGGCAACAGTGCTAACCACTAAGCCACCGTGCTGCCCTTGTCCAGTTCTTCTCATACATATTTGTCTGTCGTTGTTTGTGCCGCGCTGTAATTACACCACCGATCGCTGGTGTTGTAATTACAGCGGTGTAGGTTTGTGTCTTCAACCCTCAGAGGTTGTTGTGCCGAGCTTCTTCTTTTTCTTTTACTTCCTTTATGTATCTCAGTCATGAAAACAGAGCAAATAAAACGGATCTTATGTGAGCTTGAGTTGATAAATGTAGTCCAACAGTACTTTTCACTGACAGTGGAGCATTTCTACCTGAGTATACAGTGGTACCAAGCGGACCAATCACATTTGGCGTGGTCTGCTTCAACTGTGCATGTAGTTACATTTCTGCACATAACGCAGGGTTCCCATCTACGGAAGACTTACTGTGCATTGACAAAGAAGCATAAATCACCTATAACACTCACGTTTGCTTCGTTTTAGTGTAAATACACCACTTTTGGAAAGATATTTTGAAAAACTTTCTCAGATTAGACAGTCATGCATAATGAGGCTTTACATAATGAGAACAAATTAAATGAATAACATCAATAAATGAATAGTCTTCAGTCAGTAAAACACGGTGGAGGTTCTTTCATGCTGTGGGAAGCTTTGCTGGTTCTGATGCTGGAGGCAATAAACATGTCAAATAAATGATAACATAGGAAGGGTAACTGTTCCCGAGTAAACCTGTTTTACAGTACTACAAAAATATGTTAAAAGTGAAACTATTTGGCCTTTCAGCAGAATTAGAGCCTAAATTGGACTTAAAACAACACAGAAAGTGTCTGAAAAAGAAAAAATGACTCTTTAAGCACCAAAGAACATGAGTGTGTCGCCATGGAGGAATGGCAGATACCAGCAGAAGGAGCTCGATGGCTTTAAAAACCAAACAAACTAACAAAAACTGTTTTCTTTACTTAGCTGGGCTACTGGAACTGAATAAATGAGATGTTTAATGATGTCTTATGGAAGAATGTGATTGTCACTTCTGGAAATTGCTCGTAGTTATCAAAAATTTAAAATCTTTTGTATGCAAAAATGTGAAGATTTGCAAATATTTGTCATTTACTGAACAATAAGGAGCACTTCACACAGACTTGGGACTGGCCTTTTAGACATTTAATATGCAAGTCAGAGTTGAAATGAATCCACACTTATCATTCGGAGCAGCTGTTTCTGCTTTTTTGCTGACTTGGTTTGTGCTTTTAGACAGGAAGAGTTTATAAATTACGAGACATTGTGAAGAATCAAAACAAGTTGCAGGCAACTACAAAATCAAAACACTGCCTGAGATTGCATTTGCAGTCATATCTGTAAAATCATTACAAACCGATTACGCCGGGTTTGTGCTTGTAATTAAATCCTTATGTTGTGGAGCTGCTCTGCTTTGTGAAGTTGATATTCTGAATACTTATTTCACCGACAGACTAATCGGCTTAAGACAGCAGTTCCTTAAACAACACTCAATACTGTCTTTGTTTCCCTTCTTCTCCCAGAGATTGAAGGAGGAATGCATGTTATCTTACAACCATAAGATCTTATTTCAATTACACATTAAGGGGTTTATTATGTTATAATTGTAAAGAAGGAATCTCCTAAAACATTAGGTTGGAATTATCCTGTGAAACCCCTAGACTTTGCTGAATACCCGTCTTAAAGCTCATTAACGGAGCTTCACGTTGACAGTCCGGCTGTCCAATAGCTCTTTGGAATCCACCGGCCATCCAATAGGAATCCAGACTGAGGGATGCTGCTGGTTTATTGGCGGAGGCTGTTTCTGCCTCCCCGGGAATGACGCCTCTCCTGTGGATCAAGGTTGCGCTTGCAGCCGCAGAAGCAGAAGGACGCGACTGGAGCCGCGGTTACGCACAGAGCAGCTGAGGCTCCCGCTCCTGTTTCCATTCACGCACCCACTGAGGAATCTCCCACTCAACTGACACAGTCATGGATGAAATGGAGGAAGAGTTGAAATGCCCAGTCTGCGGCTCCTTTTACCGGGAGCCCATCATACTGCCGTGTTCCCACAACATTTGCTTGGCGTGTGCGCGGAATATTCTTGTGCAGACCCCTGAAGCTGAGTCCCCGCAGAGCAGCCGAGCGTCTGGGTCCGGCGTCTCAGATTATGATTATTTGGATCTGGATAAAATGAGTTTATACAGTGAGGCGGACAGTGGTTACGGTTCGTACGGGGGCTTCGTCAGCGCTCCCACCACCCCGTGCCAAAAATCACCCAACGGGGTTCGGGTTTTCCCCCCGACTGTCCCTCAGCCTGCGCCGCAGCAGCACCTTCTCCTGCAGCCTGGCTCCTTACCCCCGATTCCCCGCAACTCCTGCATCACTTGTCCGCAGTGTCACCGCAGTCTGATCCTGGACGACCGGGGGCTGCGCGGATTCCCCAAGAACCGGGTTCTGGAGGGGGTGGTGGACAGGTACCAGCAGAGCAAAGCGGCCGCTCTCAAGTGTCAGCTCTGTGAGAAGAGTCCGAAGGAGGCCACGGTGATGTGCGAGCAGTGCGACGTGTTTTACTGCGACCCGTGCCGCCTGCGCTGCCATCCTCCCCGCGGTCCCCTCGCCAAGCACCGCCTGGTGCCGCCGGCGCAGGGGCGGATAAGTCGCCGAGCCAGTCCCCGAAAAATATCCACCTGCACGGAGCACGAACTGGAAAATCTCAGCATGTACTGTGTGCAGTGTAAGATGCCGGTGTGTTATCAGTGTCTGGAAGAAGGCAAACACGGCACGCATGAAGTCAAAGCGTTGGGCGCGATGTGGAAACTGCACAAGGTACGTGCGTAAAATGATCATTAAGCAAAGTCCTCGTTGCTTATACGCTTTTGTGTGTTTTTCTCAGTGTCTGAAACCTTTCTCCAGACAACTAATGAATCAATGAGCTGAGTAACTACTGTCTGGATAATTTGTCTTTTCAGTTACACAGCATTCAGAACAAGCTATTTACGGAAAGTTCTGGAAATGTTCATGTATTACTTAAAGTCTGATCACGCACAGTCCTGTCCTGTCTGCACTCCTCCTTTGAATTTTAAAAGGTACATTTATAATGTGATTCTGGCGAAATATGGTGGATTTCTTTATCAGGATGCAACATCCTGCTTTCATGAAGCCAGGTACAAGTATGGAAAACCGCAGTTCCTGTAATGACCACTGTGGCCGAGCCTGTACTGACCCTCACATTAAAATGTTCAACTTTGCAACAGAAATGAAGATATTTACGGACTGATGAAAAAATAAGAATATTAAATCAAAGTTTTGGTCTCCATAGATTTTACATTCAGAATCATTGAGCAGGGGATGAATTTTATTTAGTCTCATCAGTTAAAATTATGTCAAACCACCGATTTATGCATAATTATAGACATTTTTTATTTTAAATCAGCGCATTGCAGTCTGTCATGTTAAACAGTTTGCTGTCATCAGTTTAGCTGCTTAGCATTTTCACTGAACTTGACTTCTGAGCTGTAACTAAAGACCTAACACAGGGTCATTCTTATTTTAAAGATAATGTCGCTTGCTTTTCTGTTAATTATACAAGTGAAGTGTCCTAAAGGGTTCTGGGTTTTGCCTGGAAGGGCCCAGTGGTGAAAGCGGTTTGACTGGAGCAACTGGCAGCCGCAGCCTTCAGCATGTTCATTTTAACATATTAATTCTGGTTGTTTCTCTGAATTAAGTGAGTTTGTTGAAGTTGACTGCTGCTAATATGGTGACCTGTGTAAAGTGGACTTCAATCCCACTCTTCAGAAAACCCATATAAGTGACGTCCAAGAACGTTTGTCCCGTTCTTCTTACACGGTATCCAGTCTAATTATGTCCTTTTCTCCTCGGTGCTGCGACAGCTCGCAGGTACCTTGTAGATCATTAGAGATGGCTAATGTTGGCGCTGTGCTTGAATAAGGTCCAGCAGGGAACTGCAGGAGCTGCCCCGTTGTGTGGTTTCAGATGCTATTTTGGAAGCTGAGTTGTTGTGGGCAGCCAGGAACCGTGTTTAGAGATGCCAAGTTTATCCACAGCGCTGCTGCATCAACCCTCACCTTTGTACTCCAGCTACTATGAAGGAGGAGGATGTAGAGCTCGATGTAGCCCTGCACTACTCGCACACTCCCACACACACTCACAGTGATGGTGTCCAAATAAACCAAAATAAAAAGGTTTTCTGCACAAACTGGAAGAGTCAGCGGGGTTTGAATATGTCACTCACATCACATTTCAAGTTGCCGCCCTCATGTGTTTATTCTTCCTTTCATGTAAAAAGGGAGAGAGGAGTATTTTTAGAAGCTGAACGATGGTACCAGGGGCGCTGGTGCCAATATCCAGGTGAGCTTCCCTTGTTTTTGGCCTTCACGGCGGCACCTGGATGTGTCTGAGATGTCATCTAAAGCTGTTTCCCACGGAGCTGAAACAGATGGTGGAGAGTTTGTGGCTGGCACAGTTTTAGGAGGAACATTGTTTTAGAGCTCCACAATGTCCCTCACAATTAAAAAAATGTGTTTCTTTCTTTCAAATGCTGCAGATACTGTGTATTCCAGTGTGGCGCGTAGACACGTGCATCTTTGTCACAAAAGCTGGACTTACTATGCATTCCTTAAGTTCGGTTTATTTTTGGGACTTCTGGATTTTTTAAGCAGCATGGAAGTTTCTTTCACCATTTATAAAACTGCACTAAAAGCCACAGAGAGAAAGAAAAAACAAAGCAAAAGAGTTTACCTTTTTATAAAGATATTCGCAAAGTATATTTTGATATTATCATTCAGTAAAGACATAACACACACATAAACAGCTGGACTTCTTTATTCAACCCAGTTTCTTTCTATTTAGGTGCTTAAGGTTAACCTGACCTAGATGACGGAGCATGCATGCACGGAGCAACGTTGGCGTTGCATTTCTGGTCACCAGAAACGTCCTGCATGGACACTCCTGTGCTCTAAATGAAGTAGTTGGCTCTTTAATGGTGAGGCAGGTGGCATAGCTTTTAGATATTTGGGTTTTGCCAACAAACGCAGCTTGATGGAAAGTATCCTTAATGAAAGAGAAGCAATGCAGAGGAGGTGTGAAAGGGCAAAGACAGAGAGCTGAAAGTCACTGTAATGATCTGAACCGGACAAGTGATGCGGACGGTGGAGGTGTGGAGGAGCAAGTGCAGGAGAAAAAGCAAAAAAACCTGGAAAATCAAAAACAGCTGCAGACAGGATGGTTGAGGTCAACCGTTGAAAGTACCTACATCATCTAAATTCATCACAATCTGAGACGTTTTAGTTTTTTATCTCAAAACTGGTTCGTGAAAAGTACCTTCTTTACTGAGCTTCACTGATTGTTAGTATAAACATTTTATTTTAAATCATTACATCAGAAGTTACGGAGCCGTTCTTTTTTATTTTTTTTAAATGGTAGGAAACGTTTTACAGCATTAATAATGTGAATAAGTGAGAATGGTGGGGAGCTTCCAAGGAAGAAGATGGAAATGTCATTTTTAATCTAGCCCGCATGATATTTCAAGATAAATGTTCCTATATCAGCACCATCTACTGGCCAATAGGCTTCAGATTTTACAGATCAAAAAGCCTATAAAGCTTCATAAACATTTGTCTTTTATATCTGTAATCACTGGCCAGTTGGCCAGGGCCGGCCCTAGGATTTTGGTGGCCCTAAGCATGAATTTGGCCTTTAAAAAAAAACATTCTCAGACTCCTTTATTTTATATTCATTTGATACTCAGGAGCTGGTGAGACACAGGAGTGAACAATCAAGGATGGCAGCAAGAGCAAGAGGCATAATGAAACAAAAAAACTTTACTAGTTAACAGGGGGTTAACTAGTAACAGGAGAAGAAGACAAAAACTCCTCACAAGAACCAGAACAAGAAGCACATCCTCGAAACCACAATCAACGACGCACAGAGCAGAGGTTAAACAGTAAAGACCACAGGAGAACAAAAACAAACAAAATTCAAGAACAAGACGGCTTTATGGGTTTTTCCATGAATACATAACCTTCACATGCGCTCAGCACAAAAATATGCACATAAACATGTCGAATTTCAGCCGGATGCTTAAACTGATCAAAGCTGTTTGTTGTTTGATCTCTGAGCTTTTATGACTCGGCTGCTTCAGTTTTCATCACTGCTATCTAATGTTGATTCAGGAACGACGGCATAAAAGAAATAATGATAATGAACGCAGGCCTGCAGCTTTTCCACTCAGAACTCAGATCCAATCAAGTGAAAATACTGCACTCTGCTTCATTTGTAATATTGTCTGTGTGAGGACATAAAAAAACTCACGTCACAACCAATTACAGTGTTGGTGAGACAAAATGCAGAAGCAGTGTGTGAAAAAACAGTTTGCACAGGAATTAAAAGCCTCTGTTACATCAATCAATCAAATTAACTTCATCAGGTGGTCCTCAGCAGGTGTGAGCACCTCCATCAAACCTCCATAAAAGGAAGGACGACCTCACAAAAGGGGGGTCAGACTTTTTGAGTCATTATTACAAAAGGCTGAGAAAAACTGTAAAAAACTGTAAAAACACCCATAAGCTTTATCTCCCAATCCAAGGTTTCAGTTAGGATGTTAAACATAAGTTCATGACTGTTTTAGGAGAGATTCTCCTCTGAGAAGAACCTCACAGCTTGGTGTTGGTTCGTATCTGAACTGCAGGATTTCTGGAACGATCTGTCTTCATGGTGGAGATGCTTGACCGGAATGTCTTTGGTGGAAACCAGACTTTGCATATGCGGACAAATACTTGATCTTCTTCGTCCCATGTGAATCCTAATGCTGCGCCGTCTGCTGCCACAGCAGCCGATCACATGCAGGGTGTTGCAGCTCTACTGGCACCTCAGACAATCCCAGATCTCAAGGTGGTTCTTGGGGTCCTGGGCATTCCCTCGGAAGGCCGTGTCAACTGGTAAAGGTGGTTACACAAGACGTTGATTCAAGCCACAAAGCTCATTTTTTACCCTCTGAGTTAGTTTTTGTTAAATAAGTAATGACAGCGTAACGCGTCAGTTATACGGGCGAGTTACACTTTCATGATCAAAGACCCGGCAAAGACGACGTCCTGATTCATTAAACCTTGAAACGGAGAGTCTCTTTTTACATGACAGCCGATAGTTTGATCAGATGGTGTCTGTTTTCTTGCGGGGACATTTTTCAGTGTCGTGCAGCTGCACCACCTTTGTTGGGGGAAACTCTCTCTATCTTTATGTAACGTTTCTCTCTTTGTGTGAAAAGACTTGAACATTCTGCCACCATGGCAACCAAATCCCTCTTGATGCGCAGAGCAGCAGCAGAGGTCTCCAAGATACCGGACCCACAAGGAACCCATCCCAGATGCTTTAAAGTGTCGCCGTCCTTCTTCTCCCGTATGTGCGTCTGTTTACTGAATTTACAGTCACGGCGGAGGGTCTCTGCGGAGGGTCTCGGCGGAGGGTCTCTGTGGCTCTTCATGGCCTCTGGTGCTCTTCATGCTCCCTTTTCTGCCATTTCCTCATCGGATCTCATTGGAAATAAAACACTTGCCATTTATCTCCAAGTCCCCCTTTGTTGGACTGTGTCACTATGTATAAACAGACTGATAATCAATTTGATGTACCCAAAGTCAATTTCAGCCACATAACAATGACCAGCTCAGTCGGCCTCTTCAGCTTTGTGTCAGAGAGTTAAATGAGGTCACAGGACTTCTGCATTAATCTCCTTAAATCACATTATGGAGTGTAAATTGTAGGGTCAGAGTATCGAATATCCACATGCTGAGTTGTATTCGACTGTTCATGGATCATAAGAATTGACTCAGCACACTAAATGCAGTCTGGGTCATGCTCCGTTGCCTCTACACCAATTAAAGGTGACTAATCAGCTGAAAGCTGAAGTACAAAAGGAAAAGAAAAGTCAGATTGCAGCAGGAAATTAGTTGTTTTTTTTCTTTCAGACTACAGGAGTGATAAACCCGAGGCTGAAGAGAGGATTTTAACCCAGACCCTGGAAAATCTCCTTTTGTAGGATTGGAGTCATTTCCAAAGCAATTTAGGGAATTTTTCTCCTCTTCGATGTCAGCGTGTGTTTGATCCTAAGCTGCTCTTCAAGAAAAGACAAGCCTAACAAAAACTGACATGCAGACAGATGCTCTGTAAGCTCTCATCCAACATGCCCCAAAAAGCCAGCTAATGAGGACAGACGGGGCAGGTGCTGGGACGACTATTAAAAGTCTTGTCGCTGTCTTCAGGCTGATGCTGCTTCATGTCTGGATGAAGTGGCAACAGCCTCTGTGGTGGGAGGATCCTCGTTTTTATCATCTGCTTTAAACGCTGACCCCTGGAACAATGAGGCAGACTTTCGTTCCTGATGTGAGGCTAATTCACAAAAGCAGCCATGTGCAATCCCAGACACGCCCCCTCCAAAATGTTAAATATGATGCAGGAAAAAGAATAAATTCAGTCATCTTGTGGTTGGATTACATTAAGCCTTGAAATTGTTCAGTCGTTTCAATGTCCCATTCAATATTGAGTCATCTCTTCTCTTTCATCGCCACCATCGCAGCCTTAACAAACATACATGTCAACCGTCCCAGCTCCTTCGAAGGTGATCTCATCTTTCCAGGTTGTTTTTTTCCATCTCTGCTTTGGCATTAGGCATGAGTGAAATTAGTGCTTGAAGATTTTTTTACCTTCCATGCAGAAATCATCCTGACAATGCCTGACAACCTTGACAATCCCTTCTGGTTGCCATGACTTGGACTGCTGGGAGTCCACAGCAGCATCTGAGTCAGTGAATCCTGCCGAGTTCATCGCTGTAAATGGAGCCACAACAGCTGAAAGGCCCGAGGAGGCGCTCGGTCCACTTACAACTCCAGGATTTTCCCAGACCCCCAGTTAAGCAGGCTGACTATTGTGAAGTTTTCTGTCTCAGGAACTTTTTCTGACTACGTGGGTGCCGTATTTCATTATGCAGTTCTTGTTTTGTTGATTTTCATCCCAGGAACACAATGTTGTGATTTTCAGAACCTTTTCAGAAAGCACGAACACATAAACTCTAAATCCTTTTCTCTGTGAACAACAGCAACAAGCTCCATCTACCAGCAGTCATTCCTACATTAGGAGGTTAGTGCAAATGTTGACCCAAGATTGACACAGGCTTTTGTGAAATTGTCATTTTCAGCTCAGTTTCACCTTTGATAATGATGTTCTGGTCTCTTGGCACTGCCATCTAAGACATTTTATTAGTTTTCTTCTTCACAGCAGTCGTTTTCTTGTTAGGTTTCAGAGACAAAATATCTTTATTACACTTACCGAAAAATCATGGTTGGGCATAAAATTCATCCTTACAAATCCCGGGAATTTGGGATCTTTTGCTTTAGAAATCTTGAGATGAAAATAAATGATAGAAACATAGAGTGGAATTCTTTTATTTTAGTTGTTAGGGTCATTTGTCTACCATCGTTTTATTGTCGGCACATGGGACGCTTTGGTCTCGTGAGTCAAGGTGTGAATAATCGTGAGACCGCCTGGGAAGAAGATTCAAGGCTCGTGTCAAAGCCTTTTAGGATTCCCATGACCAAGATGACGGAGCATCTACCCCATAAAACTGCCACATTGCTGCTTCAGCTGGAGAACACATTGGCTGCGGGGCTTTTCCCTCTGAGCAGAGACATTCACTTTGTGAATGGCAGATGAATAAAGCCTGTGGTGACACCGTGGAGTAAACCCTCAAGTACGTCGTCTCTTACAAGTGATTCTGCGCCGACAAAAGCACGGTTGCTCGCCTGCTTGGAGATGGGGGACACACTGATGTGACGAGACAGAAGACAAAGTGGGAACCGACGCCGAGAGAGAATGAATTTTCACAGTTGCCGTTTCATTTGATGCTGTTCCGTTACAGGCGGTAACATTTAACCCCTGGAGCTGCGTGTAAAGAGATTAGCTGTGTAAACGTTAATGAAAAAGGGAGATAGATGGAAAGCAGGAAAATGAGAGCGGCTGAGTGACCCCAAATGCCCGCAGAGAGGAACTGAAACATCCACCGAACAGGGAGGACGGGGGGATTATTTATTATCAGGGTAATGACTCGTCTTTGGTCCTCAAAGAAAACATTGGCTCCTGCTCTGAAGGTGTTTTGTTTGCACTAACGTCTGGATGACAAAAAAAAAAGAAATACTGCCTGAATGTTTCAGCTTGCTGGAGATCTGCTGCAGCAGTGCTCTTTTCGTGGCCCAACTGAAAAAAACAGTTTTTTCTTTTCTCTTCGTAAAAGACTCTAAATCAAGAGGTCAGTTGTTTAAAAGTAACACACCTTATTTCACCTCACACTAGCTGCAAATAAAAAGTGGGCTGAGCCTGACGTCTGGCAGCCAGGAGCTCAGGACAAGCCTGCAGTTATTTACCATCAACATTTATTTGTCTCTGCTTGCTGGTTTTGCATCGTTTTACCGGTGAAATAAGATCCGAGGTGAATTAGAAAAGCAGAAAGGAGAGGCTAAGAGGAGACACAAGTCCAAGAGGCAACAGGAAAGGGAAACACGAACGGGAAAACGAGGAGTTATTTCAAATGCCTGATTCTTAAAAACAGGCTCTTATATATGACTCACATGGCTCCTATATATGAGAAACATATGTGACTCGAATTCTTCCTGATCTATAATAAACTACCTTGACGTGTGTGCTTTTAGTGCAGCTATTTAGGGTCAAAACAGAGCTCTAGAAAGATTCTCACGGCTCAAACTGTCTGTAACTTGCCACTGAATTTCTGCTAAATTTCTTTACATTGTCAATGATGACGCCTCTATACGATGATGACGCCTCCTTATAATGACAACATCTCTATACGATGATGACGCCTCTATACGATGATGACGCCTCTATACGATGATGACGCCTCTATACGATGATGACGCCTCTATACGATGATGACGCCTCTTTACGATGATGAAGCCTCTATACGATGATGACATCTCTATACGATGATGACGCCTCTATACGATGATGACGCCTCTATACGATGATGACGCCTCCTTATAATGACAACATCTCTATACGATGATGACGCCTCTATACGATGATGACGCCTCTATACGATGATGAAGCCTCTATACGATGATGAAGCCTCTATACGATGATGACGCCTCTATACGATGATGACGCCTCTATACGATGATGAAGCCTCTATACGATGATGACATCTCTATACGATGATGACGCCTCTATACGATGATGACGCCTCTTTACGATGATGAAGCCTCTATACGATGATGACATCTCTATACGATGATGACGCCTCTTTACGATGATGAAGCCTCTATACGATGATGACATCTCGATACGATGATGACGCCTCTATACAATGATGACGCCTCTTTATAATGACAACATCTCTATACGATGATGACGCCTCTATACGATGATGACGCCTCTATACGATGATGACACCTCTTTACGATGATGAAGCCTCTATACGATGATGACGCCTCCTTATAATGACAACATCTCTATACGATGATGACGCCTCTATACGATGATGACGCCTCTATACGATGATGACGCCTCTATACGATGATGACGCCTCTTTACGATGATGACGCCTCTATACGATGATGACGCCTCTATACGATGATGACACCTCTTTACGATGATGAAGCCTCTATACGATGATGACATCTCTATACGATGATGACGCCTCTATACGATGATGACGCCTCTATACGATGATGACGCCTCCTGACGCCTCTATACGATAATGACGCCTTTATACGATGATGACGCCTCTTTACGATGATGACGCCTCTTTACGATGATGACGCCTATCTACGATGATGATGCCTCTTTACGATGATGAAGCCTCTATACGATGATGACGCCTCTATACGATGATGACGCCTCTTTACGATGATGACGCCTCTTTACGTTGATGATGCCTCTTTACGATGATGACGCCTCTTTACGTTGATGACGCCTCTTTACGATGATGACACCTCTATACGATGATGACGCCTCTATACGATGATGACGCCTCTATACGATGATGACGCCTCTTTACGATGATGACGCCTCTATACGATGATGACGCCTCTTTACGATGATGACGCCTCTTTACGATGATGACGCCTCTATACGATGATGACGCCTCTATACGATGATGACGCCTCTATACGATGATGATGCCTCTTTACGATGATGACGCCTCTTTACGTTGATGACGCCTCTATACGATGATGACGCCTCTATACGATGATGACGCCTCTATACGATGATGACACCTCTATACGATGATGACGCCTCTTTACGTTGATGACGCCTCTATACGATGATGACGCCTCTTTACGTTGATGACGCCTCTATACGATGATGACGCCTCTTTACGTTGATGACGCCTCTATACGATGATGACGCCTCTATACGTTGATGACGCCTCTTTACGATGATGAAGCCTCTATACGATGATGACGCCTCTATACGATGATGACGCCTCTTTACGATGATGACGCCTCTTTACGTTGATGATGCCTCTTTACGATGATGACGCCTCTTTACGTTGATGACGCCTCTTTACGTTGATGACGCCTCTATACGATGATGACGCCTCTTTACGATGATGACGCCTCTTTACGATGATGACGCCTCTATACGTTGATGACGCCTCTATACGATGATGACGCCTCTTTACGATGATGACGCCTCTATACGTTGATGACGCCTCTATACGATGATGACACCTCTTTGCGATGATGACGCCTCTTTACGATGATGACGCCTCTTTACGTTGATGACGCCACTATACGATGATGACACCTCTTTGCGATGATGACGCCTCTTTACGATGATGACGCCTCTTTACGTTGATGACGCCACTTTACAATGATGACGCCTCTTTACGTTGATGACGCCTCTTTACGATGATGATGTTACTTTATGATGATGACACCTCTTCACGATGATGACGCATCTTTGCGATGATGACGCCTCTTTATGATGACGATGTTACTTTATGATGACGACACCTCTTCACGATGATGATGCCTCTTGCGATGATGACGCCTCTTTGCAATGATGACGCCTCTTTACATTGATGATGCCTCTTTACGATGATGACATCACTTTACAATGACGACACCTCTTCACGATGATGACGCCTCTTGCGATGATGACGCCTCTTGCGATGATGACGCCTCTTGCACTGATGACGCCTCTTTACGACGATGACACATCTTTACGATGATGACGCCTCTTGCGATGATGATGTCTCTTTACGACGATGACACATCTTTACGATGATGACGCCTCTTGCGATGATGACGCCTCTTGCGATGATGACGCCTCTTTACGACGATGACACATCTTTACGATGATGACGCCTCTTGCGATGATGATGTCTCTTTAAGATGACAATGCTTTTTTATGCTGATGACATTTCTTTACGTTGATGACGACTCTAATTGATGATGACTTCTTTTTACAATGATGAGTGTTTTTACAATGATGACGTCACTTTGCGTTGATGATGTCACTTTACGTTGATGACGTCTTTTTATATGACTTGAGGGCTATGATGGATGTAGAAGAGCATCAACAGCATGTGCTGACAGTCTATAATCAACATTAGGGAAAACAAGCAAATAAACAACACTTTACTCGTAGCTTTAGGTTGTACTGTCGTCATCACTATAGGAACAAACCTGCTGGATTTTGGTAGGAGTGTGTTGAGTGGAAAAGAGCCAACTAAAAGGACTTTAATATCATAGAAATTGAAAGGAATCAAGGCGCTGCAGCTGCAGGTGATTTAGAAATGCAGGGCACCAAAAAAGAATCAAAACATTCACACAATGTCACATGTCTCTGCATGGCACAAAAGAAACGCAGTATGTATCCTGTATGAATCCAAGTATGAATCCTGGGAGAGCTCATGAAAAACCTTGATGGTGTGGCAACAATTAACCAAATCCAGGTGCGTCATAATGACAGGTAGAAAGACTACCTGAACAAAGCAAACCTAAATAGTCACAGACAACACTCATTTTACTGCATACGAGGATTTCTCACCGTTTTGATGGCTGAAAAAAAGCAAACAAGTGAAGAACAAAGAGGAAACATAGGCAACTTTCTTTTTCTTTTTTTAAATTTTGAGAGAGTTTCATGCCTTTTTCATACAGCTGACAGGAAATGAGTGGGATGGGGTGCACGCCGTCCTCCTCCTCGTGCATATGCTGAGCAGCGTTAATGCTCCCACTCTGATATTTTCAAATCAGACCAGCTGGTAGGATTTTTGATCATCTAGCCGGCGACGTCCTCTCGTATAAATCACCTCTGCCCTTTCTCCCGCTGTGCCAGGTGGCCGTTTAAATAAAGCAGTCAGGACGTTCTTCTGACCTGGAGACCAACATTCAAAAGCCTCGGCATCATAATGATTTGTAGGGTTTCCTCGTTAAATCGGTTTGTGGATGGTTAATGACTTCCTGTGAATTATTGAAGACGGCAGATAAAAGTGATGAATAATGCAGCGGCCGCTCAGGTGCTGCCTGTGGAAGATAGTTTCATGTGGGATCTTGTTAAACATGGAAGAAAATCACAGTCTGGCCAAGTCTCAGCTCTTCTCACATGTGAGAGCTCACTTCGTTTTCCACCAGCAGAAAGCAGTGAAGATCCTGTCCATCCTGTCTGCTGAGTATTCCCGACTGTGTCCTCTGAAGACTGCAGCAGCCGTTGTAAACAGCCACAGCCCGTCGTGTCTTAGTCTCTGGTGACTGATTCTGCAGGGAGACGCACAATCACTAATCAAGCTGTGTGAATTGATATTCATTTTCACTTTTCTCCATCTCAAGACTGTGAGGGGAAATGTTCTTCCTTTTTGTTGTTGTTTGGCATTTCCTTTGACAAGAAAACAGCCCAGGGTAGTTTCTCCATCACCAGGAACGACCTTGATAATGATCTATATTTGTCAGTTTATATCTCTGATTGGATTTGATGAAATATGCTCTCTCCTGCTAATCCTCATCAGAACTTCTTCGCTGAAGGAGTTAACCTTAAAATTCCGTTGCCCAGAAACGTCAACGGAAACCTCGACAAATATGGTTGGTTCAGTTGTTTTCTCACTCTGTCATTTATTTATATCTGCACTAACTCGAGCGTCAGTTTGCTGGCTCAGTGGATCCTACCAGGTTCATACAGCGGTGAAGACGCAACGGTCACAAGAACTGAGAAGATCAGAAGCGTTACACTTCCAGCCTCCCAGGTTTACCTCTGGACCCTGCTTATGGAAGCCCACCGTACATGAAAGATTTCCTGTTTTGGTCCAGACTGAAAGTGTGAATACAACCTAAGAAAAGCATTGAGCCCATGAAAATCAAGACAAAACTTAGACAAATAACAAGCATGCATGACTCTAAATCCCGGCCCCAGGTTCAGCCAACACTCCCAAATATGTTAAATGTGGTGACAGTGTGTTATTGTGTTTAGTTATTTTCCTCTCCAATTTACACAAAAACATTAGGAATCTGTGGAAACAAACTTGTAGATAAATTGTTATGACTATTTCATGTGTTTTATGCAGGATTAAGTGGGACTAAAGAGTCTGTTTGAAGAACATAGAAAAAGTACTTCACCCTGAAGCACTAAGAAAGAGTAGGGCGCTTAAAAATGTATAAAAGTAGGTTACTGGAACTCAAAAGCTATCTTTGCTGTGGAAGTAATGGAACACTTTTAGATGTGTATTTTCCCTCTAATCATCTCATAGCAGTATTACTTTTCTACTTGTGTGGCTTTAAGAGTTTAAAATTGACACACCTCCCTCACTCTGTCCTTGCACTTCGCACTTCCCAGCTGCAGCTTTAATCCAAACTGCCGCTGACACCTCTAATGTTCGCGCTTTGCTGCGACAGATTGCGAAGTTCACTTCTATGAAACGCGCAGAATGGCCCTGGAGCTGATCGTGAATTATTCATGCTGTGCATTTCTTCCTATTCCACTTAATTACAGAGATGATTAGTGCTCCCAAATAGCAGGGACATTCTTAGCTGCCTCCTCACCAACACCTCCACACATTCCCGCATCATCTTCTCCATCCTGACGTTGTATGAGGTTTTTCCCTCGACTGTCCCTGAACAGTGTTTACTTCAGCCCTCGGGCCAGCTGATGTCGCTTTGCATTAATGCAAGTGGAGGACTGTTCAGCCGGAACTTTGCTCTCAGAGGATCCAGATCTAAAACAGCGACGGGGAAATCTTTTAAACTGCAAAGATATGAAAATGCAAATGCAAGTATGATGAGATGTAAATGCCATGCATGAGAAGTTACGACTAATAGTTCCCATCATTCATTACTGGAATTATGGAAACATCTTGGAGCTGTATGTAAGTGGTCGGTGCTCAGCTTGGAGGTGAAATAGTGAAGAAATGAGGGTGAAGTTGGGTGCATGTGTGGTCGTTGCACTTCTGATTTAAGTCTATCAATCCCATCGTGCTCGCCAACCATTCTGCAGCTGAAGTCCATCTTCCCATGTGCTGACCTGCCGGCCTTGGCAGGAGGAGCGGGGAAGTAGCCGTGAGCTGTGCAGAAATAACGCAGCCTCCACTTTCCTTTGACCTGGTTTCGAGGACTGAGCTCCGCAGGCTGTTGAACAGACACTGCGGAAAACCGCCTCCAGACAATCAAGTGCTTTTCATTTCGTCCGTTGAGTCGCTGAACGCGTGCTGACTGTTAACGCGGCCAGGCGGGCGCTTCCTTAATGTCCAGGCCTGCGTCACAGAGGGAAAAAGCAATCTCAGTTTTGGCCAGATGAAGGGGGACGTGAGCGTGACCCGGCGGATCTGTGGTGAAACCAGCAGAGTGTGAATGACAGTTTTGGGCGGGTTGAATGTGATTGGCAGGATTATGAAACGATGCAGGCAGCTGAGAGGCGCACGGCTTGTCCTGCAGCGCCGGAATATCTGCTTTGCCCTGCTGCTTTAAGTTTGTGGCTTTGAAATCCACCACATTTTGACATTTGCAGAGATTTTCTTTTGTGTGAACGATAATAAACCATAATAAAGATTTGCATGAAGAAAAACCATCAATCTGCCCACCAGCACTTCAAAAACTCATTATCTCTTAATATGTTCACAAAACAAACTATAAAATTAGTCACATCCTCTGGTTTCTCTTCAGCCTGCAACACAATCAACAAATAAATGAATCAGTATTTAGAGCTAGGACAGTATCCCTACATGATGGCGCTCTTTCCTCTCAACTCTTTCGACGTTCTGGCATAAATGACACCAAGAGTTAAAGTTCAGGTGTTGTTTTGTCCTGTTCTTCCTGAAAATATGTCTCAAAATGTGTAACAAAATATG